>OW285222.1:14262663-14870186 GCA_935421205.1 Xylocampa areola
ACTAATGTAGATGTTCCTTTTGCAACTGAAAGAAAACTGACCAATATTTCTACTTATAATAAAATACCTATTTCACCGCAAAATCTATAAATAAAAAATCCCACCCTCGCAATATTGAAAGAATGTTCTCAATTTATTACAATACCTACAAATAAACTTTTACCATAATTTAACTTAAACACTCTGATTTGGCAGTAGCGCCAAAACACTAACAAACTAACAATAACTTCGAAAAAGTATTAAATTTATCCCATATTTAATAATAGCTCGTATAAACAGAAAGTTTTCAAGTTCAAGCTGGCGCCTGGCATAGTGGCATTAGCAGCAGCTGGCATAAGTTTGATTGTCGACTAATTGCTCGCAGTAAACAGTCAGGCGTTAGTTCGGCGTGCGCAGCCGCGGGAACATATGTTGCGTACAAAATTACTGTTTGTTAACTTTGATATATAGCTAGATTGTTATTGTGCTTTTAGAAATGGCACATTAGTTCTAGGTAGGTTGCTGGGTAGCTCGTTATAGGCATTATTCGGGATTGCCCGACTCAAACATCAGTTTGACTCGCGACATCGCCGTGGGCTCAGCTCATGATTAAGGGCTCCTTCAAGTTCGAAACTAGTCGGGCAATCTCGAAGAATGCAAGTGAGTAATAAATAAAAAGTTATTCTACAAAAATTCGTTATAGGGTTTGAACAAAAATGTTAAGTCGGCTAGAACGTTCATTTTCATAGAAAATACTAGTAATCCTACTAATTATTATTATTCTATTATATAATATTATATATGTAAAAGTTAGTGAGGATGGATGGATGTTTGTTACTCTTTCACGCAAAAACTACTGAACGGATTTTGATGAAACTTGGCACACATAATAGTTTATAACCTAGATTAACACATAGGATATTTTATTGTTTTATTCTGGCTGGACCCAATTCTGAGTTCACGCAGACGAAGTCGCGGGCAGAAGCTAGTATCCTTATAACTATTTGACATAAAGCCTCAATGTTTAAAGACATTGGTTAGTGGCGGTTATTCTTTAGACGGGTGACCGTTACGGTCCTCACCTCCACCAACCTCACCCAGGCCTTTTTTTTTGGGTGTGGAAAATCCATCATGGACGCTGGACACCTACCGACTAAAAACCACACGGTCCTGCTCCAAACTTTACCGAGGACCCGGGTTAGCTGCAGCAATCAACGCGAGCCCGGCAGGTATCTCACCCAGGCCTTGCTTAACATCAACAATCGTTTACCAACCACAGTTTACAAGGGGTTGAACCACCGCACCGTACTTGTCAGTTATTAAAGATTTGATTTGGGGTTAACGAACAATATTAAAAACTATGTAATGTAGTGTTAACAACAGGAAAATATCTTGACCATTCTTTTGTTATGGTCAAATTAATACCCACTTTGCCAATATTCTTGGCTCCTTTCGATTCCGGCAATAATACCAATAATTTTGATCATCGCAGCACTGAATAAAGCCAAAAACTGGTAGGCGTGACGTATATATCACTAGTTGTGCACGCGACAGTGCCCGCCGACACCGTTGTGCGAATCAAACGCGGCGCTACCCTTACCATGAGGCGTGGGTCATGAGCGGTAGCGGGTAAGTGCAGTAAACTGATTGCTGTTCGTACATTGTATAAATTAAAACAAATTAGATGGCTTTACAATAATTCTTATTAAACTATGATAAAAACTATGTTATTTCCTGTAAGCTGTGAATTAATCGAGCTCCATAAAAAAAACTTTTAGACTACTATATAAACTTATTGTCTCTGGTCACTATGAATTTGGAATGTAATGAACGTAGATAATGAATGATGAAAAATAATTAAATTAAATTATGGACCACCATAGATATTATACGAACAACAAACTGCCACTGCAAAAGTAATCATATTAAATGGAAAAAGTATACGGTCGTGACCAGGGTTCGAACCTGCGCCTCCCGGATAAAGACTCCAAGCACTCTGACCACTAAGCCATCTCGACCTAATATAATAACTTTAGAGTTCGCTAAGCATGCGTTAATGCTTTTCAAACGTGTGCCACTGCATTTTACTCCTTAACAGGCTGTATTATCGCCTATTACATAAAAAATAACTGCTAATCGTGAATCTAAATTTTTGCTTGCCTTTTGCAAAGATAAAACAACTACAGTTCCTGCAAATAAACATTCATTCATTCATTCATTTAAAGGAAAATCGTCTACAATACATACATTTTACGGTACTACTTTCTAAACATTTACGTCACAAATTCGCCTCCGCTCCCAACCCTGTACACTGTTGTCTATGGAGCAGGCGGGGTGTCTCCTGTCCCGATTATTATTTATGGCATCGATTGCATTGCGCGCCTAGTTCGCCTTGTTGGTCGTCCAAATCATATGCGGTCCAAGTTAGAGAGCAATGGTATTGGCTTTAGTAAATAAATTAGAAATAGTGAACATTTTTTTTTGTTATATATTTATTTTTAGAACAGTGGGGCTACTCTTGAAACTAATACCAATTCCAATTTTAAATAGACGCCTTAAAACAACGTGTAATATTAAAATAAATTTACATACATTACACTTGCCTCAATTTTAAAGCACGTTGTCTTCATAATATCCCGAATATATTGTATAATAATTTTTTAGACATTTTGACATTTAAAAGTACGAACTGACATATTTCCAATGTCAATCGAGCGGAATTATTTTCAAGAGTTAGCCCACTGTTCTCGGTTTCAGCCGAAAGAATGAAGATTTGAAAAAACAAAGGAAAAACTGGAAAAACATACTTTTTTTGTGATACCGGAGTCTTTTAGGATCTTGTCTTTGATTATTTTAAAGCGGCTACTAATTGTCCCACAAGAGAGAGAAGCATTAATAGACAGGACTGTGGAATACGCTCCCTAGTTATTGTGGAGATGCTGAATTAATCCTTATTAAGTAGTTTCATTGACATTTCTATTTTGTAAGGACAGAACAACTTATTTAAACCGTATCCAAACTAATAATATAAATGCCAAAGTAAATCTGTCCGTCTGCATGTACGTTTTTAGTCCTAAACCGCGGAATTAATTTTGATGAATTTTGGCATAGAGGTACATTGAACCATCAAGAATATAGGCTACCTTTTGTCGTGCAGGTAAAATGGCGGGCACCAGCCAGTTTGTTTTATATACGTGTTTACATAACATTTTGCCTTTTAACGGTTTCGTGGTCGCAAGTGCGGTTGCTGAGCGTGAGGTCCTGGGTTCGATTCCAAAGTGTTATTGGGTTTTTTCTGTTAGGAAATTCGCAGTAACGAAATTGGTGGTGTGACACCCCCGTGCGACCACGTAAAGCGTTCGGTCCTGCGCCTTTGCTCTCTCCGGTCATGTCGGATTGCCGTCCCATCGGACTGAGAGTGAAGGAAGAAGGAGAGCACATATATTTGCGCTTAAGCTTGTGCACTATAATATCTTTCGTGTACTCGGCTAATCTCGGAGATAAACCACCGTGACCGAAATAAGGTCTGGAGGAATATATATTATAAATGCATAAAATTCTCAATAGATTATTTACACATAGTATCTTCAGTGTAAATGAGATTTTGGTTAGAAATCTCATTTGCCTGGTACAAGGCAATAGGCTCACCAATAATTACAAGGGATTTATTAACAGCATTGGTAAAATGCCGTTATTAAATCCCTTGCTTGCTGGTGTTTGAGCTCGACGGGTCTGCGTTAGATTTGTCTTCTGTAAACAAAATAACATAGAATAAAGAAACGATATAGGTTATAAAAAAAAGGAAAATAGAACGGAAAAAATAATTAGACCTCAAAATTTAAGTATTTCACTCCTTTCAAAAGAATCTTTAAGTTTATGGAAATCGCGTCTGCCTCCATCTTGAGCCTGCAACTAATTTACGAGCTACCGTTCGTTTGTTCAAAGTTTTGCATTGTCTTTATTTTCTAGTTCATCCGTTCATTAATTAATTAATAATAGTCCGCGATAATACCGAGTATTGTTCGTTCAGTGATGCATGGCTTTTCCGATATCCATTTGAATTACTTTTATGTACTTACTTACACAGATAAATTTTTCAACAGCATTATGGCATCTTAGCATATTAAGTTATAATTATTTTTAAATTTTTATTTGTCTTTAATCTACAAAACACAGCTAGGTCTTTCTCATCAAGATCAATGAAATAAGTTCAACCACGAAGTACCTAGATGCTGTAAATCGTTGAGTAGTTCCCTCGACTATCTTTCGTCTCCATCATCAGATTAACTCCAGGCTTCCATTGTGATGTAGTGTCATCAAAAAAACATAATTTAGACAAAATTTTAACAGAATCGGTTTACACGTGAATAATTAGTAATTCCCTTTTTATCCTATTATCCACGGTTAGGGAGTGGATTTTCTTTTTAAAATTTTGAATGGTCCATCTTGATAAAAATGACAAAATTGGACTTCTCTGTAAAAATTTGTCCGTGGTCATACATTAAAAATACGCGTCGACTTGAGAACCTCCTTCGTTTTTCGTCGGTTGAAAAATGACTTATTAATACATAATTAATAAATAGGATTTTACTAAGCAAACATGCTTGATATTGGAATTGGATTAGAATTATAATTTATTTCATGGGTAACCCCAATGTTAATATTGATCTTAAGATACTGGCGTCAATTCTGATGCAGCAAACTAAGCTAAAACGAGTATATTGCTTCTTGTTCTTCTTACCGTATGGTTAATGAACAACCTAGTGTCAGAGTTTAAACCACCCGTAGGTCTCTAACATGGCTTTACACACCATCGCGAACATCTCTCAGGTGTGCTGGTTTCCACACGATATTTTCTTTCACCGTTTTAAGCAAGTTATAATTAGTGCGTGCCTTGGGGTAGAACTTGTAACCTTTAACTTGTCAGTCCAACGGTCATACCACTACACTATCACTGGTATTATTGCTTTATCTTAATATATATAAATCTCGTGTCACAATGTTTGTCCTCAATGGACTCCTAAACCACTTAACCGATTATAATAAAATTCGCACACCATGTGCAGTTCGATCCAACTTGAGAGATAGAATAGTTTAAATCTCAAATTATAGTCGCGTGCGAAGCCGGGACGGACCGCTAGTAATATATATATTAATATCCGTTACTTTAAGAGTGGGACGGGTTATATAGAGAGACGTCAAATTTAAATTTAGGCCTAAAACCATATATTTAGTTTGACGTTTCTACATCAGAATTGAAGCCAATGTTGAACCTTAAAAAAACTTTTTTAACCACAATCAGAAGTGCACTCCCTACTTACCTTTTCATTTTGTCCCCAGGTTCTACGACTCCCCTCAAACTAATGGCTCCCACGAAGATTACCCCCCACAAGCGAAGCGTGCCGCGTCCAGCCTGTTCCTCAACCCCTCCCCTTTCCTTTACCCGTTGCCTAGCAATGCCAGCCTGTTTGATTACGGCCATCCTTACCATGCTTACCATAGCAATCAGGAGGGAGGCTTTGAGAGGAGAGACGGTGAGTTGAGTAAGAGATGATTTCAGCTTGCGAGTGAGTAAACAGTTGATTCGAGCATAGAAAATATGTATATGTTTATCGGAATTTTGATTTTTTAAATTCATGAAAAATTACACTAAGACATAAGATGCCAAAGTTAAAATACCCTTAAACCAAAAATAATTAAACTATGTGTTGATAAATTGTTTTTGAATAAAGTACTTCTCCAAAGGCCTTTATAATTATAAATTTAAATAACTGAATTAAAATACATTTTTAATTTTCAGTATAAATATTTTCTGTCTTAAATCTGGGTTAACCAATATTTTACGTTACATTCTCTTTTCGCCTCGACTTCACAAACTAAAAATTTTTTTTTTTGAATCACCTAATTTTTTAATAGATTTATTTCTCCATTCTAGATAAGGCTTGTATATATTGCAAATAAAAGATTTTCAATTTTTATACATACTTATGCAATATTTTTCTTCCATATCCTATTCCATATGAGCTAGAACGTATAAATAACATAGGACGTATATAAACATTTTCCTTTTAACCATACAAGTGTAGATACTTCCTTATGAATCATTAGTTTATCCTGAATTCAGGCGGTATCACAGTCCGCGACGTGTCGTCAATGAACGCGCCATTCTCAGAGCCCCGCGGCCTGGGCGCTGCACCCTCCGGCCTTCTGAAGACCGACGATGAGTGGAAGAATATCAATACCATGCTGAACTGCATCCTCAGCATGGTGGAGAAGACTAAACGAGCACTAGCGATATTGCAGCAAAGAGGTGAGGGTTTAAAAATGCAGTTAAAGACTTGTGGGAGAATACAACGGAATAAGTTGAGCTGCGCAACTGGGGATATACCTTGCAGAAAATGGTATCCATTTTCTTAATGTTATGGAGTGGCAAACAAGCTGGCGGTCCACCTGATGGCAAGTGGTCACCGTCGTCTATGGACATCTGTAATACCAAAGGCATCTCAGATGAGTTGCCTACTCTACTGAAAGAGAACTCTCTTAAATTTTTGTTTATAGCTGTCCATATCCCGCGGGAAAGCGTCCGGAGGAATACTACACCACATTTTTCTACTAATTCTACAAAAGATCCAAGAGATCATTGAAGGATTATCTGAAAATCATTTATTATTTCAGGTATAGAACCAACGGAGAGTAATGATATCAAGCGAGCCGCCAGCGAGATCATGGCGACTGCTGTCAGACAGACTGAGGAGCGAGTGGCTGAGGTTCGGAGACGAGCCGAGGATGCCGTCAATCAGGTAAGGACGTCGCCAGGCAGTCCGCTAATCAGTTTTGAAAGTGGGCAATCCATAACTGCAAATTGGATCCTGAACTCAATATCAGTGCATCATCACAGCCTCGTCACTATCAAGACGAAATTAATAGAGACACTGGGACATAAAAAAATATATTTTCTGCAATTTATATAAAGTGCTAAGTAAATGTATTTTTTTTCTTTGTCAGAACAGAATTAAAAAAATATTATGGTGGCCTCTTGTAAAAGCCCCGCTAACCCTTTGTTGCCATCCCCTGAATCCGGTACAGGTCATTGGTTCATTTTCTACCCTATTTTAACAAAGTAGTTAAGTACCTTCATAAATTCCAAATGCATGACCTGACTGGGATCTAGCCGTATATGTAGGCAACAAAATATCTAACCATGCAAGAAAGCTTAAAGCTTAGAAAATCGTGCCGTTATTTCTACGAGTCTCCTTCTGCTTTTAAGGCTACATTTTACCAATGTATAAATAACGTAGAACCTTAGCATTAAATAATCTTTTAGTTGACCGGTAAGTTCAAACCTAAGGCACGAGCCACTTACTTTTCGTATTGAGACCAGGTTTAGGTCGCAAGTTCGAAGTTTCGGCCCAAAAGCACACATCGCTGACTTCGTAATGAAACTTTTGAAGATGTTCTCAGTTATGTGTAAAGCCATATTACGACTTACGGGTGACACAAAATCTAACACTAGGCTGTACACTAACCAAACGATAAGAAGAATGCATTACCTGTCAACTGTCAAATGTTACTCTTGGGTAACACTATAGGAGTTTCCTTTTCTTCTCCATATCGATGATTCTATGTAGGTTGGTTTTGGATCTACAAAATAAATAAATTTCGACCAGAACTCCAACTTCTTCTTTTTCCAGGACGTCAGCTTCTTTTGGCTGATAAAATCCAGCTAAAATTACAATTCCTCCAAATATATTTTTAAAATGGTTATGGCTCCATCGTCGAATATAACTATATTCAATCACCTATTACCCAGGTTAAACGCCAAGCCCTCCTGGAGCTGCAACGCGCAGTAGGCGCTGCAGAGTCTAAGGCGCTCGAGCTGGTGGCGGCCGAGCGCGGCAAGGTGGAGCGCATCATAGAGCGCCGCCACTCGCCGCCCCCCGGACGGGAGCTTAGCCCTAATGCTAGCTCACAGCAGAATGTGAGTACCCACTAAAATAAAAATGAAAATAAATAAAGCCATTTGTTGTTAGAGCCATCTACACCACACACAATCACATAAATTGACTAAACCCATCCACTCATGAACCTATTCGACCCGATGTGACACTCGACCAAATTCAACACGACTTGACCACATTCGACAAGAAATGACCACACGCGACCACATTTAACAAGACATTACCACAATCGACCACATTCAACATTACATGACCACAATCATGACCACACACAAGAGACAAGACATTACTAAGTTCGTCAAGACATGACCAAACTTAACCACACCAACATGACATGACCACACTTGACCACATTCGAAAAGCTATGACCACACTTGACCACGTTCAACAAGATATGGCCTCACGCGGCCACATTTAACGAGACATTACCACACTCGACCACATTCAACATTGCAACAATCATGACCACACTCGACAAGACAACCAAATTCGACAAAACATTACCAAACTTGACCACACTTGACCACATTCAACCATAACCACACTTGACCACACACGACATGATCACACTCGACCACATTTGACTAGACATGACCACACTTGACCACACTTGACCACACTCGACCACACTCATGACCACCCTAGGCAAGACATGACCTCACCCATGAAGACCACATTACCACACTCATGACCACACTTGCCCACATTGACAAGATATGACCACACTCGACCACATTCTGCAAGACATTACTACACGCGACATGACATTACCAAATTCGACAAGAAAAACAAATTCGACAAGACATGTCATAACTAAATTCGACAAGACATAACCAAACTTGACCACACTTGATCACATGCAATAAGACATGGCCACACTTGACCACATTCAACAAGACACGACCACACCCATGTTGACCACATTACCACACTCATGACCACACTTGACCGCACTTCGACCACATTTAACAATACCACACTCGACAAGCCATGACCCCCTTGACCACACTCGACAAGAAATGTTCAAACTCAATCACATTCGACCACATGAGCTCACTCATGACGACCACATTCGACAAGACATGACCACACTCATTACCGCACCTCAAGACCACACTCGACAAAACATGCCACACTCGACCACATTGGAAAAGACATGACCACACTCATGACGGCCACATTTAATTATAATTAATTATGATTCAGCCAAAGTGGCTTTTTTAGACCACTCATATATTGTGTGCTAATGATTCAGATCATATGGCTATTGGCTACAATATACACTTGAGAAGGTCAGCGTGCATTGCAGACATGTTCTGGATTGTAAAAGCCTGGTCATAAAACTCCACGAAGTTTTATGACCAGGCTTTTACAATCCAGGCCCCACGATTATGGAATGCATTGCCTGCGTCAGCAAGAAGAGCTCAATCACTGGATAGTTTCAAATATTTAGTTAGAGAACATTATCTGTCCCTCTGCAAATACATAATTTTCTTTATTTTTTTCTTTCTATTTAATTGCATTTTTATGATATTGCCATTATTATATATTCTCCTATCTATAATTATTATATGTATTGATTTTAATCCTATTTATATGAATTAAATATTTATTTATCGTATTTATATATGTATATATTATCTATGATGTATTATATTTATTTATAAATAGGTACGCCAAAACTGCCCATTACCTAAAATCTCGTCCAAATCTTGTCCATCCAAAGGTCGTCTGGAAGAGATTGCTTTTAGCGATAAGACCGCCCATTGTACTTTCTCCTAACGATTTTGTATCTTTTAAAATTGATTATGTGTGTACAATAAAGTATATTGTATTGTATTGTATGTTCATCATTACTGTTGGTGTTGTCAATAATCCCAATTCCTCTTTCATAAGTTCAAGCTGAAGAAATGATCTGACCAATCTTGTCGATGCGCAGTGTTGCTGGAACTGTGGGCGGAAGGCGCAGGAGACGTGCTCGGGGTGCAACGCTGCTCGGTACTGTGGCGCCTTCTGTCAGCACAAGGATTGGGAGAACCACCACCAGGTAATGAGTTAATTGTGATGACGAGGAGTATTTCTCTATTCCTCAAACCGCAGGATACGTGCTTGGGGCATTGCAGTGCTTTATGCCAGCAAATCTACTGGGTGAACCATCACCAGGTAATCCCCCTTCATGTGTTTGGAAGCCAAGTTAAGTATCTGAATCGGTCAAGCCGCCTGGAGGCCTGTGACTTGACTTTACTACTATACCACCTATAGGCATCAACCAGGACAGACGAGAATAACCCATCCACGGACCGACTGTTCTGAACATTGCTCACTATTACAAACAATCGTTTATTAATATGATAATACTTCCGACCCAATTATCGGACACGGCAGCCTATCTCAAAGGAGATTAGCTGCGCAGGAGTTAATATAGTGCACAAGTGTGTGTGCAAACACAGGTGCACTCTTCCTTCACTCTCATAGTCCGATGGGACGGCAATCCGACATGACCGGAGAGAGATCAGGCGCAGGACCGAGGGCTTTACGTGCTCGTGCGTGAATTTCCTAACAGAAAAACCCAATAACACTGCCTGACGCGGGAATCTAACCCAGTTCTTTACGCTCAGCAGCCGCGCTTGCTGCTACTAGACCAATGAGGCATTTAACCAATATCTTCAGTCTTCTTACGAGGTACAGATTGTCTTTTCTCTTTGGACTATAAGAAAAATTTGGGTTTGATCGTTTACCAAATATAAATACCTCGTTTTGCCCAATTAACGTAATATTTACATCACTTACACTAATCTTCTTATACAGGTCTGCAGCGGACGCGACCAGAAACCAACAGCTCTTCGGACCTCCCCACCAGCCACACAACCATCTCTGCCCAAACCACTAACCAGAGCCACCACCCCCATCGCAGCAACCACAAGCAACCCAGCTCCCACCACGCTGCCTGACAACCGACTCTCCCTTACCACACTAAACTCTGCAGAACGGTTGCTCAACAACCAAGAACGGAGCAGTGACAGGATAACGTTGGCGACGCTGTCCTCGGCTCAGGGGTTAATCGGGATTGGAAAGAAATGACGCCTGACAAAGGAACCGTTTGTGAGCACCGTCAGGTTCCCTAGGAAGGTGAGGCGGTAGACTGCTGGTTGAATTGTTTTTGAGTGGTTGTTTCGCTAAATAGTAAAATCTTTTTGATGGCCATATCGTTTTGTCATACCAACTAAACCAAACGGTCTGCTTATAACTTTTACTGGGGTTGCGGGATCGCACCTTCATTCACCGCAACCCCGATAGGACGGCGCACGGCTGACATATTCTTTGAAGATGTCAGCCGTGCGCCGGATTGGATTGTGTAAATAATACCTTAGTAAAAAAAATATTTTTATTGAAACAGTCATTCATAAACGTAGTGAGTTAAGTTTTGTTTATACCAAAGAATAATTCTTAAGATGTATAATATAAAAATAATAAATTATAATGTAATTTTTTCACATTTATTCCTCGCTAGCACATCTGAAAAAAATCTTTCTTCAAATACATCTGCTTTAAACTAAGGGTGGGTACACAATAGTTCAATAGGAAATTTAAACGTTGAAAGGCACACCATACCTCGCTGGCTATGTAGGCCCAATTATAAATTACTACCATTTAATAAAACAGTCAAATACCGATCTATTTTTAAAACTCATTGACTCATGCGTAGCGAAATCTAGTTATAAAAATTTATAATTTTACAAATGAAATCTGGCCAGCTGGCTGCCCCTCAATTGTTCAGCTTAACATGCAATGTATGATGTACCTATATCTATGTCTATTGTAAATAATTTTAGTGCCATGGTAGTGAAAATAATAATAAAAACTGCTATCAACTCGAACGTAATAATTTTAATATATAAATTATTATTTCATTTTGTACTTTGAAAATATCAATTTTCTGTAAATATTTTGCAAGCAATCGTTAAAATATTAATTGAATTTCCAATGTAATTAAATGCAATTTATTTAGTTTTTGATGTGCGTATGTGAGATAAAACACATTTTATTTAGTAATACATAATTTTTATTTTCTATAAAATTTTATGTAATTATTTATTAATAATAATAAAATTAATAATTTGAAACTCAGTGAGACATAATTTAGTTCTATGTTAGATTATTAAAATAAAAGTACAAGCAGCATCATAAATACATTGTTAATGATAAAAAAAGAAAAAAATATATCTAAACGTAAAATAAAATAATTATAAAAAAAGTATACGATGAAATATTCAAATTATCATGTATTTATAATGTTGAGAAGTTAACATTCGGTATGTTAACTTTTGAATAGAGAAAACGAAAACCGATCATTAAAGTTTTTCAACGAAATTGTATAAATTGTATTAGACATAAGTCCAAGATCGCAAAGCAGTTCCTACTTTGCATCACGCTATAGTTTGCTGTACAGGTCACGTAGAAAAAAACACTTATTCGATAAATAAACCAATTTGTTACTCTTTTGTAATATCCATAAAACCAGCAAATTATAAACCTATGAACACATTTGTCACACCAAAAGTCACAAGGGAAAAACTCGCTAAGAAACTCGGGTATCACAAGTGTGTTCCTAGCTTAAGTACAACTGGAAATAATATCCTTGAAGGCGGTATAATATCTATTATTATTATATATATAATGTATATGTATGGTAATATTATCATAATTGTAATAACATGTTTCCTCTTGTAATAAAGTGCAATATTAAAAATAATCGGTGTATAAAATTTCGAATTTAATAATTATTAAGAATTTAGCGAAATAATTATTTTAGTTCTAAATAAATAATTGCGTATTTGCGTCGCGTCGTATGATGGAATAAAAACGTGTTAGAAATATTATCTGTTGTTTCAATTTTCAAACCGATTCTGAATACTTAATATGCACCATATTAATTAAGTATTCAGAAAACCCATCAACTAAAAAAAATATAACTACATAAAGTGAATGTTTATTACCTCCAATATTAAGGTTCGATTCCCGTATTGTGTAAACATATGGTGCTAAAAAGGACGTTGGACATGCTACTTTACAATCAGAATCCAAAATATACCGACACTGTTTTGACGGAGTGGCCAAGTATCAGCTAGAGGCTTTAGAGTCGGTAGACTGGCGCGCTAAGAGGTGATGACTGGTGAAGACCAACATGTCACCGAAAAGTTTCTAAGCCTCAATCACCACCATGCACCACCGCAGCATGTTTGTAAGTATAATAATACTCCTCCTCCCGACCGTATTTCGGTCACGGTGGCCTATCTCCATGGAGATTAGCCAGATATTATAGTGCACAAGTGTATGCGCAAACACAGGTGCACTCCCTCTTCCTTCACTCTCATATTCTGATGGGACGGCAATCCGACACGACCGGAGAGAGATCAAGCGCAGGACCGACGGCTTTACGTGCTCTCCGAAGCACGGGGGTGTCACACCACCAACTTCCTGACTCCGGGCTGCTACTGAGCCAATAACACTGCCCGACCTGGGAATCGAACCCAGGACCTCACGCTAAGCAGCTGCGCTTGCGACCATTAGACCGACGAGGCATTCAAATTGTAAAAAAGTGTAAGTATATAATACTCCAAGCCCTCTGCCAACTCACTCATTACCGCACCTCATGAAAAGACACTCGGAAAGGCATGACCACGCTCGAAAAGGTATGGCCACACCCGACAAGACATGATCATATCGACCACATTCGACCACATGACCACACCTATGACGACCACATTTGACAAACTTGACCACACTCGACCACATTTGACAAAACTTGACCACACTCGACCACATTTGTCTAGACATGAACACACAATGACCACAATTGATCACACTCAATAAGACATGGCCTCATATTTAACAAAACATGACGAAAATTGACCACTATTGACCACAGTCGACCACATTTGACGAAATTTGACTACACTCGACAACATTTGTCTAGACATGAACAAACAATGACCACAATTGATCACACTCGACAAGACATGACCACAATTCACCACATTCGACAAGAAATAACCACATCCGATAAAACATGACTACACTCAATCACATTCGGCAAGACACGACCATACTCATTACCACTCCTCATGACGAGATTCGAAAAGACATGACACGCATAACCACACTCGACAAGATGACCATACTCGACCGCATTCGAAAAGACGTTACCACACTCATGACCACACTTGACAAGACATGACCACATTCGACCATATGACCACACTCATGGCGACCACATTTGACAGGACATGACCACATTCGATCACATTTGACCAGACTTTATCACACTTGACCACAATCATGACTGCACAAAACCACATTTGAAAAACATGACCACACTCAATCACATTCGACAAGACACGACCTTACTCATTACCTCATGACCAGATTCGAAAAGGCATGACCACACTCATCACCAAACCTCATGACCGGATTCGAAAAGACATGACACGCATAACCATACTCGACAAGATGACCATACTCGACCGCATTCGAAAAGACGTTATCACACTCATGACCACAGTTGACAAGACATGACCACATTCGACCACATGACCACACTCATGACGACCACATTCGACAGGACATGACCACAATCGATCACATTCGTCCAAGACATGACCACTCTCATAACCACACTCATGACCACACTCATGACCACACTCATCACCTCACTCAGACTTATCCCCTCACATTACCACACCACATAACCAGATTCGAAAACACGACCTTATTCAAGACAAGACACGACCACACTCATTACCACAATCAACAAGACATCAACACCTTCATCCCCATACTCGACAGGACACGACCACACACAAGACCACACTCGACCACATTTAACAAGATATGACCACACATGACCAAACTCGACCACATTCAACCACATCACCACACTCATGACCACACTCACTACCACTCCTCATGACCAGATTCAAAAAGACATGACCACACTCATACGCATACTCGACAGGACCACACTCGCCCACATTTAACAAGATAATACCACACTCGACGTGACATGACCACACTCGACCAAATTCGACAAGACACGACCTTACTCATTACCTCATGACCAGATTCGAAAAGGCATGACCACACTCATCAAAGGTTAAAATTTTTACCAAAGAAAAATGCGGTCGTCGGAAGGGGTAACTATACAAAACTGTTCCACAGTAGGTACTATCCCCCGACTGCGACAAAAACTCTTCAATTCCTTGTTTTTCCCTTGTTAGTAGATACTATGTGTAATTTAAACTTTGTTTTTTTTTTTTTATTGAATATGGATCAACGTTTGGCCTCCAATATCTCATAAATATTAAATCGTAAATAGTTTGTAACATAGCCGTAGCCATGATGGTATTTAAAAACACATAAATATATTATAGTCTGAACAAGCAATACATAATAATAAGAATGGAACATTTTTTATTTCATTATAATAATAGTATAAAGAGAATATAAGAGAGTGAAAGGAATAGTGAAAGATATTGTAAAAAGGAAAAAGGAGGAGCAAAAGGATGATTTTGATAGACGGTTGTCTGAAGACTTCCAGACAAATATCAAATTTTTCTGGAAGTCAATAAAAAGAGCCAGAGGTATATCTACAAACTCTGCGCTTGACAAAATCAGAGACCGGGAGGGAAATATTACGAATGGAGAAGAATGCATTTTGAAAAGATGGAAAGAATATTTTGAAAGTTTGTTTGAAAAAGAGGATCAAGTGTCTGCGGTAATAACGGAGGAAAGGACAGAAACTGAAGATAAGATTGGTATGGATGAAATTGTAAAAGCGTTGAATAATATGAAATCGGGAAAGGCTGCAGGGTATGACAGGATATCAGCCGAAATGCTGAAGGCTGGACAGGGCGTGGTAGCAAGTCTGTTGTATCGCCTTCTCAACTTGTGCTGGAGTAGTGGTCGGGTACCAAGTGATTGGTGCAAGGCCGTGATTGTGCCGCTCTATAAGGGGAAAGGGTCACAGCAAGACTGCAAAAATTACCGAGGCATTAGCCTTCTCAGTGTTGTCGGTAAATTGTATGCTAAAGTTTTGATTGAAAGGGTAATGAAAGAGACAGATGAAAAAATGTGGGATGTGCAAGCAGGATTTAGAAAAGGCATGGGATGTACGGATCAGGTCTTTTCCTTACGATGCATAACTGAAAAATTCTTGGCCAAAAGCCAAAAAGTCTATTGCATTTTCGTAGATTTGGAAAAGGCCTACGACAGAGTGAGGAGGAATGAACTGTGGGTCACACTGTCTATGTATGGGGTGAATGACAGCCTAATTGGGGCACTGAAATCTCTCTATAAAGATTCCAGTGCTTCTGTTAGGATAAACGGGGCCTACACCGAATGGTTTAGCATCGATAAGGGTGTTAGGCAGGGATGTGTAGCGTCACCGTGGTTGTTTAACCTATTCATGGACAGTTGTCTGAAGGACTTGAAAGAGGGTGAATGTGGTTTAGAAATGAATGGGTTATTTGTCAAATGTCTCCTCTATGCCGATGATCAAGTTATCCTCACATCGTCGGAGGAAGAGTTACAGAAGATGGTAACACTTATGGATGGTGCTTTTAAGAATAAGGGAATGAAAGTAAATGTAAGTAAGACGAAAGTTATGGTTTTTAAAAGGGACGAACTTATGACAGAGTGCAATATTTTGATAGGTGACCAAAGAGTGGAACAAGTGAAAGAGTTTGTATATCTGGGATCTATGTTTACGAGGGATGGGTTGCATGTGAAGGACATAGAAAGGAGAGTGACTGCTGGTAACCAGGTGAATGGGGCATTACACAATTTCATGGATAGCCGGAATGTGTCTAAAAAGGCGCGGCTGGCCGTTCATGGAGGGGTGTTAGTGCCAACTCTTATGTATGGTAGTGAAAGTTGGGTGTGGCAGAAGAAACATGAAAGTAGAATTAATGCAGTAGAGATGAGAGCATTGAGAAGTATGTGTGGCGTAACTTTGAAAGATAAAGTAAGGAACAGCGTGATAAGGGAACGCTGTGGAGTGAAAGAGGATGTAGTGACAAAGATTGAGAAGGGTATGCTAAGATGGTTTGGGCACGTAGAAAGGATGGATGAAAGGCGATTTGCTAAATTAGTACATGAGGCGAGAGTGGATGGAAGTGTCGGGGCAGGCCGACCTCGACGAACGTACCGCAATCAAATTGCGGACGTTCTCAAAAAAGGACGGGTCAGGAGCCACCTTAATCGGCGAGCATGTATGAAGAGGTTAATGAGCATAGATGAAGCAAAAGAGGTGTGTCAGAATCGTAGCAAATGGAAATCGATAGTCTCTGCCTACCCCTATGGGAAACAGGCGTGATTGTATGTATGTATGTAATTATAGTATGTATATATTGTTAACTAAATTATAACATGACATACTAAATTATAAAATGCCTATGGCATTAAGACCGCCTTTGTAGTATTTTGTGCATAAAGAATTAAATAAATGAATAAATAATAGACATACGAAGTTTTTTTTTTTATATACTTATTTGTCTTGAGTAATTTTAATTAAGTTTAATATTATATTACATAATACAATACACATTTAGGAAGGACATTTAAAGAGATCATTTAAATAACGAATTCTTCATTATATAAAGTTAACCAGAAGAAATGTTAGCATCCTCCTCTTTTCTACGTTGCCGTGCCCTACAGGGTCCATATTGTACTGTAATTATTACTATATTTAACACCTTTAAAACATATGGAGTGCAATAAAGTATTGAGTATTGAGTATTTTTGGAGGCTCAAACCTCCCTCAAAATCATTGAGCTTGTTGCCTATCTAGAAAAGGACTACTCAAGTCTGTTGCCCGAAGTTACAGCTCAAGGTGGCCGGAGATCATTATACCTTCAGGCGACTGGGGCAAGCAGGTACTTAATGAGTTTCCAAACGTGAATACGAAAAAGAAAGAATTAATAACAAACAAAATTCGGGCGTCATTGGTTTGTAATTGGTATATTCATGATTATCATGCTGGCCCGAAATAATCCATTGCACTTAGGGTTGCTATCTCTAAAATCTGCTTACCCGGACAATAATAGTTTTAATTATTATAAAATAACTTTTTATTTATTTTCTTACATGTTTAAACTAGATAAGCAGTCTTGAATTTTATACGTCATTTCAGTCGCCTATTTTCGATATATGTTTCAGGAGCCTCAAACCCGAACTATATACCTCTCCCCAGACGCTCCCCGGACACCCTATAAACTAGGACAAATCCGGGGAACCCGGGCAACCCCCAATTGCACTGCTAGGTAACCCTAAGCCCCCTTTCGTTTTTAATACAAACAAAGCTGGAAAAAGAATACGGTCGCGAACAGGATTCGAACCTGCGCCTCCCGGATAGATACTCCAGGCGCTCTGACCACTAAGCCATCGGTGGTGAGCAGAGGTCGAGATGGCTTAGTGGTCAGAGCGCCTGGAGTATCTATCCGAGACGCAGGTTCGAATCGTGTTCGCGACCGTATTCTTTTTCCATTTAATATTGTAACTTCAGAGTTCGCTAAGCATACGTTAATGCTTTTTCAAAGACATATCTTGAATTATTAAGGTAATTGCATTATTTACGACATTGTATTAACTGCAAAGTTAGTCGTGTCGGTTCGGTCACTTGTATAGGTACTGAATTGATAGCAATGACGTCGCCATAAGACGTGTTAAAATATGGAAGAAGAATTCGCGGTGGTGAGCAGAGGTCCAGATGGCTTAGTGGTCAGAGCGCCTGGAGTATCTATCCGGGAGGCGCAGGTTCGAATCCTGTTCGCGACCGTATTGTTTTTCCATTAATATTGTAACTTTAGAGTTCGCTAAGCATGCGATAATGATTTTCAAAGATTTATCTTGAATTTCAAAAGTTAGTTAACTAAACCTGAAAGGACCTACGTTTAAATAGGTACTCCGAATTGTAAACAAGGACATAATAAAAATGGACTACTATGACAATGAACTGTTTATCCTAACTCTACGGTAAACCACAAGGGTTATTCACAATACAATAAACTGTTAACAATAAAACTTACAAAAGCATTCATGACTTCATTTTCATATTACTCATAAAGTCCCCGTCGAATTCATGCCACAATCATTATATTTCTCACAAATCTATAAATACTAAATCCGTGCCTCGGAGAGCACGTTAAGCCGTCGGTCCCGATTGTCAAATTAAGATCTATGATAGCCGTTACGGGTAGTCAGAGGCCTGAAAGTCTGACAACCAGTCATACCGCGAGATATCGTGTTACCCAGTTATTAGGTTGTGGAGGTCAGATAGGCAGTCGCTCCATGTAAAATACTGGTATTAAGCTGCATCCGGTTTGACTGGAAGCCGACCCTAATGTAATTGGGAAAAGGCTACGCAGATAATAAATCTATAAATACTAAGTACTGTAGATACCTACTGAACACGAATCCATATCAAAAGAACACATTTTTGAAGCCGACCCCAATGTATTTGGAAAAGGCTAGACATATCTTGTAATCTAATATATAAAAATCTCGTGTCACAGTGTTTGTTATCGAACTCGTCCGAAACGGCTTGACCGATTTTTATGTTTTTTTTTTTGTGTATATGCTATTTTTTATACCCCTAGGTGATAAGAGTGGCCGGAAAATTTATAAGGTGGAATAACGTTTGCGGGGCACATCTAGTAATTATGTATAACACGCACTTAAATAATTTTTTTAATTATAAATAACAACTTGCGTAGGTTTAGATAAATAAACTAGTAATAAAACATGACAGTATCAGTACATACATAAACTCACGCCTTTTTCCCATGGGGGTAAGCAGAAACACAATTGCTACAATCCTTACAGTAATTATAATAACTAGTGGCCGATATTCACCATAATTCGTTTAAAATTTTACGTTGGCTTTATTTCAAACATGTGTTTAGTGTGTAGTGTGTGCGTGTGTGTGTGTCAAACGCATGGTAAGGTGTGTAATGTTATTTTAACTAATTTAATTTATTTATAATGTATATTATATAACAAATAAAAGCTTTTAAAATACTAGCTTCTACCTGCGACTCGTCTGCGTGGACTTGGGTCCAGCCGGGATAAAAAGTAATCTATGTGTTAGTCCAGGTTATAAACTATGTGTGCCAAATTTCATCCAAATTCGTACTGTAGTTATTGCGTGAAAGAGTTACAAACATACATACGTACAAACTTTCGCGTTTATAATATTAGTAGGATTAGCTCTCTGCACTCCTTTTCCATACAAAGCCTAATTTTCGTAAAAAGGGGCGCAACGTGTTTGCTTCAAGGATTAATATAATGATAATCAGTAATATTAAGTAGTTTAATTATTATTTCACATAATGTGACCATATTATAACAATTTTCGGTCACGGCAGCATATCTCCACGGAGATTAGCTAATTACGCAGGAGATATAACAGTTCACAGTTGTATGTGCAAACACAGGGTCAAACACTCACTGCTTTTATTCTTATAATAGTACAATGGGACGGCAATCCTATACGACTGGAGGGAGATCAGGGGTGATACCTTGGGTCAATGACTATGTTAATAGTCCATTATAATTAATTTATGTTTGTTATAAATATTACTCTATATTATGATTAGAGTTCAACTCTTGTGGGTTGTAGATGTATAACATAACAATATATTTAATTAAATATGTTTCTTATGTTAAAGACTACCTTAAATGTAAATAATTACTGTTAGAAGGACACTGACTTCTAAGGTACAGGTATGGCACCAAGTTTAGAAGTCAGTGATTAAATATTAACGATTAAGCATGTTTTTTGTTTTTGTGAACTCTGAAGACACGTGTACTAAGCTTAACTTTATTTTTATGAATTAGGCTGTTGCGTCAGTCATTAGCAGATACAATAGATTTTTATTGTTACAACGTACAGATCTGTACGTTACTGAGCCGAAAGGTTAACCTTATTATTATAGTCGTGGTGGCCTAGTGGTTACGGGCCCGCCTCCTGAGCCGCAGGTTGTGGGTTCAAACCTGGCATGCACCAATGTGACTTTTTCAATGTCATATGTACTTTCTTAGTTAATCTAAGACATCACAGACATAAGGTGAAGGAAAACATCGTGAGGAAACCTGGACTTGGTAGTCTGAAATCGCCAACCCGCAGTGAGCTAGCGTGGTGATCAAGCTCGTGCCTTATCTGTATGAGAAGAGGCCCGCGCCCTGCGGGGGGACAGTTATGGGTTGGTTATTATTAGTATTAACCTTATTATTAATATTATTATTATTTCTTTTTTGGTCTTTAAGTTATACTTACAGAGATTTCCAAGAAGGAGATTATTTTTGGTATTTTCTTACATCAGTAGGGTTACTCTTAAAAATAAATCCGCTTGATTGAAATTGGAAATATGTCAAGTCGTACGTACTTTTGAATGCCAAAATGTGTAAAAATTTGTTAACAATTAATAATCGGGATAGATATTTGTATTAATTATTGCTCACCGGTTACTACTCACGTGCATTCTTCGGGTATGCCGGCTAGTTTCGAGCTCGAATATTTGTATTAGCCACCATGCTTTAAAATTGGGACAACTAGTAGGTAAATTTATTTTAATATTACACATTGTTTTAAGGGGTTGATATAGCATTGGAATTGGATTGGAAGTTACTTTACTTATTGATAAGTGTTTTTACCTTTCCAATCCGTAAATTACGTTATGGTATGATGTTTAGTAATTAATTATGTTTGTTCCAAAACATATAACAGAATAACTATTTCCAAAATCAAAGTGAAAAGCAGATGTTACACGGACATCGCCTGAGGCACCCTCTACCAAAGAAACGTCATATCTTAAATATTCCTGAAAACTGACAACTCTTTGATAAAACATTACAAAGCTTTAGTCTTCGCTATTTATGACATTTGAGGCTTCTTTGTTGCTTTGTACAAAGTAATGGCCAGAAGCAATTTGTGTTCTTGCGGAGACGTCTACTCGTCACGGTCGCTGACAACGTTGTGGCGGTTTTGTTCTCAATTTGAAATATGTCGGACGCCCGCGGCCAATCAGCTTTGAGAATGGTATTACTGTTTCTATGATTTTCTTTTTGATATGGATCTGAGTGTTTGCATTTAGCTAGTTATTTGGAAACGTATTCTTCATACCTAAATATTTTTTTGACTTCAGTTTTAGTATTACCTTCCTAAATTATTTGAAAACTTGAAAATTCTCTAAAATCAACTCACACTGATAATCAGTTTATGTTATTCAAGATAAATCTTTGAAAAGCATTAACGCATGCTTAGCGAACTCTAAAGTTATTATATTAAATGGAAAACGGTTACCCGTATAGGAACTGAATTGATAGCAATAACGTCGCCATAAGACGTGTTAAAATATGGAAAAAGAATTCGTAGTGGTGAGCAGAGGTCGAGATGGCTTAGTGGTCAGAGCGCCTGGAGTATTTATCCGGGAGGCGCTGGTTCGAATCCTGTTCGCGACCGTATTCTTTTTCCATTTAATATAATAACTTTAGTTTATGTTAGTCTTATCTCTTTACTGATTTTATTGTAATGTATTTATGAGGTTTGTGATAATAAAAAAGATTTTCTTTCTTTTGTCATTATATAATTGAGGTGCTGACTGTACCCAAATATTATTTAAATTTGCTTCAAAAACTTTGAAGTTCTAATTATATCCTGATATATATATTTTTTAAACGCAATAACGCATGCATAGTCATCTCTAAAGTTATAATTCTTTGAGGTATGAAAAAATACGACATTGAATTAACTGCAAACTTAGTCGTAACACGTCAGTCATTATAGTCACTTCAGTCACTAGAGAGTCTAAATTGACGACGATGACGTCACCATGAGACGTAATAGTGAGCAAGAAGAATTCGGAGTAGCCAAAGAGCAGAGGTTGGGGTAGCTTAGTTGACAGAGCGCCTGGAGTCTCATCTGGGGGGTGCGTGTTCAAATCCTGTTCACGACCGGATTCTTGCTTTTTAGAAAAATATGTAACTGAAAATAATATACTTAACTTTAAATCATCGTCATCCCCTGCCCTTATCCCAATTTATTTGGAGTCGGCGCAGCATGTATCTGGCATGCAGCTAAAGTGTTGGCTATGTTTATGACCGGCCGCCTGCCTGACGTCAACCCTCATTGGGAATGCTGTTGTTGGTGATAACCGCTACCGATACGGTCTCCTTCTTTTTGAGTTTTGTCACACCAAATGTTATCCATGCGCCAGGTTCTGATATAACTTTAAATATTCCATAAGATAAGTTACGAATCACGACATATGCACGTAAAAATATACGGATCAAAATCGGGATTCCAGACGGGTAGGCTTGTAAACTTGTCATATTGATCAAGTGAAAGGTAATTAAACGGTGACGTCACTTCGGATGACGTGTCCGTCTGTCATGCAACAAGCACCATCCGTACTGCGATGGAAATCCATTTATGACGTAAGGTGACCATGCGTTTCAGAGAAATGAGGAATAGGCATGATGACAGATCTTTTCAGATTGAAATCTCCTTTTATAATGTAGGTAGACGTCTTCTATATCCGAAAAACACATTATTTCAGCAATAAATTAAGTTTCAACGCAAATTATTGCATTTTAATCTATCTAATTTGATTTAACCGCGAAAACGCGAGAACGGGTGTCATGGCGCCGTTTTGACGTCATGCCTCAGCATATTTGACATAAGTTGAAGCCATATTGTACGGCGATGATTGACATTTGACTGAGGCGTGACGTCATTCGCTGTAATTGACGTTTCAGTTAACATGGCCGATTGCAGCATTTTATACTTTTATTTTATTGAAAATCTTATTCAATTTAATGTTTTTAATAAAACTAGGTATTTATTTAGAATCCTTTGTGCCTATATTTATCTCTAAAACCATTTATTCTTTGGTTCTTTAATACTGTCCTCATGCCTATTGTAGGACTGATTTAGGTTAGGTATACTAGGCAGCTGAAAACCAGCGTCGTGTGATCAGTATGACTGCTTCCTGATATTATGCTGAGCTGCGGACCTTTTGATAATGCAATGATTTATCATGTTTGACAGAAGCATGTGTCTAATATTGTAATCTGTTGTTTCTTTTTTCTGTTATGTGCATTTTTTTTATCTTGCACAGATAACTAGTGTTGATTGAAAAAGAGTAACCATAAAGTATCTTGCTAGTTCTTCTGAATAGGAACTTATATGTTGGAACGCGGCAACTACTTGTTCTGAAGTGCCTGTGAATTATGCCTACGTAAATAAATATATTTGGTTACAAAAAAAAGATCTATTTGGCACAAAACAGGAATGAATGGCCCACTTCCATGATCCACTTCGGGTCGATAAGCCAGCGACGTAAGTAAGTATTTCGTAAAACTGTCTCCCAGAATCTATATCCACAGTCACCCCACTCAATGCCGTCGCGTCCACACACGGCTCTACAAAAGTACTCGACGTAAAGCGGCCCACTCACCACTGGATTTAATCATCGCCCGTCACTCCATACCGTCCGTGCGACACGTCCGCGCGACTTGTCGCCTGTCGCACGGAAAAAGCGTCACCAATTGATGTCAATTGCAGATGATTAGTATTTAAAGTTGATTGTGACTTTCTGGTGATTGTTTTATGCAATTTTTTGTGAGTCTTTTTGAGGTTTGATATTTGATCCGCTTTGCAAAATCATTTTGCCTAGCCTTATTACATTGGGGTCGGCTTCCAGTCAAACCGGATGTGACCGACCAGTCTTATTTGACTACGATTTTCTGCCACTGCCTCCATGCCGCCCCTAAACTTAACTTTTCCACCGTGGGAGAGCCATGCTTCGGCACGAATGGGCCGGCTCGACCGGATTGATACCACGGCCTCACAGAAAACCGGCGTGAAACAACGCTTGCGTTGTATTTCGCCGAGTGAGTGAGGGTACCGGAGGCCCAAAACCTTTAAAAAGCCGGCAACGCACTCGCGACTCCTCTAGTGTTGCGGGTGTCCATGGGTGGTGGTAATCGCTTACCATCAGGCGAGCCGTCTGCTCGGTTGCCAACTATTCCATAAAAACAAAACTGCCTCGTTGGTCTAGTGGTTCCAAGTGCGACTGCTGAGCTGAGGTCTTGGGTTCAATCCCCAGGTCGGGCAAAGTTGGGTTTTTCTGTTAGGAAATTCTCAGTAGCAACCCGGAGTTGGGAATTGTGTCTAGAAAATGACAATAGGCTCACCATGTGGGACCTAATAACAGCATTGGTGAAATGTGGGTTTACAACTGTGTATACAGTATACAGAATGCAATTACCTTAATATTCTTTTTTTAAATATTTTTATATATTATTAAGGTAATTGCATTCTTTACGACATTGTATTAACTGCAAAGTTAGTCGTGTCGGTTCGGTCACCTGTATAGGTACTGAATTGATAGCAATGACGTCGCCAGAAAGACGTGTTAAAATATGGTTTAAGAATTCGTGGTGGTGAGCAGAGGTCGAGATGGCTTAGTGGTTAGAGCGCCTGGAGTATTCATCCGGGAGGCGCAGGTTCGAATCCTGTTCGCGACCGTATTATTTTTCCATATAATATCGTAACTTTAGAGTTCGTTAAGCATGCGTTAATGCTTTTCAAAGATTTATCTTGAATTAGGTACATTATAATTAGTTTGCCGGGCAGATCATTATTTTCCTGCCCTGACCCCAATTGCAGCGCCACGTACCGGGTCGAATTGTGTATCTAAACCAGCCAGAGACCCTCACTGGGAGATACAAGCGTACAAAAAAAAAAATTATTAATATCAGGCGAGACATTTCTTATATAAAAAAAAAACAAATAAAAATAATATTGTTTTCAATACACGTGCTTGTAAAGTATCTCTTATTACCCCGATTTTAGGTTCATATTGCAGCTTATTAAACACACGTGCTTTTCATTGACTCGAGTGTAATACCAACTTAGCTTCTTTCTTTCGTTTATATATCCACAACATTTGTTTTATTTTCCAACTAGAGCCTCGGTCAGTTTCCTATAAACTTTTAATTTGAAAGCCTGCTTGTCCTGTTACAGCTCAAACGCCGCAATGATACCCCAATGCGTCAGAACTGTTGTGTACAGTTAAGTTTAGGTCAACAACACAGACAGCGTGTCATTACAAATGTTCCGAGCGTCTGACTCATCACTGTGAGTCAGGATTGATTCTTCCCGATGTGAAAGGTCACAGAGTAGAAGTATGTATATGCAATAACGTACAAAGGAAATCCATTAATTTATGTACGATTAATATCGACATTAAAATGTTTTTTTTTTATTTATTTATTTAAATTATAACTTAATACCTATTATAAAGTGGAATACTTTTTGTATGTTTGTTTAAACGCGCAAATCTCTGGAACTACCAGTCGGATTTGAAAAATTCTGTTAGTATGTGATAGCCAGGTTCGTTCGGAATAGTATAGGCTATCTAATAGTAGGCTACATTTCTTAACTAGCTTTAAATATTGATTTTTGTTAAGTAAGTCGGAAGAACCATTTTGAAGTGATTTATGAGCGTTATTATTAGGCATTGCATATTAATCCTTACGAACGAAAGTTCAAACTTTGCCTTTTATAGCATGTGACTTGGATGCATAGTTTAGGAGATAATTTAAACTGAAAATATTTTAACACTCGCGCGAATGAGCCGTGTGACACACGTAACGGAATAACCTGGCCGCCCGATGAGACCTGAGAATTGGCGTGAAGAGACGAATTGTGAATTATTTTATTTTTGTTGGTAAGAACTAAGTGAGTAATTATATTATAATTATACGCCGATGAAACCGCGGGGCACAGCTAGTATATAATATAAAAATTGCATCACGCCTATATTCCCCGAAGGGGAAACTTAAGTGATCGTTTACCGAGGTTGTCACATCTACAATGCATGTACAATGTTGCACCTCTGCCTAACCAACCAGCGGGATACTGTGTCATTCTTTTTTTAAGTAATGATCCATTAAAATACAGAATTTCCCCGTTATTTACCAAATACAATAAGATAGGTACTTATAATATATTATTTGCCAATTAGGTCACCGTATTATCTATTCTGTGGTCGAGTCAACTTTGTAAATATTATACTACTTAATTGAATAAAATATATGCAACGACGACCAGTCTTGAATCAGAGCTTAATCTGCACACACGTGTTTTTATTTTGGTTTTAATATAACAAAAAATGAAGATTACGGTAAGAATTTTATCAGCAATTTTATTTTGTTTATAACGAAGATTATTTTTTTGTTTTTACGTGAAATTGTTTTATTTAAAGTGTTTGTTGATGTTTTTACCTTGTTGTGTTTAGTTTAAAACTGGTTTAGATAATATTGTTCAAGGAAGTTTGGTGTGCACCTGCGTTCTAAATAGTAAATAGAAAAAGTTGTTAAGGATTAACATATTAAGAGTTTATGACCTCAATAATAAAACCTCAAATCCGTTGTGTTCGCATATTGTACATTTATTATATAGGTGTGTACTTGTGTTGTTTTTATATTAATTTAAGGCCATGTTATACGTATAAACATTAAAGGAACATTGACACAAAAGATAACCCATATAAAATATTGTTTTGTAAGAGAGTTTAACTGCCTTCCTATTAGTATTATAAATATCCAGGAGTGTTCATCCAGGCCCTTCGCGGGCTGCAGTATCACACCCTGCAATTTTCATTTTTTTTCCATAGTAAGTACATAGTATATTATGATATTCAAAAGCTGAGGTGGTCATTACACCGGAGGCTGGATTGTAGCCCGAGCCGAAGCCGAGGGCGTAATGACGCCGAGTGTGTATTTAGCAAAACAAATTATTTAAAAATTTTGATTTCATAATATGGTACCTACGAGTATGTTTGTGAATTTGTAAGTTTGTTAATAAATAACCCAAAAACTACTGAACGGATTTGGGTGAAATTTTGTACTTAGACATTTACTTTAGGTTCTGGAATAGGAGAAATTTTTTATATATCATACCATCATAGTATCATAGGTACCTGTATTCTCCGAAGGGGGTAGGCAGAGGTGTACACACCAGTAGTAGTATACTCATATTTTGCCAATGCTGTTATTAAGTAACTGATGGTGAGCCTATTGCCATCAACCCGACACAATTCAAAACTCCGGGCTGCTGCTAAGAATTCCCTAACAGAAAAACTCAATAACCCTTTACTGGACCCGGGAATCGAATCCAGGACCTCATACTTGGCAGTCGTCTTGCAGCCACAATGAAGGAATTATTTTTTTATCCCGGAAAATTGGGAATTGTGTGATTAAAACTACGGGACACAGCTAATTAATTATTATTTTTAATTTTCCAGCTGCTCCTTGTCGCTTTGTGCCTGGCCATCAGCATAGGGTCCGCCTCCCGGGTGCGTTCGCAGAAGCGGCACGTGATGATCAACAGACCAAAGATTGACGTGTTCGGACCCCGAGAGAAGCGGGCGCCGTGGCCAGGAGCCGGGGTGAAGGGTCAGAGACCTATTACAGGTAAACAAAGTTAATAATAAAATAGGTAATAAAGCAGATAAACCACTTGGATAGGTACTTCAAATTTAATACACGTCACGCTTTTTTGCCTGAAGGGGTACACTGCACTTACATTTCTCCAATGCTGTTATTAGGTTCCATGTAATTGGTGGTGACTTGCTTGCCATCTACCGCGCACAGGTCCAAACTCTGGGCAACTACTGTGAATTTCCTATCATAAAAGCTCTAAAACTTTGCCCGACCCGGTTATCGAACCTGAGGCCTCATGCTTAGCAGTCGCGTTTGGGTCCTAGACCAACGAGGCAGTTGTAGGTACGAATTTCACGGAAACAAACTGAAATATTTAAATCATTACACGACTGCCCAAAACAAGGAGTGTTATGTTTTTAGAGTTTATGTATGTATGTATTTTGTAAGATTCTTTATTCCACCATAACTTCTAAACGCCTGAACCGATTTAGATGTATGGGGTTTCGTTAGACTCCTTACATGTTCCGAGTAACATAGGCTATTCAGATAAAAAAGTTAAAGGCATGCTTTTTAATAAATTTCATATTGTTTAAATTATAAGTAATGCGTAAAAATAGTTTGTATTTCTATTTCTACAGATCTGTACAACTTTTTTTATTCAATTCCACTAATATTTCGGATTAATAATGAAAGATCTTATACCTAAAGGGTAGGCAGTAGGTGTGTAAAGAAAGAACGAAAAAAGGAAAATATTTAACCGGATTAATCGCGTGTATTATCGCAGGAGGACTGTCCTCCTGCCACCACGAACGCTACAAAGTGTTCGAAACGTCAGGAAAAACAAAAACCAATAATACACGTGATTAATCCGGTTAGAAGTTGTTTGTTATAATGTGTAGTGATGGCGAAAACCAAAGATATTACTATAGGAAAATATTTATTTCAGTCTAATAGGACGGAGATGTTCTTTATGGTGTGTAAAGGCATGTCAGAGGCTTAAAGATGGTTTAAACTACGATACTAGGTCGTTCTACAAAAAAAAAACACGATGTTTTTTTGTGTATGGCATCTCGCAGGCCAACCTAGGAGGTTGTTGACTCCTTAACCGGGCTTTCCAGTGGTTGCTTTAATAATTTTAAGGCCCCCAGTCAACTTATCAACTAAGCGACAACACGCTAAGGGCACCCCCTGTGGGGTACGAGCCTCGGCTTAGGGCGTCGCTGGTGGGAGGACAGCAAGGGACTGGCTGGATCGGATTCAAATCATTATTATTTAGGGACGAATTTAAAGCTACAGGCTCAACAGCACGGACTGGCACGAGCAAGGGTCGGGGTGGACACGATGAGAGACTAGAGAGATACATAATGTAACTTTAATTTTCTTACAGCGCCCCCTAGTGCCCTTGAAGCGAAAGTAAGGAAAGGCGAGTATGTCTGCGGCAATAGAATCTGCAAGCTTCAGCCTGGAGTGATACCCAGAGGATGCAACGGAATTTGTCAATACCCAGTAAAATAAAAACGACTTTAAAATACAGAAGCATCTTTTTCTGTCTTCCTATCCTATTTCCAACTACGTTGAGGTCGGCTTCCAGTCTAACCGGATGCAGCTTAATACCAGTATTTTACATGGAGCGACTGCCTATCTGACCTCCACAACATTATTGGGTAGCACTATATCTCGTGGTATGACTGGTTGTCAGACTTTCAGGCCTCTGACTGACTACCCGTAACAGCTGTGATCGATCTTAATTTGACCACCGGGACCGACGGCTTAACGTGCTCTCCAAGCACGAAGCACCCATCCACAGACTGACCGAGACAAGCGTAACTTAACCTCGATCGATCTGTGCGAATGTTACTTAGCCACGAGCCCCTATGAGCCCTCCAATGCGCGTTGCAAACTATGGTCACTCAATAATGAGGTTAAGCAATGCCTGGCGCGGTCAGATTGTAGATGGGTGACCGGAAGGAGAATTTTCATCGTCGCGTCTCCGTGCTTCATGTATGTTAATCTGTAACCACTGTCATAGATCTATATTTGACAACCGGGAACAACTGTTTAACGTGCTCTCCAAGGCACGAAGGGTCTCGATGTGAAATTATGGTCACCCATCTACAGACCAGCCGCGACAAGCACAGCTAAACGTATATACGGTCGAAAATGTTGGCGATAAAGACTAAAATCGCTTGCATGAATCTTCCATCTGCGACGATGAGCACGTGTGCCACGACCTGTTTAAAGGGACTTTGTTGGCAAATTTTTTATAGTGCCTATAATAGGAACCTCGCAAAATCACTCAAAAATAACTCATATATCCTAAGAAATAAAACACAATTTATTTATTTAATTATTTATTCTGACTCTCCTTCTTTTTCCAACTCTGTTCCCACTTCTTCTGCGACAGTTTGAAGGTCTCAACCTCTAGTTTAGCTGCCACCAGCCTGCCATACGTCGTGCTATTCAGAAGATTGCTCTTCTCTGATAGTTCTGTCATTATCTTGATCTTCTGTTCAGAAGAAGCTACTTGGAAGATTTGCTCGAAGGCCCGGGACCCATATTGGGAAAGAGCCAGCCTCTGGTAATAACCCTGGGAGAAAAAATAAATATGTAAAAATATTATCTGGGCGGTAAACAGTCGCCGTCACAATAGGCATAATGACAGTATTAAAGTATCAAAGAATAAATGGTTTTAGAGATTTTTTAATTACCTAGTTTTAATATTAAGATTAATAATATTTTCAATAAAATACTGCAATCGGCCATGTTGACTAAAACCCCAATAGGTATGATGACAGATTTTGAAATTTCCTTTTATTATGTAGCTACACGTCTACTATATCCAAAAAACATAATTATTTCAGCAATAAACTAAGTTTCATCGCAAATGATTGCATTTTAATCTATCTAGGTTGATTTACCGGCGAAAACGCTGCTGGGTGTCATGGCGCCATTTTGACGCCATGCCTCAGCATATTTGACATAAGTTGAAGCCATTTGTACGGCGATGATTGACATTTGACTGAGGCGTGACGTCATTCGCTGTGATTGACGTTTCAGTTAACATGGCCGATTGCAGCATTTTATACTTTTATTTTGTTGACAATCTTATATATCTTAATGTTTTTAATAAAACTAGGTATTTGTTTAGAATCCTCTGTGCCTATATTTACCTCTAGAACCATTTATTCTTTGGTTCTTTAATACTGTCATCATGCCTATTACAGCGAATGACGCCACACCTCAATTGAATGTCAATCACTGCCGTGGTTTTGCTTGAACTTTTGTCAAAAATGTTAAAGCTTTACGACTTTACAGTCACAACTCATTATAAGCGGCGCCATGACACCCATGAGCGTATTGGCGCATAATTCAAATTAGATAGATAAAAATGCAATAATCTGCGTTAAACCATAGTTTATAGCTGAAATAATGTGTTTTTCGGAAATAGCAGACGTGTACCTATATTATAAAAGGCGATTTAAAAATCGTAGGGTTCCGTACCTCAAAAGGTAAAAAAAGGAACCCATAAAAGATCATTTTCTTGTCCGTCTGCGTGTCCGTGTGTCACCACCGATTTTCTCAGGAACGGGTAAACCTAGTAAATTGAAATTTATACCAGGGACTATAGACCTCAGTATCTGGTATAAATTTCAACTTGCTAGGTCCACCCGTTCCTTAGAAAATCGGTGGAGACACACGGACAGACGGTATAATGGGTAGGTACGGAACTGTTCCACTCGTACTTGACCGATTTTTTTTTAATTTTTTTTTCTGCTAAATTCGGCTACGAAATATATACTTTCTTACTTTCTTTCTACAAGAAAATTGCGATGATTCATCAGTAATTCATACCTTGAGTCTCCAAATCAGTTTGTCTCTAGCCTTCACTCCAACAAACTGTCCCTTACAGAGTGCGTCGGCCACGTGGCAGCCCTTAGCGTCGCTGAGGACTATCATTAGCTGTTCAGTAGTTAGCTCTAAGAGACTGGACACTGCTTTAGCTGGACGCTGTGAAAAGAAAACAGGTGTTTCATCTGAGTGTCTCCGTGTACGTTAAACCGTCGGTCCTTGCTCCTGTGTTATAGCAGTCACCGGTCTACGGGCAGATTTTTTATATTTCGTGGATGCTCATGTCCACTCGTGTGGTGATGACTCATTTAAAATAACTAGTGAAGCGCCTGAAGATAATGCACACCAACTCATGAGAGCTGAAAATTACATTAGACAATTTTTATTTACATTGGCCACCAACTCGCCTGATGCTAAGATGCGATGGTGTGCCCGAGGATGGAGCACGTGGATCCAGAAGAAATCTTTTCACTCCAAGTAGAGGAAATAGATTTGGGGAGAACGATAGTTGGGGAGTTGGTGCAACTTCCCAGACCCGTCGCCCACGACGGTTGCACCGGACTACATCCCGAAACCTGACTAGGTCGTTTCACGGCATGGCTTCGTCCTGTGGGTGGTAACAGCACCAGAGTCGTGTTGCTCGTGCAGCACCGCCCAGGGGCCACGTGTAGGGATTCCAGTTTAAGGGTGCACTCCTACGGACGCGGATAACTCAACCCCCAATGGTTGTTCCGCACCCACTGTTTTACTCTTGTGGGTGCTGGAGCCCCCGAGGAAACACACAGTCGGAGCCCCTGATCGCAACTTCATTTACCGCAACACAAAGGGCTTGAAAAGGTTTTGCCACTACGATATCTTCTAACACTTGAAAGAAAGACAAGATGATTCTAGATAAATCTGAAAAGCATTAACGCATGCTTAGCGAACTCTAAAGTTATTATATTAAATGGAAAAAGAATACGTTGTAACTTTAGAGTTCACTAAGCATGCGTTAATGCTTTTCAAAGATTTATCTTGAATTATGTTTTTTTTTATGTAATTATATTTATCATTTCACGCCTTTTTGGTGACCATAGCCACCTATTACATGGGACTTAATAACAGCATTGGTAAAATGCGGGTGTACAATTGTGTACATCTCTGCCTACCCCTTCGGGCAATACGTGATGCTATGTTACGTATTAGTTAAATATTTTACCTGAAAGTCCAGTATACACTGCAATATGACGGAGCCGTGTACATTGATGAAGTATTCCTTGTCTAACGTGTTCAGATCCACGCGGTCTGCCGGCAGAAGGCGCAGGCATAACACTGAGAAGTACTTCTGGTGTTCAGAAGAGGTACACTTAAGGGCTGTTTCGAGGCTCTGTGGAGTGAGGACATAGGAGGTTTAAGTATTCAATAAATATTATGATTTTAGTAGTGATTTTGTTTTAGCGAATATGTTTTGGCGTAATTTTTATTGTGGAAGGGAAAATACGGTCGTGGTATTCGAACCTGCTCCTCCCGTATAAATATTCCAGGCACTCTGGCCACTAAGCCATCTTGACCTTTGCTCACTAATCTGAATATTTCTTCCACATTTTAAGATGTCTTTTGGTGACGTCATCGCTATCAATTCAGTCCCTATACAGGTGACTGAACCGACACAACTAACTTTTAAGTTAATTTTATTTATATAAAGCCTAAAAATTATGGTCACCCATCCACAGACCAACCATAACTATTAATGTAGACCCTTATAAATATGAAATACATTACATTTAGATACTGCGCCTGTTTCGCCTTCAATCTCAGACAAGCTTTAGCTAAAGCGACCAGCACTCCAGTGTTACCGCACGCTAGCAAGGCAGGCAGCTTGTCTGATAACTCCTCAAACATTGGCTCGAACTGAAAAGTAAGAAAGAAAAAGCATCACTTTTATATTTCAATTAACACATTACCCCATACACGTGGCTGTGTGTACAACATCAAGCGCACTGAGACCAGAAAACAGAAATATGTATAAATCATACAAATAATTGTTTTGGGCTGGAATCGAAACCAGTGACCGGTGCACAGTCTTTTGACCACTGCACCGATCATTGCTTATAAAATAAGATTAAAAATCAAAATCAGTTTCTTTATTCAAATTATGCTAAAAATATGCGACTTCAAACATTAAGACAGCCCCAAAAAAGCCCACCCTTCATTCCATTCCATTAATATAGAACAGGAAAAATACCAGGGAATAAGGTAAGTAAAAAAAAAACATAGAGTAAAATTCAAATTTGTTTCTCATAACTATTGTATGTACAACAATGTCACTGTGACAGGCTTGCTGTACTGTGCCTACCATTGTTAATTAAAATACATTGAGTAGCTCATTAGAAACTCTAAGGTCTCTAAGCTATAGGTACATATATGCACCATTTTTAGAAATAACTCATCACGCCTAATTAATAAATTAATGGTACCATGCCCAAGAAGCAAGATGTACATTCAGGCATAAAGAATAAACAAATAAACCTAGACCCCACATAAAAGAGAGAAAAAAATTTTCAAGAACTACTTTTGGAAAATGAAATCTATTTAGGGTTTAATTATATATAGGACCTCATTTTCGAAATTGAAATGTTTCTAAAGCTTCAAATACATATTAGACTAGGCTTTGCATTGGTTTAATTTACTAATGAAGTATTGAGGAAGTTTTTTTAATATTTATTGCACAATGATCCTACTTTTCTGGTAGATTTTCCAGAAGGTCTATTAATAAAAAACTTATCCTGACAATTACTGACCCAGAAGAAAACTCCAGATCGGTTGAGACATTTGCAAGTGATACATGCGGTAATTTATTTTAATTAATTAATTTATGTATTTAACTTCAGAGAAAAATCAAAGATATAAAATAGGCAGGAAACACATAAAACCTCACCTCTTCCTTCACATCACAGTTGTCAATGAGTCTTTGTACCGTGTAGTTGAGCATAGGCATGGAAGCCAACTGACTGAGACGGTTGATGAAGCAACGTGCATATATCTGAGTGTACGTCTTCTTCTTAGCCACAAAAAGTGCTGCCTCTAGGCATCTGCAAAATAAATACAAGGTTATGTAGTTTGTGGCAGCTAACGCGATTCTGGGTTTGAATCACAGCCGTTATTCATTATTCTGTTTAAAAATTCTCAGTTGTAGCCAGAAATTGGAATAGTTTTTGTTTTATGGGATATGGGGCATCCCAGCAGACGGCTCGCCTGATGGTAAGCGTATACCGCCGCTCATGGACACCCGCAACCCCAGAGGAGTCGCAATACACATACAGTCGCTCCATTGCCAGCCTTTTAAGTGGTTTGGGCCTCCGGTACCCTCACTCACTCGGTGAAACACAACGCAAGCGTTGTTTCACGCCGATTTTCTGTGAGCCCATGGTATCACTCCAGTCAAGCCGGCCGATTCGTGCCAAAGCATGGCTCTCCCACGGTAGAAACTAACTAATTGACAGCAATCCGCGCCTCCCGGATAAATACTCCAGGCATTCTGACCCTATTTATCCGGGCGGCGCAGGTTCGAATCCTGTAAAATACATTGTGAGTAGGATTTGAATTCGCGCCCCTTGAATGAATACTCTTCACCAATTTTTCTCTCCACAAAAATGTATAACTAGTAGATACATAAATTTCTTGAATATATTGTAAAATTTTATGTGCAAACATTAATTCAACTAAAATAATATTATACGTAACAACTTACCTCACAGCTGGTTCAGATGAAAAAACAGGAGGAAGATTTGACGTAGAAGCCTTCGTCACTTCACCCAGTTCCCCATCACCATCCTTAACATCCTTTTTATCATCATCATCACCATTTACCACCGAGTCCTCAGGGGCAAAGCTCTCATCCAAGAGTTTCCGTAACAAGTCTTTCGTAGCATTCTTGTCTACGTTTTTAATAGCATATAACATAACTTGTAGAAGTCCTGATGTAAAGTTTTCAAATGCCAAGTTTTTAAATTGCGGCCATGTTATCATGCGACAAACAAAATCTTTAACTATATTTTTAAATTCATCTGGAACATTTTTGTAATTAATTTTTGTTAAATGGGGAGGTATGCCCTTTCCATCGTTTACTGTCTCTTTGAATATGTTTAGTTTTGGCTTCTCGCCCGGCAATAAAGTGATGCCACTGAGACATTTCAGTGCACTCCGTAGGATATGAATTGCATATCTGTCTGAAACAAATTCTTCTAAATTGTTTAGTACATACTTTGATAATTTTACTGTGAATTCATAGCATTTTTGTATGTGTTCTTCGGAGAATTTGGATTGCGGTTTCGTTTCTAGTTTTGCCTTTTTCTTCGGCACTTCTTCATCTGGGTCTGATGTACTGTCTCCTTCTGTTTGTAGATGATCTGTAGCTCTTTCACATGCTACTCTCAGTAACGCCTCTATGACATGGCTTGTGAAGTTATCAACACACAGTCTACGCAGGTCTGGTGATAATACTTCAATGAACCGCTCCAGGTCTTCTGCTGAAGCGAAAGGCAGTAACAGCTCTATGACTCGACAACCAAGCTGGTTCCCAACTATATTGTGTTCTTCTCCTTTTGTGCGTTCCAACACATTGTTCACTAAGACATCTGAAAATGTTGAAAAGAAAAAAACTGTATTTGATATTAACTTTTGTGACACATATCCATTTTAATTATTGTTCATCGGTTAATACTCAGCTGCATATTTAACTAGTCCCGAAAAGTGTACATGATTAGTAACCAGTGAATAATTAATAAACTACAACCTTCCCTAAAAATACGCATTTCAGACAAAAACCCCATCCAAATAGGTTCAGTAGTTTTTGAGAAAATTGCGAGCATAGCATACGTAAGGGTTGAATACAGAACCTCTTTAGGGAAGTAAAAAAAAAAAAAAATTTATTAAATATAAAAATAATTAATAAATAAATAAATTCTTTATTTTCTCTACACAAAGGTTACCTTAAATCTAGACAAAGTTACTCATAGTGCGGATATGAACGTAACATTGTGAGAGACTGGTGCCTGAGGTAGGTATGAGAATACCTGTATTACAGGTCCCCAGGCTTCCACCCGGTGCTAGCGATCAGTTTAACGTGAGTAGACAGTACATTTCAAACGAGCTGGTAACAGAGAGCGATAAAATAAAGTAAAAAAGGTAGAATGGATTTCAGTTAACATATCAGTGTAAAGTAAATCACACAAAACACCTTAATTTATTTAAGGTGTTTTGTGTGATTTCTACGCGTGAGTGGTGTATGAGCAAATGAATGGAATGAGTGTATGGTGAGTGTAAGCAGAGTGGTAGTGTGTGAATGAGTGAAGGTGTGTGTTAGTATGTAAAGTAGTTTAATTAAAAAAATAATTTATTCGAAGCAAGTATATAACGTTAAGAGTACGTGAGATTGAGAATATCACATGCGCATAGAACTATATACTACAATTTATCAGCAATATTCGTGTACAGGAAGTAACTCAGCGACGAAGCGAATATCGAATAAAATTACTTATATTATAAGTATTTAAGATTTATTATAACAATTGTGAATAACTTACGCCTCTCCTCTTTGTCTTCAATACCCTGTTTCATAGTATCTAGGATACCAACAAAGTATTGATACAATTCGTCGGGAATCTTTGTCCCTCGCCCCATTTGGCCTTTTCTAGCATATTTCTTAGCATTCGCAAGGAAATTCTTGCGTTTCTTGCGCGATCTCTTCTTGTTAGGATCGGTTTCCGCATTTTCTTCACTCATTTTTGGACGGTTTAGATAAAACAACACGGAACAAACAAAAACACAGGTGGATTTTTAGGTTATGTTAACGTCAAAGTCAAACTCATGCGGTCTTGTTTTGACTTTTGTTACGTTCCAGGTTTATTTAATTTCTAATTTAAGCATAAAATTTTATGCTTTTTAACTAGGGAAGTACATGCTACATCTCTTTCTGGAAGTAAAGCCGTTCTACGTGGCTTTTTAAAAATAAGTAAAAAGTTTACCGCAGGCAACTTAAATGTACTGGTATTGTTTTTAATTTTAATATTTATTCCTCCGTTGGTCTAGTGGTTCCAAACGCGACTGTTAAGCATGACGTCCTGGGTTTGATGAGTGGCTCAGGCAAAGTGTTATTGGGTTTTTTAATTAACAAATTCTCAATAGCTTTAAAAATTATTACCGGTGGATGGCAATAGGCTCACATGGGACTTAATAACAGTATTGGTGAAATGTGGATGTACATCTGTGTATCTATCTGCCTACCCCTTCGGGGAATACGGCGTGATGCTATGTAACAGCATTATGTACACTCAGTTGGCAAAAAAAATATCTTTGAATCTTTGATAACATTCAACGGTAAAAAGCAAAAAAAAAAACATTGATTGACATCGAATTTTTGGTCACTATGTAAGTATGTAGTACATTGCGTCGAAGGTGTTTAATAATTTTACTCTTATAGACAATCTGTAACATACGACGCAATGAATAAAGAGGCCATCAATTCGTTGGTATCCGAGATAGCTAATTAATAAGTACACAGGAGCTGTTAGACCAAAGACGATAAAGTGGTTAGATGCTCGCGGTGTTAGACCGTGCAGTGTCAATCACCGTGTCGAATGAGAGTTATAATTACTATTTTTCAAGGAAACATTGAAAAATAATAGACACGAACGGGGCTTGAACCCGTGAGCCTGGACATTCCGTGTCATCACTGAGCTACCGTGTCGTTGTTCAAGTCTATTAAACAAGCTTCCTTGTCTCGTCTTAAGGATCGCCTGGCGATATTTATTGAGCAGTCATTTACAGATCTACTAAATGTGAGAATTTTACTCTACTTTTTGCTTATTGTACATACTATCACAGACAAAGTATATAGGTAACTAGTTAAACTTATGAGTACATTCCACCCCGACCCTTACTCGTGCCAGCCCGCGCCCCTGAGCCTGTAGCTTAAAATTGGTCCCTAAATAATAATAATGATTTGAATCCAATCCAGCCAGTCCCTTGCTGTCCTCCCACCAGCGACGCCCTAAGCCGAGGCTCGTACCCCGCAGGTGGTGCCCTTAGCGTGTTGTTGCTTAGTTTATAAGTTGAATGCCCTGGCTGGGGGCCTTAAAATTATTAAGGCAACCACAGGAAAGCCCGGTTAAACAGTCGACTACCTCCTAGGTCTACCAGCGAGAGGCCATACAAAAGAAAAAAATGAGTACGTCGACTTAGGGCGTAGCAACTAACATTTATATTCCCTAATACGATCCCAGCTTACGAACTTTTTAAAAAAATCCCTGTGCCCCCTGTGGTTTTACCCGTATTAATTTGAGGAAAAACCTACCTACTAAAATATATTCCATCAGCACCCTCCCGCCTCATGACCTTGCACAAAAATGCGCGCATGGTACTTGATACTTATTTTTTGCAGAGTTAATTTTAAACTATGATAACTCCTATGATATTCATTGAAATTAAATAGGTCAAGGGCAATTTTGATCAAAATGTTATACTTTTCATGAATAACGTATTTATTTGGATAAGGATTAATATCATGTTTATAAAAACTACTTCGCAAATAATGCATTCCTATCCTATGCACCGCTAAGCCACTACCGCAAACTCTTCTTCCGGTTCTGACCGGCGCCTGGAGTATTTATCCGGGAGGCGCAGATTGCTATGTTAAGAGTTCTTCTGTGAAATTCTCTGTAGCAGCTTGAAATTTCGGTTACCTACTTAAATAATTAAAAATCTTCGAAAAGCAATAACGCATGCATAGCGAACTCTAAAGTTAAGCTTCCTTAAACTTTCCCCGTAATTGAAGTCGAATCTAAGACTTTACGCTCGACTACTACATTTGTCTCCACTACAACTTGTGCAAAAGTGTTTTGGGCATTAACCAACATGACACAGTATCTTTCGGTTCACAAAGAAAAAAAAAAATTCACTTCGCATGTGTTATAAAAATATACTAGAACACGATTAATAAATTATAAAAAAAAAATACAATTAACAGTGCAGTGATCTATGATTTGCATATCCATAAAATAAATCAAATAAGCCTATACAACGCTTGCTATGACTAATACATTGTTAACATTATTAGCATATAGATATCAACGAGTTTCGATTGTTCATCGCACTCTGTCGGCATACAAAATAGGTTGATTCTCCAAGTTGATTCTTCATTTCTCTATCAAGTATCAAGATAATATTAAGCTTTCCCAGACTTCAAGTAGTGACGTCAAAAAGCTCCAGAAAGAGAGGGAAGTAGTTGCTTCTTTCTTACGCCAGAGAAATGTGATGCAGCGGTGGGAAACCAAGCAAATAACACTAGTATGCCGCGGGCTAGCGGGATAGCCAGCGTTCGATATTAACGCCTGCGCGATTGTAAACATAAAGCCTTGTTTTATACCGATTTGCTGCTTTTGTAACAAAAAATTGTGAACTAAACGATAATTTCAAGAATGTTAACTAGAGGCTAGAGTTCGGATGTGGAATACGTTGTGTAGTTTTTTTTTTATAAATAATTTTTAGTTTTTATTTTAAAAATAGAGTTTGAATATCAACCGAACTTTTTGGTGCGAAGTTTTTGAATGTCAAGACTTTTTTGCAGTATTCTGTTGGCCGTTGGGATTTTAATATAAGGTATTATTTAGTATTAAAAAGTTGTGTGACTACTTGTAAAGGCGTTGACCGATCCTCACCGCTGTGACACGCGCGTCGTGTTATTTACTTGCTTACTTTCTGGCATAACTTCGTTAATTAAACTTGCATGAAGATGACTGCGCAGGATATGAATGTGAATAGGGAAATGATAAATAAATTGATATATGTATGTCTAAAAATAAACCAAGGTTAGTCAATCAGTTAACAAACTATGCTAGATTCTTATAAGAATTAAAGCCTACGTAATGTTTTTTTTTGTAATTTATAACATAATTAGAACTTGCTTCATATAATCCATATTTCATACCTACATAAAGCAAATTTTATTCAGTCATGCATTAAGAATCTCAACAAAAACAAGACCTAACCAAAAGCGATGGCGGGAATGGATTATAAAAAAAGGTGATAAACCTGATTCATATAATAGCGCCTATAGGCTGTCTGAATTCGGGTTTGAGCCTTCACGAGACACGACAAAAAAAAAATCTGCATATTTTATATCCATTCCCCGGGGTTTAGGCGGGAAAATGTAAAGTGCACGTTGTCGATTTTATATTGTTTTCCAAAACTTGTGTTTCTCCGAAGTATAATGTGTAATTATGGTGGATAATTAACCATTATGTGTTCATGAAGGTGTACGAGTGTGGGCAAATTGTATAAAATTGAAAATCATGACTTTTTGTGTTCACTTCTAAACTCCATCGAAGACTCAGTAAAATTTCCACCGTTTTACTGGGGCAATAACTGCAATAACTTTTTATACTTGATTAAAACAAGAAGGAAGTAACTGAAGACGAGGCTTTGGCCTTACTTTTATTCAAGAACACTGAAGACGAGGCGGTATGGTCTAAGACCTTAGCCTGCCCGATTAGGGCGAAGGAAAAAAAAAAAAAAAAAAAAAAATATCCATTCCCCGCCATTTCTTGGAATGTGACTTGCGTAAGCAAAACCATAATCAATTTTATGCTCAATGTGTATTGCACTAAAGTTTATTTTCGTTAGATTGTGCGTATGATTATTATTTTCAGTTTGTGGAATAGCAATGAACTTGATACTGACTTGAATCAATTGTTAGCTGTGGATTGCAATCTAGGAATAAAAACGACATGTCTGTTGCTTTTGATTAGCCTGTTTAATATTAAATTACGTATTTTTCAAGTCCATCTAAGATTTTTTTAGTAATTTACGAAATTAATTTACTCAAAATATGAATTGAATCGCTTGGCGTGTCTCAAGGAACTATATTGGAACCCGTAGGAAATTAATCTAGATATAAAAGTAATTTCCCGTATAACCGTCTGATCTTTGACTGCTTTAATGCACAATTGTATTGGAGTCGTAGTCGTAGTAAAAAACTCTTTGAATACGAATTATGTACCGAAACCTGTACCAATTGTCTTACCATTACATGAACATGCGTTTATGGTGGTTAGAATTGATGCAGCGACGTGTAATGTCTACAGTTTTTCCAAACATAATAGAATTTTGAATTTTAAATCGATACATACATACATAGCATCACGTCTGTATTCCCCAAAGGGATAGGCTGAAGTGTACACAGTTGTACAACCACATTTAACAAATGCTATGCCTTTATTAAGTCCCATGTAATAGGTGGAGTGCCTATTGCCATCGACAAGGCATGATTCCAAACTCTGAACTGCTACTGAGAATTTCATAACAGAAAAATGCATAACAGAACACTTTGGCTGACTCGGGAATCGAACTCAGAAGTAGTTGACGCCCAGCACCCACGCTTAATTGTAATTATTTCAAAATATTATCCATAGCGTATTGTTATAGTATATATTTGATTAACAATAATCAACTGACTGCTCAGCATGAGGACTCGGATTCGATTCCCGGTTCAGGCAAAATGTTATTCAGTTTTTCTGTTAAGAAATTCTCAGTAGCGGCCCACATTTAAGAATTGTGTCCGTTAGTTGGCAATAGGCTCCGCACCTATTGGGACTTAATAACAGTACTGGTGAAATGTGGGTTAAAACTGTGTAAATCTCTGTCTAACCCTTCGGGGACTACGCGCGTGATGCTATATAAAACCGCCAAAGTACGGATCGGATTCGCGTATAAATTTACGGTTTCATACCACTGTTAAGTACAAAAAAAGGTACCAACTATAAAGTCCTGCCTGCTGTAATACACAGCGTAGACCCAGTACGGAATCCCTTTTGGGCTTTCTTTAAAATCACTATATAGTATAAAACAAAGTCCCTTCCCGCCGTCTGTCCCTATGTATGTTTAGATCTTCAAAACTACGCAACGGATTTCGATGCGGATTTTTTAATAGATAGAGTGATTTAAGAGGAAGGTTTTAGTATATAATTTGTCAAGTTTTTAAATACATTGGCTTAAATATAACGATATTTGTTGGAGGTGTCGCAAAAAAATAAACCGTCTGGGAGCTTTCAACGAAAACGCTGCCTAAACCCTTTGAGATATAACAAAATGATGTATGGTGGAATTGTGTATCTTATATAGGTCTACAGAAAAGTCCGCGATGGCATATGTCTATCTATTAAGGATAACAAACCCTATCCATTTTAATACTTTAAAAAATGGGCAATAAAAAAGCGGTAATTGGAAAGCGGGAACGAGATCGAAATTTCATGATTCCTTTTCGTCGCGATAACCGACATCCACGCGGGCGAAGCCGTAGGCATCAGCTAGTAACTCAATAAAAGGTTAACTTGGTATAAAGTTACGATACTTTTTCCTCGTCCTAAAGTTTAATTGCCTTGTACACTTTAAGGCTTCATATTTTAATTACAAAACGTGCGTGGAACCGACCAAACGATTCAATATCTGGAACTAATAGTACAAAATTGTGCGTCAAATTGATTTGTTTCTCGTATTATACAGATAAAGTTTTATTTATTGTTATATTTTTTTTTTTTGTGGGAAGAAAAATACTTTCGTGAGCAGGATTTGAACGTGCGCTTCTCGGATAAATACACCAGGCGCTCTGACCGCTAAGCCATCTGGACCTCTGCTCACTACCGCGAATTCTTCTTCCACATTTTAATACGTCTTTTGGTGACGTCATTGCTATCTATTCTGTCGCTATACAGGTGACCAAACCGACACGACTAACTTTGCAGTTAATACAATGTCGTACAGATGCAGTTACCTTAACAAATACAGATAAATCTTCGAAAAGCATTAACGCATGTATAGGGAGCTCTAAAGTTATAAATTCATGTGGGAAGAAAAATTCGCGGTAGTGAGCAGTGGTCGAGATGCCTTCGCGGTCAGAGCGCCTGGAGTATTTATCCAGGAGGCGCAGGATCGAAACCTGCTAACGACCGTATATTTCTCCCAAAAAGAAAAATATATAGTATTCTAAGGTTTGCCCAAAGACTTCAGGTTTCCTTTCAATCTCTATCACGGGAAGTGTACATAAATCGTGTCAGAAAGCGCTCTCGACCGCAATAGATAACGCAAAGTAGACGATACAAGAACCTAAATTGACCACTTCTATCAGGGCTGTCACGCGATTTATTGTCGCTATATACGGCCCGAGTTTAGACCCACGAGTAAAGAAAACATGGTCGGAATTATTCTTCAAACGTTTATGTGGGTTTTTTCTCTGCATTTTTCGTTAAATAAGGTCCTAATTTATTAGGTAATTTCCTTTGAAAGGGATAATATAGAAGTCAAATACATTCACTTATTAAGCTAAGAATTAAATGGATATAACAAATTATTTGTAATTAACATAGAACTAGCAAGACGAAAACTGCTCATTGAACGGTAAACATAAAAAAAATATTGTAAAAATTTGAATTATGGCTTAAATGAATCCTTATCACTTACACATTGACCCCTTTAAAGGAAATTACCTAATAAATTAGGACCTTATATATCAACAAATAATAACGATTGTCACAGACCGACATTACGTCGACACTGTTGAAGATAGGGAAACAAACAGGGGTTCACAACATGGCTACTTAAAACTAAATTAGATTTTGCCATCTCTTGATTTCGTCTCATCTTGCTCATATCACTTTGTAAAAGACAGGAATGTTCTAAATTTAGTTTAGTTTGCTACAATCGAATGGACGCCAATTTCTCCTTAGTTTTCAACACCTACAAATATAAATATTTTCTTCAATAAAAGGTGGCAACCCTAGTCCCCACCACGGTAGTATGACGTAACTTCCCCGACCGCAGCATCATGCCGCGGCCGTACACACCTAATTATAATTATGTCAGATTGTTCTCTTAATTGCGCGGATTAAAGGACCGGCCACGATTTAGAGCGCGGCTTTAATTCTTTGTGTCCACGACACCGTTGCACCAGGGCGTAGAGATGTTTTATACATGTACCTACACATCACGCCTGTTTCCAGTTGTAGGGTAGGCAGAGACTATTGATTTCCACGTCGATTCGGATTCGCTGTTTTATTGTACAACAAATTCTATATGTTGAGGTTGTTTTTAATGAACTTAATCAAAGTTAAAAATAAAATACATGGGCTTCTGGGCTTTACCTATTCTTGGGGAAAGATTTATAGGTAGAAAGTAGAAATTGAAAGTCTTGTACAATGTTGTTAATTATACATTCAATTTTCAAAAGCCATTCTAGAATTGAAGTCTGGTATGGCCATGTGATGCGGAAGGATGAGGGTCATGTGACGAGGAAAGTTTTGAGTATGAATGTAGATGGCTTTAAGAGTAGAGGAAGACCGAGGAAGAGATGGATGGATTGTGTTAAAGATGATATGGCTAGAAAAGGAGTGAGTGACGATATGACAGCTAATAAAGATGTATGGAAGAAGAATACATGCTGCGCCGACCACAAATAAATTGGGATAAGGGCCAGGGGGATGGTTATGATGACCTGGAGACTAATAAAATAAATAAACCTGTCCAGACATAATAGCTAAACAATCGATATATTGTATCACATGTGTGTATCACCGTATTGCCTGATGTAAGAGGCGAATAGGTGAACATCTAATTATTTTGGCAACATTTTATGCTTGATGAAAATGCTCCTTTTTTCTTAATATCTTGGCTACCAATAATATATTTTCGAAGCTCCCCAAGGGCTCGGCCAGGGCGTACCTATTCATTAAATTGGCAACGAAACAGGTAAACAAAAAACTCATACGTAAGACGTAAAAATTTATACATTTTCTGATATTTCTTCCAATATTGTAGATTTTAATCTTACCACTATATCTGCCTAGCCTTTTCCCAATAACATTGGGGTCGGCTTCCAGTCAAACCGGATGTAGCTTAATACCAGTATTTTACATGGAGCGACTGCCGTCTTGCGCGATATCTGGCCATTCCTGTCTAGCAAATTGATCGACATTACTTAAAAAATATTAATCTAGGGACACGTGAGGATGAAAAACTTGGGTGTGAATGTAAGAATAGAGGAAGACAAAGGAAAAGATGGATGGACTGTGGGAAAAATTATAAGAGTAGAAAGTGACTGACTACCAGTGCCGCCAGAGCTTAACTTTCAATTGCCGTGTTTGATAAGGGAAATTGCCGTGTTTGTATGAAACATGTCATTTCAATTGCCGTAGCATGAAAAGGCAAATATTTTTCAAAATTGTTTATTTTAAAATATGCACTACAAAATAACATAACATAACATAGCATCACGCCTGTATTCCCCGAAGGGGTAGGCAGAGTTCATCAATGCTGTTATTAAGTCCCATGTTATAGGTGGTGAGCCTATTGCTATCTACCGGGCACAATTCCAAACTCCGGGCTGCTAATGAGAATTTCCTAACAGAAAAACCCAATAACACTTTGCCCGACCTAAGAATCGAACCCAAGACCTCATGCTCAGCAGTCGCGCTTGGGACCACTAAACCAACGAGGCAGTTAGCACTACAAAATAATATTCTCTAAATTAATATTTAGCTAAATAAATCTCTTACGCTAGAAACAGAATTCTGTTGTGAGTTCAAACTTTGTGTTCATACATTGCGAACATAGCTCTAATTGGGCCGAATTTTATGCAATTATCTTGATTTCTTACACATTTATTTCTACTGAACCGATTGTAGATTGGTAGTACCACATAAAAAAAAATTAAAACTCTAGCACGCAAGAGAATTGCCGTAGATTCTGCTACGACAATGAAGATGCTTAGTAACATTGGCCAAATTGCCGTAGAACACGGGAATTGCCGTAGCGGTGGCAACACTGGTGACTACTGAGATAACGGCTATAGAGATATATCTAAGACTTGCTGCGCCGAGCACAAATTAATTGGGATAAGGACGGAGGGATGATGGGTCTACAGTTTTTATAATACAACTTTCATGCCAGTAATTATTCAACAATGCTTGTCTTTTTTGCTTATTTAGATATTATTAGAACCAGCACCTACACATTAAAGCTTATTATAGAACATAATTATCGATATATTATGTACTTATCTACTAGTTCATTGGACGCCGACATGCCTCTGACCCATTTCACATCATTGACTTTAAATGCGCAAATATACAGAACCATTCCTAGACTGAACAATGTACTTTAACGTAAAATAAACGCTAAATGAATCAATAAAAATAATGATATACCTATAATTTTTTGTCAGACAGGATTTGTTATATCTGTATAAGATGTTGATGTTAAAAACTTACATTTTGGGATTCTTCTCAAAAACCACATTGGTAAAAACATTTCGCAACTTCTTCGTTTGAAGAAAATTCATCAAACTATTTACAATTTTGTATCTTTTATTGTACAACTATATCTGCATCGTTATCACATAATGTCTTTTTATCTTCATAAATGTACCAACATTAACGTAAAATAACATTTTAAAAGAGTAACCATGGAGTTTCTTGTCCGTTCTTCTCCATAGGAATTTACATTTTGGAACGTGGCATTTCTTGACTTTCAAAAGTACCTTTATATGGTCTAATTGGAATAAATGATTTGACTTTGACTTTGATTTTTACTTCTTCACCTCGTTCCGTAACGTTAGGAGTCAGCCTAGTATTGGAGTTTAAAACACTAGTAGGTATCTGAATGGTTTAAGGACTTCTATATTTGGAACCGACAATTTACGCCCTCACAAGCACGGAGACTTTTAAATAAAAATGCTTCTAACAGTCAGCCATCAACAAACTAATCACGCGCTCCGATCGTTAAACAACGTGAAACAATTATATTTCATAATTTAAACATAAATCATAGCCAATCTTCTAAATTAGATACCTAGCTTTATTATTTTCAGCGTAAACTGCGCATCCTATTAAAATTCAAAGTCAAAATAGAGATTAGACAAACAAAAACGTGTTGAGATGTAAATCACTGTGTAAGACGAAGCTATCTCGTTTAATTGCCACTAATTCTTACGTTTTTCATTATTCACACTTTATCACTTCTTTAGCGTAGTAGAGTTTGTTTATTTTTGAGAGATAACGCACTAGGCGGCCGAAACGTAGCGGCCTGGCGCGACGGCCGCAAGGAATTATCAAAATTTGGAAAAAATTGAAAAGTTATAAAATAACGAAAGATATTACATATTGTTAGTGGCTAGCATAAAACTCAGTCTCAACTATTTTGTAAATAAATAGGTAGTTGTTGTTTTAAATGATACAAATCTAGGTTTTCTAATTATACATTTTATTAGCACGATGTTCTGTTTTCTTCCAAGATTCTAGATAGTTCGAGAGACAAATTCTTAAGAATTTATTATGTCAACTTGTATAACATTGTATTTCAACAATAGTCATTTTAATGACAGCCTTCCCATGTTTCCTTAGATATTTTTAAATGTCTTTAGCAATCCATAAATCCAAACTTACATAATGTAACCGTCTACAATTCTTCTTCAGAGCGGTCGTACTTCTGTACGATTATCGTAAACTTGACGTAGTAAACCCGCCTTCCGCCAGTCGCTTCTTAACCGCCTAGTGCGTCAATTGCTTACCTTGCAAAGAATATTAACGTTAATACAATTCTTTTGTTTTGAAGTTGAATGTATTTTAGGCAGATTATTTTGATAGTTGGTAATAACGTTAGTATGTTGTTGGTAATAATGTTGAGTCGAATCTTGTAACTTGTGACTTCAAAGTGATGGGTTATACTTGATTCCGTGTAGTAGTAAATCTAGTGGCAGAGGTTTTGTCGTCGTCTGTAGGCCACTGACTTAGGTTAGTGACTTAGTAACTTCAGTTAGTTCAAAGTGATGGGTTACACTTGATTCGTGTAGCTAGGACTTTAGTAGCAAACCTAGTGGCAGATATTTTGTCATCACCCGTAGGACACTGACTTGGGTTAGTGACTTCAGTTAATTAACAATAGCCTGTACCGACGCGGTTATCGTGGCCTTCGAAGCACAGAGACGCTCTTGTGACAGTGATGAGTAAAACGGTGAAAAGTGATACAGTGTGGAACTTAATGGTAAAAGTGTACTTGATAAAATGTTAGCATACTATTAAAGATAAATCTTTGAAAAGCATTAACGCATGCTTAGCGAACTCTAAAGTAACCAACAGGATTCGTTCCTGCGCCTCCCGGATAAATACTCCAGGCGCTCTGACCACTAAGCCATCTCGACCTCTGCTCACCATCGCGAATTCTTCATCCATATAATAACACGTCTTTTAGCGACGTCATTGTTGTCTATTCAGTCCCTATACAGGTGACCGAACCGACACGACTAACTTTGCAGTTAATACAATGTCGTAAAGAATGCAATTACCTTAACAATTAAAGATAAATCTTTGAAAAGCATGAACGCATGCTTAGCGAACTCTAAAGTTATTATATTAAATGGAAAAATAATACGGTCGCGAACAAGATTCGAACCTGCACCTCCCGGATAAATACTCCAGGCGCTCTGACCACTAAGGCATCTCGACCTCTGCTCGAAACGTGTTAAAATATGGATGAAGAATTCGCGGTGGTGAGCATACTAGCTGTGCATGGTCGTTACCAGATTTCTTCAGCCAATGCTGATATTACGACTCATGTAATAAATAGTTCGAAAGCCTATTGCCATCTTCTGGGCACATTTCCAAACTCCGGACTGCTGCTGAGAATTTCTTAACGGAAAATCCCAATAACACTTTGCCCGACCCGGGAATCCAGGACCTCACACTCAGCAGTTGCGCTTGTGACCACTAATGGAGCAAAAAAAGAAGCTATATATATATTTTATTCTTACTCTTTTCGAAATAGTTCATTTTTTGCGTGGGCAGAGACCCATCAACAACTTGCCTTGTAGCTTATTCTACTTGTGTTTATCTACTATGTCGGTACAGTCGGCATCAAAAGTAGTATAGTGGCATTCAAAGGCTTAAAATTGGGCATGCGTAAGACGTGCTAACGGACAAACCATTCGGTCATTTTTTGATTATGTGCTATATTTTGTTAATTTCCACTCATAAAAGTAAGAGATTACAAAATAAAAGGCAAAAATAACTAACAACCTTCATTTGACCTGACGACACCTGTAGTGACGTCACCAGTTCACATTTTATTTATTCTGTGGACTGAGTGTATGATTGAAGAGGATAGAATTATATTGACATTTTAAGTGATGACAGACTTCGGAAGTGAAATATTTTCTGGCACTTTTACAGTGAAGCTATTTTAACTAAATTCGCATTTTATGATACAATGTTTTTTATTTTTTGAACTTAAATTACTAGGTATATTTCTACAAGTATATCAAGATAGATCTATACCCAAAAACATGAAAAAACCACCATGAACATCAAAAATTGAATACTAGAGCTGGCAACACTTGTCGGTTTAACGTTTGTGACCTTAATTTGACATTACCAACTGACATGAAACTGACAGCAGAGATGGCGTAGTGGTCAGAGCGCCTGGAGTACCTATTCAGGAGGCGTAGGTTCGAATCCTGCTCACGACCATATTCTTTTCCAAAATTATAACTTTTGACGTTTAATCGACAAAAAGAACCACCGCAGTTTCGATCCGTGTTATTCGAGTTCCGTTGCTGACTGTACCACTACGCTATCATCTTTCAGTGTGGTATAAAGTGTGGATATATATACTATACCTTTGACGCTGACTGTACATTATAAGTGTCTGAGTAATAAATTATTTTTCACTAACCAGACTGCTTAGTAAACAGTATATTGATAAATTTCTTTAATACAATTTATTTTCATTTCCTCTAATTTCGACCCGCGGTTTTGCCCAACTCCCTTGGTGGTTAGATGTTGCAAGCGCGGTTGCTGAGCTCGATGTACTGGGTTCGATTTCCGGGTCAAGCAATTCGTTGTTGGGTTTTTCTGTAAGGACATTATAACTAGCAGCCCGGAGTTTGTTGCCGGTAGACGGCAATAGGCTCACAAGTTCACAACTTAATAACAGCATTGGTGTAGTGTGGTTGTACAACTGTCTACCTACACCTCTGCCTATCCCTTACGGGAATACAAGCGTGTTGCTATGTTCAAAAGCAACCAATTTCACTTTTCAATCTCCCAACGTCAACATTATGTTTTTTTCGTACATCAGGGACAAACAAACAAACACACATTTGTAGTTGTGAGTTATGATAGTATATAATATTATAGTGGTTGAATTTAGCGCGCTCGTTTATCTAGAGCAAATATTATGAAAGATCTTAGAAGATATTGGGTTTATAGGTGAGCTGTTTGTACGATGGGTTCTCGATTGTGTATCGATTTCCATCATCGGATTACCAGACGCACGGCAAAGCGTCATCGATATATGGTAGACATTCCACCTGTGCGTACAAAGCGTTTTGCTTCCACATTTATCATACGTACCGCTAAAGAATGGAACTCTTTGCTGGAGTCTGTATTTCCCGATAATTACAATCTGGGCGTCTTCAAGTCCCGAGTGAATAGGTTTCTTTAGGCAAGCGTGTTCGTAGACCGCATCGTCGGTTTACATCAGGCGAGGTGTGGTCAAACGTATTTCGGTGTGGAAAATCCATCATGGCCGCCCACAAAACCACACGTTCCTTCTCTAACTTTTACCGGAGTCTCCGAACCACAACTGCATATTACCGCAACTCCGGCAGGTTATAATATGACGAAGGAAACTAACGTCCCCGTCTCCTGTTTAGGTCTTCTGCGCATGGCTTGCACAGACACTTCAAAGAATTGCGCGTGAGAAGACTGTCTGTCGGTTTTGAGCTCTTTTATGTGACCTACGCAAATGTCCTCCTGATCTGGTAACGTCTTGTGACGGGTCGTTAAGCTCCCTTAGTTATGGTTAAGCTACACGATGACTGATGCATACGTGCCGTCAGATAGGACAGGTCACTTCAAGGCTGCTATGGCGCTTTCCTCAAAAGGCCATTGCAGACGATCCCTACATCGTTACACTCACATAGATGTGTACTATTATGTCTGGTCTTTAAAAGAGACGTTGACATCTGAGCTTGTTTCGGCGTTTCTTCTCAGAGACAGTCAGATAGGAAAACGGAGCAAATATTTGTATGATCCACAGATAATTGTTCCGGGTCTGGGTGCATGTGAGATTATGTGTTTGTAAACGCACCCACGATACAGGAAGAAATAACAAGTGCGGGGCAACGTTTAAAAAAAAAACTCGCGCTGTTGTCGACAATGGAACACGTTTGGCCAGCAGAAACCGGTTCACTCGACCCTTCAACCACCAGATTATACCTATCGGAAAACACGAAAGGAACTCCACTCCTTAACAGTGTATAAAACATACTTTACAAAGACCTGGCTGGGGCGCATTTTGAAAGTTCACTTTAACTATATAATAACAGGAATTAACGCACAATAAATACCTTTGAATCGCTTGACGTTTCAACCAGGTTGCACTGATCGTGATCACAAGCAGACTCGACCCTTCAACCTGCAACCTGCAACCTGGTCGAAACGTCAAGCGATTCAAAGGTATTTATTGCGCGTTAATTCCTGTTAGTATATAGTAATTAATGCAACGCGATAGTTTAAAAGTTAGTGTTGCCTTCAACGTTATAAGATGATGTTAGTTTGAATGTGTTCATATCAGGTTCACATGGTAAGGGCTACTTCATAACACACTATGATAGCACAGATTATATAAGTGGTTACGTCAATTCGCATTGTATATAACACCATCCCGCCGGATCCGGCTCACTGCCAAGAGTACGCTAAACTGTTTCAAACCCGTAAAGTATTCATTGTTGGTAGAACACCTGCAAGTATTACGGTTAGTGGAGTTTGTATAAATGTATTGTTAAGTGCTGTAACTGTGACGTACAGCAAACAAGAAAATACATACGTGTAATAAAAACAGAAAGACAAAAACTACAAAAAGAATATAAGATTACTAAACCACAAACATTATTAAAAATAGCAAAATTTATAAAGCGACGGTAATAAAAATAAAGCACAAAAAATAATAACACACACACGCACATGCACACACGTGCACACACACACTCATACTCCCATACTCACACACTCGCATACTTATATTCTTCTTCTTAGTGAGTCAACGGCTAAAGGACCCTTTTGATGGCCCAGTATTCTGCAATACACACTGCCCAAAGGGGGCAAGCGGTCCTAAGTTCTTCCTTGGTACAATTGAAAAGGCATGAACTGTAAGATGTAAGATGGGCCATTGTCTGCGACACCAGCACTGACACTGACCGGTCTGAGTTTGATCTGACCCATGTCACAGGACCTCCACTTGATGGGTGTTATATTTACTTTAGTTGAACTGTGTGCGAAGCCTACGTGCCATAATTTTGTAGAATTATCACAAAAAAACAGAAACCAATGAACATCTCAAAACCTAAATTTAAATCAAATGTTATTAAATTAGTAATATCTTAGGTTTGCGCGATCACTACACATTATAATAAAACAACTTTTAACCGGTTCGTGGTCAGTCCTCCTGCGACCACGAACGCTGCAAAGTGTTCGAAACGTCAGGAAAAACAAAAAACCAATAATACACGCGATTAATCCGGCTAAAAGTTGTTTTATTATAATGTTATTAAATTGTTATTATAATTATATTGTAATAAATTTCTATTATTTTTTGTTAATTATGTAAATGTATCTGATTTAATTTCTATTGGAACTAATTATTATGGTTCGTCTAGCGGCACCATGTTTATAAGATTGTTAATCTGTGGATAATGTAGTGGGCTGCAATATTTATATCATTATTGTCTATGTAATGTATGTTATTTGTATGTATAGCTATTTACTATCCCTAATAAATAAAAAAAGAAACATTTCTTACAACTTTCATCGTCATTAATAAAGTTAAAATTATACTTAACTGCATCTTCGACCATTTACCTTTGGTTCCGGCTCATCTGTTGAAGGGGTCACCACGCTCGAGTAACCATAAGAATGGCTTTCACCGAGACCACTCGATCATGACGTAACAGTTCATACCTGGAATAATGAAATTAAGAAAGAAACGGGTTTGATTGCTCATTTATAACCTTGAAATCTTTACAAATAAATACTTGGGGGCTGAATTGCTCGTGTCCGTAGGAGTACACCCTTAAAATGGAATCCCTACACGTGGCCCCTGGGTGGTGCAAAACAGGCAACACGACTCTGGTCGGAGGCTTCGGCCGCAGCTGGTTACCACCTACCGGACGTAGCCATGCCGTGAAACGACCTAGTCATGTTTCGGGATGTAGTCCGGTGCAACCGTTGTGGGAGACGGGTCTGGGCAATTGCACCAACTCCCCAACTATCGTTCTCCCCAAATCTATCCACTCTACTTAAGTGTGAATAGATTTATTCTGGATATACTTGCTCAATCCTCGGCCATACCGTCGCTTACCATCAGACGATTTGGTGGCCAAACTAGATCCATAATTGATAAAAAAAAACTCGCCTGGAAAATCCTTCATGAATGCTGTGTCGGACTCCAACCGACTTAAAACCACACTGTTCTCCGCGCCAATCTTTACCGGGGTCCCGAAATCGCAGCTGCAATCACCGCGACCCAGATTGTGGTTCATCGAAGGTAACGACGGACCTCGTCGTTTATGCAGGCCAGCACAGTTAGCCTGCACAGACCAGATAGGCGCGCACACAAAAGCGGGCCTGTCATTAGTCACGCGACGAACTGCCCAATTCCGTCGTCCACATTGGTTGTAATCCTACCTATTTCCCCAGAAAGTGCTCATGCGTAAACATTGATTACGTAAAGGCGTCTAGATTCAGTTTGCACTCGGCTTCATATTAAATTTCTAGGAACTTTCTGAGCGTGTGACTGAGAACTTTATTGTAACAACGCGAAGTGTTAACTGTGACACCACAGGAATAAGAAAGAATATCTCGGTGTGAAACTATAATTTAATTTCGGCTGCTTTTCTACAGTGGAATTCTTTATTGAGCCGTAAATTATATATCTTGATGACCGCTAAAACTGGCAGCATATATACAGTCACGAAAACAAACATGTAATCACAAACTTTTTAAAACTCGTCGACAATATTTCTAGCCCGTATTATAAAATAATTAGGTATGTAACACAGAGAGACAGAAGAACCATTCTTAATACATATAGACATAAATTAATACTACATTCAGATAACTATTTATATGGAGTTTAAAATGGCATATGTATACACGTTTATACTCGTGACTGTACGGTTAACGAAAACAAAATACATATTCGAAATTCCGTAGATTTAGAAAACTTTCTTTTTTCAACCGTTTTTTTCCTGGAAATTAAACGACTGTCAGAAAGTAATTGTTTTTGAATATAGTCGTCAGACACTACATAGTGACTGAATAGATTTTCTTCTTATTATCTTGTGGTTGATGAACAACCTAGTGTCAGAGTTTAAACCACCCGTAGGCCCTCTAAGATGGCCTAACATGCCATCGAGAACATCTCCTAGGTGTGCTGGTTTCCTAACCTTTGTTTTTCTTCACAATTTTAAGGAAGTCATAATACGCACATAAGTAAAAAAGTCAGTGGTGCGTGCCGTGGATTAGAACTTACGACTTTGACTTCCAATCTAACTGTCATACTACTAGGCTGTCACGTCACGGCTATACTGAGAGCACTTTCATGTAAACCATACTGGTTTTGCGTACCAAGCATCATCATCATGCTCCTGCCCTTATCCCAATTTATTTGGGATCGGCGCAGCATGAATTCTTCCACTTTCTAATTGTTTTTGAAATTGCATGCTGCTAAAGTATTGGCTATGTTTTATGACCGGCCGCCTGCCTGACGTCAATCCTCATTGGCAATGCTGTTGTTGGTGGTTTCCTTCGTGACTAGGTATGTCACACCAAATGTTATCTATACGCCAGGTTCTGGTGTTATTCTACTATCACAATCCACTAACCGGGCCAACAAGCATCTACCCTCATAATTTAAATGTAGAATGCTTTCAAACTAAAAACTACAACACATATATTTACATTCCAGTGCTGCACAATGCGCGAGAGCCTCCGCCGTCTCGCGTCTGACGACGGCATGGAGAGGCGCGGGCGCAGCGCGTCAGTGAGGCGCGTGCGCGTCGAGCTGATGCTGAACGATCATATCACTGTGGACGTTGACGTGAGTACTCTTCTCTTCATCTGCTAAGTCAAGCCTGGTGATAGACTTGGTCAAGTTACTCCTTTAGGTTGGAGGTTCTTGCGCAGTTTTATGTTCCCATCAAAAACACTAGGAAGCGGTGAGAGGTCACCGCTTTTGGGATACTTTATGTAAACATTTAAAACATAATTTGGTGCAAAGTAATAAGTCTATCTATCCGTGTAAGTATACTGCGTGTGGATGAAGGTACGACATTAAATGAAAACACCGTTATTGATAGCCTATAGAAGTATTACAAAACACATACTAAACGTATTCGTCCCCACTCCTATTGTACTACTATATTGTCCTACTTCAGTTAAAAGTATTCTTTTATTTTTAAATACATACATATTACGAATTTATAATTTAGCTGCTCAGTTCGCCGACAGGTATTTGAATAATTGTTTGTCAGGGTTTGAAATAGTTGCGAGATTTGTTAGTAAACTTGCTGGTACTAGGTTTCTTTTCGAAATCTTCTATTGCGTCTCAGCAGATCGAAATGTAAACAGACCATCAAAATAAACTCAGTTCAATTCCTTGAAGTGCTCTTTAACGACGCGAGTCATACAAAATGTTTTGACGGCGATCGTAAAACACATGGACTTTATGATACATTTTAATGTTTAAACGTTTATGTACTGAACGCAGTTATGCATGAAATTGTTCTAAATTCTGTTGTTATTGTTAAAGAGATAAGACGTCATCAACATCACTCTACTATCTGAGGTACCATATCACCGCTCGCATCAATAACTTTCAAATTCCACAATCAAATGATCAAAAATGAATCTACGTTTGGCCACCAACTCGCCTGATGGTCAGCGACGGTGTGGCCCAGGATGGAACACGTAGATCCAAAAGAAATATATTTACTCTAAGTAGAGTGGATAGATTTGCAGAGAACGATAGTTGGGAAATTGATGCAACTGCCCAGATCCATCTCCCACAACGGTTGCACCGGATTACATCCCGCCTGTTTTGCATCACCCAGGGGCCACGTGTAGGTGTTCCATTTTAAGGGTGCACTCCTACGGACGCGGGCAACTGGGGCCCCTTACTTAACGTCTTAAAGCATAGCCTAGCTATATCACCCTTCCGCTCAGCCACGTAAAAATACGTACTTCATAACAATAAAAATCGATTGTATCTCCTAATTAGCGAGCCAACGTACATAAACTAGTAATCTTTACAATTATACTAAGTTCATTCTTGTGTCATAATGGTTCTCGTACCCAATAAATGTCACTTTAATGTGGATGGAAACCAAAGGGTTGCTATGAATCTAACCGAATAAACCACACATAGCATCACGCCTATATCCGAGAGGATAGGCAGAGATTAACACAGTTGTACACAAACATTTTATTGCTAACAACCGTGTTAACTATTAACTGTTATTTGTTGTTATTAAGTCCCACAATTCGAAACTTCGGGCTGTTACTGGTAATTTCTTAACAGAAAAACCCAATAACAGTTTGCCCGACCGGAACTCGGACCCAGGATATGGCATTAGCCATTGCGACCACTAAACTAATGAAGCAGAATTAAAACCACATGGTACTCATAAAATAATTTTCAAACATTTGTGGAAATTAATATACAGTAGTGATCAGTTCATCTACAAGGTAAGTGGAAATGCCAGGAGGGCCTAGAAGGATATAAACTGACCTTATTGGTGATTTCCACCAAAAAGGTAAGGTGCGTAGAGGAAGAGAGGAGGTATGAACGTAGAGGAAGCAAAAGGAGTATCTTAGGATCGTAACAGGTGGCGTTCTGTAGTTTCTGCCTACCGGTATGAGAGAAAGGCGTGACTTTATATATGTATATATACGAGCGGGGGTTGGACCCGTGACTATTGGCGTACCGTGTTCTTTTTTTTTGTGTAGAGTCTCTCGCAGTTCAACCTAAGCGTCCCGAGACGGCAGCGCGCCGCGATCTGGCGAGCACATCTCCGTGGAGTGTTTAGCAGGCCAACTGTGGCCGACCTATACAGGCAACGGGGTGCGTAGTTGCATTCGACGAGCCATAACGTGGGTTGCGGTGAATAGTGTCGTGATCCCGGGAACCCGGTATAGGATAGAGTAGGACCGGTGTGTTTTTTAGTCTGTAGGAGTCCGGCACAAAGCCCATGACGGATTTTCCACACTAGAAAAAAAAAGATCAACCTAAGTGTACGCTTACGATCGATCAAAACATATATTAAGATTACAAACAGAATCATGAACCGAGCACAACAAATCTATTTAGGTACTATTAAACACTATAGAGATAAAAAAGTTAATCTTCATTATTCAATTGCCCGAATGGCTTACAAATTGGTAACAAACTACCAAGCGACCTTCACTAATTGTATTTTATTAGTGTTTACACACAACTGAGAGGCTAAAACCACTGCAATCAGCAACCAATTCAAATTAGGGTTATTATATAAAAATCTATTACAATTCCAATGTCAAATCAATGGGTAAAAATAATTTTATCTCAAAAAAAAAATACCTTTTTTTTTTCTTTTTTTTTAGAAAAACGTTGCCCCACACTAGGAATTTCTTCCTGTGTCGTGGGTCACTCACAAGCACACACACAACCAGATCCGGAGCAATTATCTATAGATCGTACAAATATTTGCTCCGTGCAGGAATCGAACCTGCGACACGCAGCGCAGCAGTCGGTCTCTCGACCGCTGCGCCAACCGCGCTGTCATATATATATCAGGGCTATATCAGGGTTTCCTAACCTTTGGAGTATGTTTGTTTATTTTTAATTTATATTCTTCCTAGATTCCTTACCTTTAATTGATCTATTTTCAAGAACAACCCTGCTGTTCTCTATTGACATGTAACCTCATTGACACATCACAGCTGGCAATTGTTTACTTTGAAACAGTTTGCCAAGAAGTGGGTAATTGAAAGCAGATATAATGTGTTTATTTAATACGTATTGAAGGTATTTGATGAACACCTGCGGAGTGTAAACTAGTATTTTCGTTGCTGTTGATTCCAATGACGTACATCAGTAGCCGCGTCCCGCGTACCGCCCCTCGATTTCCTCTTTTTCGGCAGACACCCGAGATAAAAAGTTAAAAAGGAACCTCCAGATTCATTGATCCGATACGAAGAAATAATTCCTTAAAAATTAGATAAAAAAATATACTATGTCAAATATTTGATAGGGTTTTCTAAGACAGTTTCGCCATATCGCTCTGCTGGCAAATATAATATATTTTGACCGTGGGAGAGCCATGCTTCGGCACGAATGGGCCGGCTCGACCGGAGTGATACCACGTCTTCACAGAAAACCCGCGTGAAACAACGCTTGCGTTGTGTTTCGCCGAGTGAGTGAGGGTACCGGAGGCCCAAACCCTTTAAAAAGGCCAGCAACGCACTTGCGACTCCTCGGAGGTTGCGGGTGTCTATGGGCGGCGGTAATCGCTTACAATCAGGCGATCCGTCAGCTCGGTTGCCCCTATCCTATAAAAATAAATAAATATAGGGAGTATAAAACGGTCCCAACTGCCAACACAACGCTTCCTCAAACAGCACTGCGACCTTGCTCACCGTTTTTCTTCTTATAGTGTGGTTGGTGAACAACCTAATGTCAGAGTTTAAGTCACCCGTAGGACCGCAGGTGCTCACCGTTACGAACACAACACTAAAGAACAGAATACAAATATTTTATTTGCAGTGGATAGGGTATTTTACATAGGCAAAAATAATAAATTAGTTCAGACCTATATAACTATTGTCAATAGCATGCAAATTTATAAGCAAAACTCTTTGTCACAATAAATAATTCATCATCATCCCCCTGCCCTTATCCCAATTTATTTGGGGTCGCTGCATGTATTCTTATTCCATACATCTCTATTAGCTGTCATATCGTCAGTCACTCCTTTTCTAGCCATATCATCTTTAACACAATCCATTCATCGCTTCCTCGGTCTTCCTCTACTCTTATAGCCATCTACATTCATACTCATTCATTTCCTCGTCACATGATCCTCATCCCTCCGCATCACATCATAAACGATAAATAATTAAACATTAAAATTAATATAGTAATATCTTAAGTTTGCGCGATCACTACAAATTATAATAAAACAACTTTTAACCTTTTTTTTTCCTGACGTTTCGAACACTTTGCAGCGTTCGTGGTCGCAGGAGGACTAAAATTAATTTTATAATTTATCAATCAAATTTGACGTTTAGTCTTAGAGCATTTAACCAATGCTCTAAGCGTTTAGTATACATTGTCACAATTATATTAATACACAGTTTCAACACATTAATTTTTAGTATTCAATACACATATTATTACATTAAGCTACTTATTTAGAATTTAAAAACTCTGTGATAGAATTGAATGTATTTTCTAAGAGCCATTCGTTTTGTGCACTTAGAAATTTACTCAATGGGATTTGCTTTATTCAAATTCAAATTCAAATTTTTATTCTGTAAATAGGTCTTTACAAACTATTTTACATGTCATTTTTTAATCTAGAAGGCGCCGGTATTTCCTATCTGACTACCTCGGAGAAGAAAAACCGAAACAAACTCAGAGGTCACTGTCTCTTTTAACCTTTCGGCTCAGTAACGTACAGATCTGTACGTTGTAACAATAAAAATCTATTGTGTCTGCTAATGACTGACGCAACAGCAGTCCAGACATCATCTTTATGGTTATGTGAGCGTAATCATGTAGGGTGTCTGGAAAGGCCTTTTGAAGAAAGAACCGTAGCAATTTTAAGTTGACCAGTCCTAACTGACGGCACACATGCATCAGTCACCGTAAAGCTCGAACCATAATTTAGGGAGCTCAACGACCTGTCGCAAGGCGATACCAGATCGGCAGGACATTTGCGTAGGCCATACAAATACTAAAAACTACCAGACAGTTACAAATCTAAAAGAAAGGGAATATATAACCGACATGATGCTCACATTCACAAATTTCTATTATTATATTAAAAATGTAAAAATATATTATGATTTAATTAAAATGTCAAGTTAAATTTTATTACAATGTCAAAGTAATTGTCAAAATCAGAGATAAACAATGTCAGATTTAAACAATGTCAAAAACAACCAATCTCAAAAAATTTGAACAATTAAATATTGTTCCATATCCATAATATTATTTTTAATAGCAGATCAATCCCATGCATTTTTGTCGTTCAAATATTCCGAAATTGTGTAATACCCTTTTTTACAAAGTTTGGTTTTAATAACATTTTTAAATTTATTTACAGGTAAATTTCGGATATCAATGGGTAATTTATTGTAAAAGCGATATTGATTCAGGTATCTTATTGTATACTGTTTTATACATAATATAGCTGTTATTTTGTAGCTAACTAGTTTTAGGAACAGTATCCACTACCAATCTGTGTTCTGTTTGATTTTGTGTCTGATTTTTGTTCGTTTTCTGATATCCTTAAGCTTGTCTGAATATAGCTGTGTTATATAGCAAAAAAAAACTGCAGGTATTAACCATCTCCAATCTTTCTGAGCCCTACTTACTTTAAAATTATAACTGTGGACGTGACAAAGTTAATGAAAGATTTATAAATAATTCAGCTAAGTAAGTGTCATGTGAGCCAGTTAAACACGCGTTCACTACAGTTACTCGGCCCTTAAAGAATGTGTGAAGGACGTGTGTTGAATGTAACAGTCACATGTTATTCGTAAATACAGTAATACATTACTAAATTAAGACTAATAGTAATAATATGTCTATGTTTCTGCCACTAAGGAGCTATGGGATCTTCTCAATTCTAAATTTTTTGTGTAGGGCTTCTCACAGATCTGCTTAGGAGGTTGTCGTCTGCTTAACGAGGCTTTCCTGTGTTTCACTTCAACCAGGGCATTCAACTTCTAAACTAAGCAACACGCTAAGGGCACCGTCTGCGGGGTATTGGCCTCGGCTTAGGGAGGAATGCAAAATGGAATTGGAATGGAAATTAAAAAAATTACATGAGTATGATTACCAGACTTATTAGAACCCTCTCCGTTTTCCAGCGTAAAGCACGTGGTTCGGACCTCCTGGACAATGTCTGCGACTCCCTGGACCTGGTGGAGAAGGACTACTTCGGGCTACTGTACACGCAGCGCGGAGATCCGAGAGTTTGGGTGGACCTGAACAGAAGACTGTCCAAAACGTTCAGAAGTTGGTATATTTGATTAATATTCTGTTAAGATGGACCGTGGAATAGCATGGCGGTACGCAAGCCAGCTGTATGTGGTTTTGTATGACTCATCATCCTCCTTCAACCCATTCGTCTTCTTCCATATATCTCTGTCAGCCGTCATATCAGTAGTCACACCCTTTCTAGCCATGTCTTTAACACAATCCATTCCTCGTTTCCTCGGTCTTCCTCTACTCGTATAGCCGTCTAAATTCATAATCAAATGGTATTGTATGGTGACAATAATTTAATTACAAAAATACTGACATGTCAAAAACTGGAACCCAAGGCATTATCACTTGCTTAGAACGGTGAAGAGTAACAAAGTCAAAATACCAGCACCCCTGAGATATTTTCTCGATGGTGTGGAGAGCCATGTCAGATGTCTATGTACAGATTAAACTCTTACAAAACTATTCGATAAGAAGAATAAGATCACATAATTCTGCCTATTGCCTCGTTGGTCTTGTGGTCCCAAGCGCGACTGCTGAGCAGCAAGTCTCGGGTTCGATCCCCGGGTCGGGCAAAGTGTTATTGAGTTTTTCTGTTAGGAAATTCTCAGTAGCAGCGCGGAGATTGTAATTGTGCCTGGTTGATGGCAATAGGCTCACTACCTATTACGTGGGACTTAATAACAGCATTGGTGAAATGTATGTGTACAACTGTACACCTCTGTCTACCCCTTCGGGGAATACAGGCGTGATGCTATGTTATGTTATGTTCTCAGTAGTTTTTGGTGTTCCTTTACACAGATAGTAAAAGCGCCAATACCATCAAAAAATCTAATATCCACAACATCAACTGCTAAACATCTTAGAAAAAATATGTATATAGAATTTGTGTTGACAGAAATATGAATCATTCATGATTTGCCAAGAACGCTATTGTCTCTTCCAGACGAACCTTGGGACGTGCGCCTAGCGGTGAAGTTCTACCCACCGGAGCCAGCTGAGCTGAAGGATGATGCCACTCGGTACCAAATAGCACTGGCAGTTAGACGTGATCTTATGGAAGGTAAGACTCACTGAAGAACCTCAAAAAAGAAAAAGCATGACTCGTTTTCTGACACGAGTCATGTTTTACGGGTGGTTTGTTTGAACTCTGACACTAGGTTGTTTATCAAAAACACGTTATGAAGAAAGAAGCTACATCTATTCTGATTAACGTAACCAGCCCACAACTGTCCCGCTTCAGGGCAAGGGCCTCACATACAGAGAAGAGCATTGATAACTACGCTAGCTCATTTTAGACCAAAATCCAAGAAAATCTTAGTTCCGTCTTGTGTCTTGTATACCCTTTACGTATTCCAGGCCGCCTCACCTGCTCTCAGATAACCTACGCCCTACTTTCGTCCTACGTTCTACAAGCAGAACTGGGTGACTTCGAGGAGGGGCAGGACATCAGTACGGCTCTGCACCAGCATAGTGCTGTACCCGTCAACGTCATCACGCCAGACCTGGAAACTAACATTGACGAACTATATCGGAAACACAAGTGAGTAGATGTATTAATCTAGACAGATTATCGAAGCCACTAGGAGATAAAACATAACATAGCATCACGCCTATGTTCCCCGAAGGGGTAGGCAGAGGTGAACACAGTTGTACACCCACATTTCACCAATGCTGTTATTTAAGTCCCATGTAATATGTGGTGAGCTTATTGCCATCTACCGGGCACAATTCCAAACTTCGGGCAGCTACTGGAAATTTCCTAACAGAAAACCCAATAGCACTGCCCGAACTGGGAATCGAACCTAAGACCTGATGCTCAGCAGTCGCGCTTGGGACCACTAGACCAACGAGGCAGTCAACTAAGAGATAACTGTTCGGAAACACGATTCTGTTCGAATGATTTGGAGCCTGCAAAACTTACTCTTGTAAATGTGACGCCTCTTACTGTCCTCTTGCTGACTGCCCTGCTAGTTGCGCTTGCGCACACTAGACTAATGGGGCAGACCATTAGTCTAGTGTGCGCAAGCGCAACTGCTGAGCAGGAGATACATAGATACTGGGTGCGATTCCCGGGTCGGGACACAAGTTATTAGATTTTTCTATTAGGAAATTCTCTGTAGAAGCAGCCAGCAGTTTGAAACTGTACCTACCCGGTAGATGGCAATAGGATCACCACTTCTTAGATCACTGCTTAACTGTTCAGTTCAACAGTAAAACACAGTAATGCTTTGAAAATGTAGTATTTTTCAAAAAAGATATGGTATTGCATGGCATCAGGCAAAAATTGAGAAGCTGGTTATAAAATTAGTTTTCCTCCTTTTCAGAGGACAAACGCCAGCTGAAGCAGAGCTGAACTACCTGGAGACTGCGAAGCGGCTGGCACTGTACGGCGCGGAGCTGCACGCGGCCACTGACTGCCAGGACGTGCCCATAGCACTGGCCGTCTGCCACAGCGGGGTGGCGGTGTATAGAGACGGGTAGGCAAATCATTCGAGGCTATAAGAGGAGAAATGAAAGAGAGATAAATATTTCTCCAAATGTGCCAGAGTTGCTAACTGCCTCGTTGGCCCAACGCAGCAATAGGTCCTAGGTTCCATTTCCGAGTCGGACAATGTTTTATTTGCGTTTTCCGTAAGATACTCAGAGTTATCACTATCCACAGGGCACAGTTCTATGCCCTGTGGATAGAGATAGAATAGGCCTACCACATATCATCATCGGGGAAATGTGAGTGTTCTAACAATACACTTCTGTCTAACCTTTCCGGGAAAATAGGCGTGTTGCTATGATGATGTTGATGATAATTATGAGTTTTGCCATATTCGAAAATGTTTGCGGTAGTAACTTCGCTAACAAAGTCCCCTGAACAGTTCACGCTACGTATATATTTCGTAAAAAATTTGAGTCTATTTAATTTCTCTCTATCCCTAGGTTATTGATGAACCGCTTTCCTTGGGCGAAGATCACGAAGATCTGCTACAACAAGCGTCTCTTCACCTTGCGACTGAGAGCGGGCGAGTTCGATGAATTTGAGACAATACTGAGCTTCAAGCTGTCTGCCACCAGTGCCTGCAAGAAGCTGTGGAGGTGTAGCGTCGAACATCACATTTTCTTCAGGTAAAGATGAAATAATACTTGATCTAGACATACTCATTCCTGAGAAAATAATGTTCCCGACCGAATTTCCGGTCACGGCGGCCTATCTCCACGAAGATAAGCCAAGTATGCAGGAGATATTATAGTGCACAAGTGTATGCGTAAACATAGGAGCACGCCCTCTTCCTTCACTCTCATATTCCGATGGGACGGCAATCCGACACGACCGGAGAGAGATCAGGCGCAGGACCGACGTCCGACCTTCACGTGCTCTCCGAAGCACAGGGGTGTCACATCACCAACTTCCTAACTCCGGGCTACTTCTGAGAATCCGAGAAACACCTAACAGAAAAACTATTAGTATTGAATAGATTCAGACGTTATCTTGCGGAAGTCCATTACAATGGATGCAAATAAATAGAAATAACGAGCAGACAAAGATAATGGAGAAATGTATTCTCGGTGTAGTTTATTTTTGGACAAAGGCAGCTTGAATATCTTTCTGGCCTGCAAAAGATATATAGATCCTGTGAATCTAGGTCAACATCCAGCATAGTTAGAAATATCAACTTGGATTTGGGTTCTATAAATAGAAATAGAAGAATTCGCTTTTGAAAGGAAGCAAAATAACGATAAGCAGCATTACCCTATGCCTTACAGCCTAATAGCCCGGCTTCAAAGAACATCCGGATCAAGAGTGCTCCGAAACCGTACTGCTACTCCGACATCCAATCATCGAGGTAGCTTCAACGAAAGACAAAACGTAGATGCGCGAATTTCGATCGATCATCGGATCCGATATTCTGCATGGTAGCGAAACGTCCGATTCGACAGCCGAAATTTCGATGTTCAAATTTCGGCGTAGCACCCCAAGTTTCAGTAATGTAACTATCGCCAACACAAATGGAGAGTCACAGACTCTCCGAATGCGAAATTATCCAGCACATAGTGAATAATTTGTCTCTTCAAAAGATTATCGGGAAATGTGAAAGGTCTAAACTTACTCTCGATGTGAAGGAGTGACTGACAGTTAGAACTTTAAAAAGAAAGTGTATATTCTCATGATTCTGACATACACAAGACCATAGATTAAAACACAACACACGAGAGATGAAGATATTCTTATTATTCGTAGCGGTATCTGAAAGGCCCAGTCTTAGCTTTAAGCAGCAGCATTAAGAAGCTACCACAACTTAATATGTCATTTTGGAGAAGCACCATATATTATCAGGTTAAAGAATTTATTTTCTCAAAAAGAAATTACCATAAATTTTACTTACATGAGAATATTTTTGAAAGCATACATATTAATTATACTTAGATTCTTTATTATGGCAACTTCTGACGTGTTTCTGCCTACCCCTTCGGAGCATAATAGCATGTATTTTTTTTTTATATTCCAGACGTGAATCCCCAGTGGTCGTAGAGCGCATCCCGGGCTTCGCCCGCCTGGGCTCGCGGCGCCTGTCGTGTCGCCGCACGCTGCGCCAGCTGCGCGCCGACCACGAGCGCACGCCCACGGCCGCGTGACGTCACCGCACCTCGACCACGACAGAACTTTGCTGTCGCGTGACGTCACCAGGACTCGTGCCTGACAGCAAACCCACTGTCACGTGATGTTACCACCAACGGAGCCGGACTAAGCCCCTACTGTTACTTGATGTCATTGCGAGCCGAGCCCGATAGAGCCCCACTGACACGTGATGTCACTATCAACTGAGAGCAACACAAATCCACTGTCGCGTGACGTCACCACAGGCCGAGCGACCCCACCCCTATTACCACGTAAAATAAACCACGAGCCGAGCCCACTGTCGCGTGACGTCACCATGAGTAGAGCCCGGCTCACCCCGACTGGCGTGACGTCACCACTAGATTAAGAACAGCATTACTGTACATAGAGCTCAAGATAAATAAACAGTAATTAGCACGTGCTATATGTATAATATTATTTCTATTATTATATAGATTATACTTGTCATTGTCACACAACTGTCAAACTACAAGTGCAAGAGGGAGACGGCAACATATCTAAGGTAAAGCACATGCATATTAATGTTTATTTTTGTTGACCTTAATTTAAGCAAAACATATGGTAGTGTAAAAAAATAGCTACGTTGCAAGTTAGTGCACTTACTGGTAGGGCTTAGTCACAGTATAATAAAATAACAGTATTACGTCTTCTAACAAACCGGCCGAAACGACGCGCTTCGAAATCTCGGTAAACTTCGGTACTCAACAATCGCGATTGTACTACAGTCACGTACCGACGTAGACGAGTGCGAGAAATTCCCACGCATGCAACTTAACCAAAAAAAAATTATGTTTTTTTTTTTTTATATGTCCATGCGTCCCATCCTAACTCACAATCACTTTTTAAAGTGGGTTAAAACTTAAGTAAATTTTAATTAATAGGCATGATGACAGTACCAAAGAATAAATGGTTTTAGAGGTAAATATTGACACACAGGATTCTAAGAAATTACCTAGTATTATATAATAAGATTATTAGGATTTTCAATAAAATAAAAGTTTAAAATGCTGCAATCGGCCATGCTAACTGAAACGTCAATCACAGCGAATGACGTCACGCCTCAGTCAAATTTCAATCTTCGCCGTACATTATGGCTTCAACTTGTGTCAAATATGCTGAGGCATGACGTCAAAACGGCGCCAGGACAGCAGCAGCGTTTTCGCGGTTAAATCTAATTAGATAGATTAAAATGCAATAATTTGCGTTGAAACTTAGTTTATTGCGTCAATAATGTGTTTTTTGGACATAGTAGACGTGTATGTACCACATTATTAAAGGAGATTTCAAAATCTGTCATCATGCCTATTAATTAAAATTAAAACTTAATTTATTTTGTCATATATTTTAATGATTACATTTATAACAATTTAATATAGTATTATCAAATGTCGTACCTCGGAGAGCACGTTAAGCCGTCGGTCCCGGTTGTCAAATTAAGATCTATGAGTATGTTAGCCCTGAAAGTCTGACAACCAGTCATACCACGAGATATCGTGTTACACAGTTACTGGGTTGTGGAGGTCAGATATGCAGTCGCTCCATGTAAAATACTGGTATTAAGCTGCATCCGGTTTGACTGGATGCCGACTCCAATGTAATTGGGAGAAGGCTAGGCAGATCGATTACTATCAAATACCCTTGATTGTATGTATCTACCGACCGATCGTAGGTATTTATTCCAAGGATAATGCCGAGACAACTTACTGCATCTTTATTATACTGTGGTTTAATCGAATACAGTTTTTTGTTTGTTTTATTATTGACAAAGTACCTAAAGCAGCGGTCTCAACCGACATCAACGGCGTTACCTATCTACAGGCTGTAAAACTGCGACAATAAGGTTTTGTTATCTAAAATAAACATCAGAACAAAACTAAAAACATAATAAACAAACCTGCGCAACGCTGCAACGCAACACAACATCACAAAAAAAAGAAAGGAAGGTGGGGGGGGTTATATTATATGAAGGTATTTTCTTGCCGTCTGCCTCTTTGAAATCTATTTAGATCTGCTATCGTCGTAAGACCAGAGCGTATTTCATGCATTAATTTTATGTTTTATTTTAATAATTGTGAGTTATTTGAATCTGTGCTACCGTCCACAATTTCTGCCGTAACTGGTAAGCAGTGTTTATTAATAGTTATTCACACCGATAAATCTCAAAATATTTAACGGTGATATTTTAATAAATTATAATAATAAGGTCCTAATTTATTAGGTAAATTCCTTTTAATGTCAATATGTAAGTGATAAGGATTCATTTAAGCCATAATTCAAAATTTACAACAATTTGATTTTTTCTGAATGTTAGCCGTTCGAGGAGCAGTTTTCGTCTTGCTAGTACTATGTTAATTACAAATAATTTGTTATATCCATTTAATTCTTAGCTAAAGTGAATGTATTTGACTTATATATTACCCCTTTCAAAGGAAATTATCTAATAAATTAGAACCTTATATACTAACTCATAGACCTAGTATTTAAAGAGCGACTGCCGAACATGAGGTCCTGGGTACTATTTCCAGGTCGGGCAGTGTTCTGTTAGGAATTCTCAGTAACATCCCGAAGTTGGGAAATGTGCCCGGTAGATGGCAATAGGCTCACCACCTATTACAAGGAACTTAATAAAGTATTGACGATATGTGGGTATCAAATTGTGTACACCTCAGCCTACCCCGTCGGGGAATATAGGCATGAGACTACCCTATGTTATTTATTGACTTGGCATCTGACTAAGTGACTACCCGCAACTACTTTCACAAGTGTCTTAATCTGAAACTGACAACCGGGACCGACGAAAATTTAATGTGCTTCCCGATTATCGTTGCCAGGTGTCCCGCTTTTCAGCTCCTTTGGGACGCGTCCCGCCGGCATTCTGAGCGGGACACCCAGAATCCCGCTTTATCATATAGCAAGCCTTTGTACTAACAAACGCACGAGGCGAGCGAGCGAAAAAATAATATTATTTCTAAATATTTGTAAGCAAATAATTATTTCTAATTAATGATTTAGAAATATAGATTTATAATAAAACAACTTTTAAGGCAGCGAGAGCTTTTAAGCAGGAGTCCTCCTGCGACCACGAACGCTGCAAAGTGTTCGAAACGTCAGGAAGAACAAAAACCAATAATACACGTGATTAATCCGGTTTAACGTTGTTTTATTATAATGTGTAGTGATCGCGAAAACTTAAGATCTTTCTTTCTTTCTTTTTTAAATCCATAAGTGCCATTATTATTCAATTAAATAAATATTATGTTATAAGTGTAATTGTAAGTCACTAAATCAATATTATTACGATCTACATTTACCTACGTCATAAATTATGTATTTTATACTATACTAGTTGTGCCCGCGATCCCGTCTGAGTGGATATCGGAAAATAATACCTATCATGTCGATATTAAAAATGTAATACAAAATTAAAGTTAAATCTTAGAAAAGCATTAAGCCATGCTTAGCTAATTTTAAAGTTATAGAGAAATTAGGTTCGAATCCTGCTCACGACTGTATTCTTTTTCCATTTAATACAAAATGTTAGTTTCCGCTGGATTTGAACTTGATACCTGCCGACAGTGTATCTACGTCTGTGTATAGATGGTGTCAAGTTCGAATCCAGCAAACACTTTCGTCGTTTAGACGTTGATAATGTTAAAAATATATAACGCTGCATGGCTCCTATAAACGATAGCGTGATGATAATATGTTTTGAGTCTCACGCAGCAGTGAAAATTTAACTATACTATTATTTGAAATATACAAAGATATTTTGATGATGATGTAGTTTACTAAGTTTCCTGGACCCATGCTAAGCTACAGTGAAAAACACATCAAAATCGGTCCGCTGGTTCTCAAGTTATAACAGTTCGGATAGACCAGTGGTCGGCAAACCGCGGCTCGTGATCCGCATGCGGCTCTATCACGAATTTTTTTGTACAGACACGGAATATTACTTATTATCTTGCATTGTAAAAAACGAGTATACATCTTTGAAACGCCAAAAAATTGCTCTTTTAATAATTTTTAATTGTGTATTGTCTATATTTGGCTCTTTTGGTTGACAGGGTTGCCAACCACTGGGATAGACAGATGGTCAAACGTTTCCAAAACTTATATTTTAGCTGCTGTATCAATTACACGCCAAATAAAATTTTGGGAAAGTCTCTACTAATACAATAAAGCTTAAAGTTAGTTTGTTTGAGCGCGGTTATTACTGGAACTACCAGTTGATTTCGAAAAATTCTTTATGTATATGATAGTCAGATTCATCAAATCTATGCTATTTAACATCACGACCTTCAGGAACTGATCAGAAAGAAAATAAGCGGGTCAAACCGTAGGAAACAGCTAGTATTAAATGTATAGAAATAGTCCACATCTACAGTTTTATAGAAGTAGATATTTTATATAGGTAGACGATAAATATTGAATTAATAATAAAAATATTTACCTTCATACATATGTATGTTAATACCAACATAGTGTAAATGAATTACGAATATTAATTAATAATTTCCATTTGACGAACGGGACCGACCGATAGTTCACCCAGGGCACCCATCCACAAACCGACCGCAGCTAAAAACCCACCCTGTATTATTACTTTATTTGAACTGCCGTCATTCATGGCCGGAGCCAGGGGAGAGATGGGGGCAACCCCCGAAACCCCAGTAAAGAAATTATTTCTAGGTACTTTTATATTCTACTCCTGCACCATATATGAAAAAAGGTAGAACCCCCCTTCCACCCCTACCAAATTCTCTGCTGTGGCCTTGATAACTTAGATTAAATAAAAAAGTAAATGTATTGATTAAATATTATGTTGGATGCAATAAAATACATTATGCTACTAATTCAAGATAAATCTTTGAAAAGCATTAACGCGTGCTTAGCGAACTCTAAAGTTATTATATTAAATGGAAAAAGAATACGGTCGCGAACAGGATTCGAACCTGCGCCTCCCGGATGAATACTCCAGGCGCTCTGACCGCTAAGCCATCTCGACCTCTGCTCACCACCGCGAATTCTTCTTCCATTTTTTAACACGTCTTACCTGTTCGCGACCGTATTCTTTTTCCATTTAATATAATAACTTTAGAGTTCGCTAAGCAGGCGTTAATGCTTTTCATTGATTTATCTTGAATTATTAAGGTAATTGCATTCTTTACGGCATTGTATTAACTGCAAAGTTGGTCGTGTCGGTTCGGTCACCTGTATAGGGACTGAATTGATTGCAATGACGTCGCCATAAGACGTGTTAAAATATGGAAGAATTCGCGGTGGTGAGCAGAGGTCGAGATGGCTTAGTGGTCAGAGCGCCTGGAGTATTCATCCGGGAGGCGCAGGTTCGAATCCTGTTCGCAACCGTATTCTTTTTCCATTTAATTATGCTACTACTTCCACAAAATTGAGGGTAGTCATGCATTAACTGTGCACCGCCCCCCGCCCGCAAATATATGCACATACGCAAGCGGTGAAAATTCCGACTACCACCAACAACTCTACACGTGTTTCGCCCCTCCACGGGGCATCCTCAGGAGCTGTTAGACCGTACACCGAGGTGTTCGTGGCGGACACTGCACGGTCTAACAATAATGGACTTCCGCAAAGTAACGCTTGAATCTGTTAAATATTAAGTAACGTTTAATTTGTCGTGTATTTAAAGTTATGTCGACGTAGTTAAATATATTAATGTTAAATGTAAAATCAGTCTAAGTACACTTTAGCTAATAGGAAATATATTATCAGTAACATATTTTTTTATATGAATAAATTAAAAATCGATTAAAGAATATAAAATTAAAACACACAACACTTTTTTATTACAACGATCCTGTTGGTAAAGTGACAGCAATCAAACCCGAATTAACACATTATGCGTGAGATTTTAATATAGAAATTGAAATATTTAAATTTTATAAGAAGTTCTTCAAGAGAGACAGCATTTCGAGTACCGATCGATATGTTCAGAAAATTCTTAATTCTTTTAAGTTTTTTTTTATCAATTTATTTTCACCGGTTACTACTCACGTGCATTTTTCGGGATTGTCCGACTAGTTTCGAACTCGAACGGAGCCCTTAGTCATGAGCTGAGCCTGCGGCGATGTCACGAGTAGTAACCTGTGAACATTTTTTTTTTTTAATAAAACGTTGACCCACATTAGGAATTTCTTCCTGTATCGTGAGTGCGTTTACAGACATATAATCTCACAAGCACAAACACACCCAGACCCGGAGCAATTATATATAGATCGTACAAATATTTGCTCCGTGCAGGAATCGAACCTGCGACACGCAGCGCAGCAGTCGGTCTCTCGACCACTGCGCCAACCGCGCTGTCAGAACATTAATTGATATGAATATGTCTCACGAAAGTTTTTATTTTTGTTGTTTTTGGAATACATCATATTTTCAAATTAAGGTCTATGACAGTCGTTACAGGTAGTCAGAGGCCTGAAAGTCTGACAACCAGTCATGACACGAGATATCGTGTCACCCAGTAACTGGGTTGTGGAGGTCAGATAGGCAGTCGCTCCATGTAAAATACTGGTATTAAGCTGCAAGCGCAATGCCACTAGCTACGCCGACCACTGCCCACTATACGACATTTTTCTACCATATTTATAAACAACTTAAGCTGACGTCATCGGTAATTATTCAGAGACTGAAGCGTATTCTTTGTCATATTCACGGGGCATTTTTTTTTTAAGATTAAAACGTCATCAGCATTTATCATTCATGTGTGTATAGCCAGCGACAAAAGTAGCTACACTTTCTTTAAAACTGCTTCGTTGGTCTAGTGGTCCCAAGCGCGACTGCTGAGCATGAGGTATTGGGTTCGATTCCCAGGTCGGGCAAAGCGTTATTGAACTTTTCTGTTAGAAAATTCTTAGTAGCAGCCCGGAGTTTGGACTTGTGCCCGGTAGATGGTAATAGGCTCACTACCAATTACATGGAACTTAATAACAGCATTGGTAAAAGTGGGTGTCCCATTGAGTACACCTCTGCCTACCCCTTCGGGGAATACAGGCGTGATGCTATGTATGTAGTTTAAATGATGGTGAGGTCAGACGCAGTACTGTACTTGTTTATACTATCAAGAATACCTCGTCATGACTAACGATGACCAGTAGGAGGTCTGATCGCATTTAATTGTAAAGTAAGATGTAATTACCGAAGTATAATTTTGTCGTGTTTTTGACGACGAAGAAATTAACGAAGTGTGACCGGGCTTAGCTTAAATCTCTAACTTAGGAAATACAATATTTAGTTTATTTTTCAAATGTAAACATATAAATTATATTTTTGACTAGGTATATACCTACCATAAGAAAAAAAACAATATACATTTAAAAATATAAAAAAGCTTAGGCCACCGGCATCGGGAACAGGGTCCAAGCTGCCGGTGGTTAGAGCCGCAGAGAGAGGCACCTCCTGACAATGCGTGCCGTATCGAGGAGTACCGCTTTCTGTATCAGGCTCTTGATCCAGCCCCTAGGCACATACGGCTCACGTAACGCAAAAAAACTATTAAAGTTAAAGCCGCAGGGCATTATAGTAGAAAACAATTTTTACATCAAATCTAACCGGTTCAATTGGATGTGTTCATATATCATGATGCTGTTTTAACTAACTATTAATGATTTGATCATCGTGACTGCAGTCACGTGTAAGAGGTTCAAATAACGAAGCATGACGCCTGTAATCTCCGGAGGTGTTCCTATTGTGAAAATGTTGGTGGTAAGAAACATGCAGTCGTGAGCAGGATTCGAACATGCGCCTCCCGGATAAATACTCCAGGCGCTCTGGTCACTAGGCCATCCCGACCTCTGCTCACTACTCCGAATTCGTCTTCCACAATTTAATACGACTTTTGAGAAGAAGTGAAGTTGCGTCACTACTGTCCAAAAAAGTTCCTCTTTAATTTAAATAAATAGGCTGAGAGGCTTGACTTCACATGTCACATAAATTAACATTTTCAATACTCAATAGAACAAACTAGAAACATATTGCAATTATATAAATACAATTATAATTTCCTTGTACATAATAAGTACTGAGAACAGATATAGGAAAAAAAACAAGTAGTTAATAGCTAATTCTTGTTCAACGGTTTTTACTCACGTGCATTCTTTGGGATTACCCGACTAGTTCCAAACTCGAACGCTACGAAGTTGTAAGGGACTCGCTAGTCATGGGTTAACGGCGACGCCGCGAGTCAATTTTTGACGCAATCCCGAAGAATGCACGTGAGTAACAACCGTTGAACAATAATTAGTTAGTCATTAAAATAATAAGCCGACTTTTTTGCTAATAATAGGACTGTCAGATGCGAAGAACGATATGACGTTATCAACAAAACAAAATTATCATCATCATGAATATTTCTTTAACATGTTATCATTCAAAAACTACAATAATACAAGTACTAATGTAGTTTTTGAGGTTTATTTTTCAAGCGACGAAATTAATATCAACGGTTGTCAAATTAAGATCTATGACAGCCGTTACGGGTAGTCAGAGGCCTGAAAATCTGACGACCAGTCATATCACGAGATATCGTGTTATCCAGTAACTGGGTTGTGGAAGTCAGATAGGCAGTTGCTGGTATTAAGCTTCATCCGGTATGACTGGAAGCCGACCCCAATGTAATTGGGAAAAGGCTAGGCAGATATATATTTTTCAAGCGATGAAAATAGAAGCAAGTTCTCAAGACGATACGTATATATGTTTTTTTTTTATTTGCGAGTGTATCTAATTTAGAGTCGGCGCCAAACAAAACAATTAAACAAAGGTCCATAAATTAAAGCAATGATCAAATACAACTTGACATTGGCGCCGACTCAAAATTCAGTTAGATACCTACCTACTAAGTTGCGACTAAAATCTAATATATAAAATTCTCGTGTCACAGTTTTCGTTGCCATACTCCTCCGAAACGGCTTGACCGATTTTGATGAAATTTTTTGTGCTTATCCGGTATCTATGAGAATCGGCCAACATCTATTTTTCATCCCCCTAATTGTTAGGGGTAGTCCACCCCAATTTTTTTTTTTTATATGGCAAAACAACGTTCGCGGGCACAGCTAGTAAAATATAATTCTCACTTTACAGTTTCCATTTTCGTCGGTATAATTCTGAGACATAAAATTAAACTAAGCTTATTTTGTACCCGATGACAGGAAGTGGTTTGGCACTCTGAAACTAGGTTGTTCATCAACCATTCCTTAAGAAGAACATAGATTAAACTTTTTCGGATTTTTCGCTGATACAGTAAATTCGTTTTTTTTTTTCAAACACGCTTTAGTATACTATAATATTAGTAACTATTATGCCTATTACTATGCCCGGGACTCGGCCGGTTGGATGTCGGAAACTAATACTCATGTCAGTCCGCGGAATACTTATTATTTTTCCAAAATAAAAAATATGCCTTATAACATCAGGTATCTGCCAGTCAAAGTCCCGTCCCATGTAATACGTGGTGAGACTATTGTCATCTACCGGGCACAGTTCCAAACTCCGGGCTGCTACTGATAATTTACTAATTGAAAATCTCTTGATAACACTTTTCCCGACCTGGGAATAGAACCCACTTTTTTTCTATGTGGAAAATCCATCATGGACATTGTGCCAATCTGGATATAGCCGGAAGCGAGAGTTAGTTTGCCCGTACTGCCCCGAAAAGGCCATGGTGCTGCTCGACCCAAGCAGAACACATCTCCATCATGTGCTGCACCGTGTACTCGGGCAATCACTGCAGTGGTGGCACCTCCACGTCAGCTCCCCGGCCTATGCGACGCAGATACTTCCCGAAACACCCGTGGTCCAAAAGCATCTGCGTGATTTGAAAGCAGAGGACTGTAGCTACTCCATTCACTCCTCCATTACGGGCCTTACAGCCACTATTAAGGCGTGTCCTGCCTGTGGCTGCACAAGCTGTTCCCTCCATTTCACCACTAGCGCCACCGATACAGTGTCGCGACGGTGCTCACCTGTAAATCTCAGTGTGGTAATCTAGAAAGCTTTTTAATGGCGTCTAGAAAACTCGCCGCCTTAAAAGAGATCGAGAACGGTATCTCCTAATCAGCCTGCCTGTCATTGCACGCGGTGGTTTTCGTACCAATACGATGTTGCGAACCGACACGCTATCCGGTTAGACTAGGGCTCCGTATACGGCCATGGACCATACGATCCCCGTTTACAGCCCTACGTCAGGAGGTGTCGGGCCCACCCAGATTCGGTAGCAGCAACCAACAGTTTGGGGTGAGCCACCGAAACCCGGAAACTGATCCCAGGACCTCATGCACAGTAGTCGCGCTCGGGACCACTAGACCAACGAAACAGCCAAAATGTCTCACTGTACATACAGAAATTAGGAATAGCGACCATTGAATACAACTTACCAGGAAAAAGGTGTCTGACCAACTCTAATCGGAGAGGCAGATCAGCAAAACAAGTTCTTAACTCTCGTTTCTTTCTCCCCAGGTATCTTCTAACATGTCAAGTATAGCCACCTTCCTCACTGTGATGTGGTTATCCACGGCGACAGCCCAGCTCGGCATAGTTACCGATCTGGCCAAAAGTGTTGGTAAAGAGGTAGTTGCTGTCGCAGATCCCGTCGAAATGATCGTGATTGCCGTTGGAAGCAGTCAATGTAAGTAGACTTCTTGAAATTATCATAAAACTACTACTTAAGCCAACGCACTCGGGTCTTTGCGGGGCATACGGGTCTTTGCGGGGCATACGGGTCTTTGCGGGGCATACGGGTCTTTGCGAGGTATACGGGTCAAAGCGTTTCGATGTCGCGCACGTTGCGTCACATTGCGTGGGGGGAGCGAAATATAAGTCTACATCGCAGGTTCTCGGTTATTTCACAACTTATTTAACTGGAGATTTAGAAAATCTAGAGCTCAGAATTCTTTTTTGCTCATTTAAGGTCTAATTTAAGAGCTAGTTTGTCATTGCACCCTGAATCTTTTTGCCCCTCTACGGCCCCCTTGAAAACCTCCAGCGCCCACAAGGGGGCGTTATATATCGGTACACAATGTGACAATCTTTTCTCAGGTTCAAATGTGAAGAGGATCTTCGGAGTGGACTACGACTCGAATAAAAATGATGAACCGGATTTAAGCAAGCTAACCATCAATTTTATCACTAGGTAAGCACATACGCTAGCGGGGAAACATCGCAACTACCACCAACTACTCTTAGTATCCACCACCGAGCACTCCACTTGGTGGTGGACACTGGCATGGTATAACAGCTCCTGATGATATTATAGATATTTTATTTATTTAAGAAAGAAAGAATAAAGACAGAAAAATATTTATTTGGATGCAATAACGAGACATATATACGAAAATAAAAAGCGGTTAAAAACAAAACAAACAACATCAATTAATAAAAAAAAAAAAAAAAAAAAAACCTTTCTTTTTATATGCCTCACAGTTTCACCAAATAGGTATCCAGTTCAGCAATATGCCAGGCAGGTGCCTAGCGCTAGTTTTCAACTGGACCCTTTAGTGACTCTCGGATGTAAAAACAGTTATTTACGAGGAAAAACTGAAAGAAAGTTAAAATAACACATTACATAGTAAGCCAGTAGCTACTCTGATACAACCATCTCTTAATACACACACTGCAAAATCGCGCATTACATCACTTAATCATTACTGTAGTAGTTAAATAAATGTATATGATTAACATATACATATATTGATAAACGACATATTGATATCTATCATGTCTATTTGCATTCATTGTAAAGAACTTCCGTAAAGTAACGCCTGAATCTATTCAGTATTAATGGATTTTCTCTTTGTTAATGTTTGCCAACTTCAAAACGGACACATTACTCCCTCCAGGGAAATAACCATCATATATAACCTGACTGATGCCGCAGAGCTGATCCCGCGCTCTAAGTGGTTCAACCCTAATCGACTGCTCAAAATCTACCTGCACGGCTTCATCGGCGACCCCAACAACACTAGTTCCAAAAAGATCATCAATGCTTATCTGGATAAAGGTAATCATAATCTGCTTGTTTTTCAAATTTAAATTTACAGCTGGACTTAAACTTTAGCAGCAGGCCAAATACATGCTGCGCCGACCCAAATAAATTGAGATAAGGGCAGGGGGATGATAATGATCATGTTGTGGTCGGCTTCCAGTATAACCAGGAGCAACTATGTTAGCCGGTCAAGATGCCATCGTCCATAGTGACTAATTCGACTGTAATCATCATTGATTGTTGTAGCGGGACCCCCATACCGCCACCTAGCAAAACCGGTTATTGCAGCGGTAAATGGGCTGGGGCGACGCTGAAGGTGGTAAAGTTTATAAAGGGTACTGCGTCGACAGTCTGCCGAACAGGTAAGGACACAACCTCTGGGCCCGACATCATGGAGCGACTGCCTATCTGACTTCCACAACCCGGTTACTATGTAACACTAAAAATATATCTCGTAGTAAGACTGGTTATCATACATCATGGTATCGGACTATTCGTATCGACTGTTAAAAACTGATAATTAAACGGGGACTGATGGCTTAGCGTGCTTTCCGAGACACAGAGAGGATCCACAGATCAACGGTAAAAAGTGCAACTAAGCTTCGATCAATCACTCTGTGCGTGCGCGACTTACACATGAGTTTACCGTGGGAGAGCCATGCTTCGGCACGAATAGGCCGGCTCGACCGGAGTGATACCACAGTTTCACAGAAAACAGACGTGAAACAACGCTTGCGTTGTGTTTCGCCGAGTGAGTGAGGGTACCGGAGGCCCAAACCCTTTAAAAGGCCGGCAACGCACTTGCGACTCCTCTGGGGTTGCGGGTGTCCATGGGCGGCGGTAATCGCTTACCATCAGGCGAGCCGTCTGCTCGGTTGCCCCCTATTCTATAAAAAAAACAGTAAGTTGGTTGCTGACTTATTATTATTATGTTGGTTTATTAGTACTGATTCCTTCAAGATTAGCCACGTGCATACTTTGGGATTGCCCGACTAGCCGCGGCGATGTCGCGAGTCCAACTCCGTTTCCGAGTGTGAGTCGCGACATCGCCCAATGTTTGTGTCATCACGCAATGTGTCTCACGAAAGTTATTAAACAAAAAAAGATAAGAGACTGTTAGCACTTTATTATTTATGCTTGCGTACGACCGCTCCACATAATAATATAGCTGTGTGTTTATATTTTATTTATTACTTTATATGTATGTGTCTGCTGACACGCAGTTATTATTATATAAATAGTATGTAATTATCTTAATAAAGAGAGTATCTCAAGAACACGAGTAGTATCACTACAAGAGTAAAACAGCCGAGTGGAACTTGGCACAAGCAGAGGGAGACCCTGCAGTGGATAAGGTCGGGTTGTGGATGATGATGAAGAGGTTGCTATGAGCTATGAAATCCTCTATCAGCCCTCTACGTCATAACCAATACCTCACATTTCCATGTTCGCTTGCAGGTGACTACAACATTGTGGCGCTGGACGCCAGCTCGATGATCCACTGGATGTACCTTCGCGCCACTACTCTGTTGAGCTACATAGGGGAGCGGCTTGCACAGGTCCTTGCCGCGATGACCTCTGGTGAGTCCTGAATTTATTCACTTAAATATGTACTCATCCTCATTTCAATTTGAATACCAAGCCATGCCGTCTCTTAGTCCTTGCCGAATATTATATTTTTGTTCTGTGATTGATTAACAACTTTAGAATATCAGAATTTTAACCTAAAGTTGTAAGCTAAAGTTGTATTTTTTTGTGAAAAGTCGGATTTAAGCAGAATTTCAAATATTCTGGGATAAATACTCCTTCTTTGGAGGCGCTTTATCTTTCACCACTCTCCCTTTAAAACGTAATAAATCTTAAGATTTGTTTAGTAATATCTTAGGTTTGCGCGATCACTACACATACATACATACAATCACGCGTGTTTCCCATAGGGGTAGGCAGAGACTATCGATTTCCATTTGCTACAATTCTGACACACCTCTTTCGCTTCATCTATGTTCATTAACCTCTTCATACATGCTCGCCGATTTAGGTGGCTCCTGACCCATCCTTTTTTGAACAAAGGAGAAAATAACACGCGCCATTTCTATAACAAAAGAAGTTATTTCGTTTTTTTTTCTCGCAAGTGTAAGAATCTATACATGTATTCATACCCGCATATTCATAAATCTACCGACAGTCATATTGTGTTCGGTGAGTTGACCCTTCCGGTTATTAATTATTATTGTGCTATATTAGAAATATATAATTAAATTATAATAATTGTGTAAATAGTACCGAAAACTTTATAGTCTTTAGATACGTCATTTAAAAAATATTGTACTTCTCGAATTATAGTCAACTTCCGTTAGTTGTTTGTTCCGGTTTAACGTAAAGTGGGGAGTAGTACGTGCGCTAATCTGGCAGTTGGCTGCCTACAGTCAGAACGAGCAGACATGTAAAAGAAGTGTATGTGAGATATAACAAAGTATAATAAACTGATTAATCTTTAAAAGTGTTCTAATTTCTGATCGCGCATACAAGTGTGTTAGAAATCGTCGTAAGAAACGCGTCAACTTGATCAATAAAAAGATAATGAGATTAATAAAAAAATATATAAAGCAAGTGAGCTAACAATATATATTTTTTACTAGCTGTGCCCCGCAAACGATGTTTTGCCATAAAAAAAATGTAGATAGGGCCAGGCTTATCTTCTAGGGGTATAAAAAATAGCCTACGAAATCGGTCAAGCCGTTTCGGAGGAGTTCGATAACAAACACTGTGAGACGAGATTTTTATACATTAGAAGATTAAGCGAATTAACACTGTAAGCCAACCCCAATGTAAATTTGGAAAAGGCTAGGCAGACTAACTGACTGCAATATCACTTGCTAAGTGTTTAGCGGTTGTCGCGATCCAGAAGTTCCAAGTGGGTGAAAAGCCGACCCTCGGCCGTATTTCTGATATTACCACTAATATGTATGATGACTTACTACTCCAATGTTTTCTTTCCAGCCGGCCTTGATGCCTCTAACATCCACCTCATCGGGCACAGTCTTGGCGGCCACATCGCTGGATTTACAGGCAAAACTTACACAGAGCTGACGAATAAGAAAGTCAGCAGGATAACCGGGCTGGACCCTGCCGGGCCGTGCTACGCCAAACTGAATCAGACTCTGCGGCTGAACTTCAATGACGCTGTCTTCGTCGATGTCATACACACTGATGCTGGAGGCTTCGGACTGAATGTGCAAGTTGGTGAGTTGGAAGAAAAAAGAGAGAAGATAAGATGCTCTCTTTCCTCTTCTAAATAAAACACAGAAATACCCTCATTGTTCGCAGGTCACGTAGACTTTTACCCGAACGATGGTTCTGAGCAGCCCAACTGCTTTGTCCCGACCTGCAGCCACAGCAGGGCTTGTGTATTCTGCGCGGAGTCAGTTGTCAATTCAACTGCTTTTATTGGAGTCAAGTGCAACAGTTGGGACGATTTCAAGAAAGGAAACTGTGACTTTCATGACACGAGGTGTGATAATATTATTCTTTTACTTTGTGAAGTTCTCGAGTCAATTTAGGGTTAAATTTGTTAAAGCCCCCCATGGGGGTATACAGGCTTCCGCCTGCCACTTAGCTTGGCGATTGCTAATAATTAAGAATAGCAGCCTGTTTTACAAAATTAAATTTCATATTTATTTCATCTATGATATATACTCCTTCCGACCGTATTTCGGTCACGGCTGCCTATCTCCACTGAGATTAGCCAAGTACGCAGGAGATATTATAGTGGACAAGTGTATGCGCAAACACAGGTGCACTCCTTCTTCCTTCACTCTCATATTCCGATGGGACGGAAATCCGACACGCCCAGAGAGAGATCAGGCGCAGGACCGATGGCTCTACGTGCTCTTCGAAGCACGGGGGCTGCTACTGAGAATTTCCTAACAGAAAAACTCAATAACACTTTGCCCGACATGGGAATCGAACCCAGGACCTCACGCTCAGCAAATATTTGACAAAAGTTCAAGCATCACATTGGCGTTTCAGTTAACATGACCGATTGCAGTATATTATACTTTTATTTTATTGAAAATCTTATTAATCTTAATGTTTATAAAAAAAATTGGTAATTTTTCAGAATCCTTTGTGCATATATTTTTCTATAAAACCATTTATTCTTTGGTTCTTTAATACTGTCGTCATGCCTATTGAGTCTCTAGAGTAGGTACCTACATATATAGTTAATCAATACACACATTTTCACTAAAAAGTTTATATTTTTCAGGTTGATGGGTTACGCCTGTCCAGCCGACGCTCGCGGCAGGTACTACCTCCAGACAGGTCAAGATGACCCCTTCGGGAGAGGCGTGGATGGACTGACCTACGTAAACCAGGACGCAATCGTTAAAAATGTGCTGGATTCATTATCCTGATTACGTACTAAAAGAGACTTCAACTGACAGATAGCAACACAACAACACGCCTGTATTTTCCGAAGGGGTAGGCACAAATATACTCAGTTCATCAATACTGTCATGTAGTGCGTCTATTGCCAACTACCAGACACAATTTCAAAACCAATAACTTAATTGAGTATTTTTTATTTGACATGTTTTGTTAGTCATGAAAATTCAAATTCAATTTTTTTTTTTTTATTTCACATAGACCAAATTACAGGCACTTATAAAAACGAAAAATAAAAAAACGAAAGAAAAATAAACATGAAAACCAACTTCAACTTTAACAACATTACAATTGGACTCCCCTTAATAATGCTTACAACGCCTCATTATGGGCAATTTAACAATCTAATACATATTAATTGAAATCATGTCATAATCTACTTTGGTCTAAATAATAAATACTAACTTTTAAACTATCGCGTTGCATGATATTATTATATGTATAAATAACAAGAATTAACGCGCAATAAATACCTTTGAATCGCTTGACGTTTCGACCAGGTTGTACTGATCGTGGTCACAAGCAGACTGATGCAGCGAGTTTACTCCGTCATGGGTGCGGTAGATTTTTCTTCATCTACCTCCATGTTTTCACAATTGTTATTAAGGCCGCGACACACTATACTCACTGTGTCCATTCAAAGGTATTTATTGCGCGTTAATTCCTGTTAGTTATAAATATAATAATAAATACAATACTTGCTTTCAAAATGTACGTTCCCTTAGTGTACGATGTTAAGGGGAAGAACATTTGCAGTGAATGTTACTTTTCCCTATATATCTGTTATTATTAGAGTGCATCACTAAAATGCGTCCTAATTAAGATGTTTTCACAATATACTAGGATATATTTATTTAAATGTTCCATGAAAACGGAACACCTAATCACCTAATAGGTAGATTTTCGTTCTCATGGACACCCGGTATTACAAAAAAAAGGATGAATAGTTATAGATGACGTCACCACAAGAAGTATTAAAATGAGCAAGAAAATTGCCTGGAGTAATACCGGAAGGCGCAGATGGTTCAATTAGAAAAAAAAACAAATGCTTACAAAGGTATTTATCATTCCTCAAAAAAAGTTTTTCCGTAAATTACTTTAGTTTACCTACCTATGTATTTAACAGACAATTAGTGTCCGACCGCCGAAACCGAAACCGAACATTCGGTTTTGCTTTCAGTTTCGGCCGAAACCGAAACCGAAACTTACTAAAACTAAGTACAAGTACAATTAAACAAGTAAAAACAAAATAAATACTTACCTAATCATTTATATATGTGCTAAATACAACCTTAACTCCTGCGTTCAACGGCGGCGAACTGAGACGGTGCGGTGCGGTGGCGCGGGCAAACATGAGTTAGCCGCGAAGTTCGCCGAACGCGCGATAATTCACGAATACTCGAGTTTCGGGGCCGCTAAAAGTTTAGGCCATTTTTTGCCCGAAACCGAAACTAAGGCTGAGACTGGCCAAAACCGAAAATTCGGTCGATAACTACAATCATGATTTATAATAATAAACTTGCACACTGTGATTGCCGTCTTCATGATTTTAAGTAAGGTTTAAATAAATGCCTCACCAAAACGTGGTCTATATAACTTATATTTTTAAGGATATGTATTTATATTGCCAAATGTTAGTCATTTTTATTATAAGTAGTCACTGCCGTGCTTACGACAATGGCGGTAAATCTGATTTTATACATACTATAATCACGGATCTGAAAAAAATATGGATGTAGCTTTGCCTTGTCATAAGCGAAGCATAGATTACGCACACACACACACACACACACACACGCACACACAGCGTACTGGCGCCGAGTGGATGAGTATTTGTGTGCGTTTAGCTCGTATATGACAAGCGAAATTGGATGACTAGGCATGCTTCTCACATGTCGTACGCAACGCTACGTCCGTATTTTTAAAGACTGTGACTAGTATCATTAAAAAAAATCAAATTTATTCATGCTTTTTAAACATTGTAGTACATAAATATACATATTACAAAATAAGCACGACATTTAATATAAATGTACATGTCGTGCTTATTTTGTAAAATGTATATTTATATCTTTATCTTTACTATGAGCATGAATAAATTTGATTTCTAATATCTCAGTGAGAACTAGTATATTCCACTATTATAACAGCAGTATCATCTAAATTGTTACAAAGCTGATTAGCTTATAAGCTATTAGAGCTGTAAGTTTACTTAATGTTGATTTTCATCATTATCGTAAGCCTCGCGCGGCTCGCTCAGCTCAATATTTTTTAAATTATAATTACGATTTCTTCATGACATTGTTTTATTTCAATTCCAATTCCAATTTTAGATATTTATGGTTCCATTGTGTTACCGATGATTCTGCGAATGTCAACATTGTTTTATTTCGAGCCTTCCTGTTTGGAGCTGAACCTATAGTATTGCACGAAAGTTGTCAAATAATGGTTTTAGGGATGTGACGTCACATAAATCGGAAATTTTATTGAACTCAAAGAGAACCTCAAAGCATGATAAACACCCAGTAGTAACATACTCGAAATATTGTCGTCGCGCAGAGTGACGTCACGTTTCATTCCAACCAATAGCGTGCGCTTTGACATTTTAAATTTCCCTCGCATGACTTTTCAACTTTAATATTTAATACACGATTAATTAAAAAAGTAATTTAATCGGTGTCGTTCTACAGCAATAAAGATTACGAATAAAAATATTTGACCTAAATTTGAATTATATGCATATTCCCTATTGTCAGAAGTTAGGTGTTAAGTTTTATGTTTTTAGGTAATAGTCACCATGTAAGTATGTATGTTTTTTTTTTAAATATCAAATTAAATTTGCAAGATTTAAATATTTTTTTAAATCTTGCAAATTAGACCAGAAGTGACTTTTTTAAAAAGAATTGCACAATTACCTACCGGATATAAATTCAAATAAAAAGATGAAACTAACTATGTTTTAATATTAAGAACTAAAATAACAAATTAGCAAAACAAAAGAAACACTCTCTTAACAAAATAACAATAATGACGCAATCAATGACTTAACAATTCTAAAATAACCGACAGACTGACGTCCTCACGAAGTTACTCCCACGACGATTCGAAATGAAAAGAGAGCGGTGCTAGTATTGCACCGCCTTATATAGGTCTTCCCCCTCCTTATCTTCCTACCCTCTACACGGCCTTTCCTGACAGGAGACCGTCCTCGGGCGCCTTTATCTTCTAACTTTGAAGATCTGTCTCCAACGTTGGCATAGAAGGTCCCGAGTCTCCACTGTTTGCAGGTGGACCGCTGACGGGCATCTCCATCTGCTTCTGTGTGCCAGTAGTGCTGGTTCTTGGTAGAGCCTCATCAAGGGGCTCAGTCACGTCAATAGCCAATTCGATTTGCGAAGGTCGGTCGATACTAGGGGCTGACTCCTCGGTTTCGTTGTCTGACTCTGTAAAAACAAATACTCCGCACAAAACCAATTTTGTAAATAACAAAACAGATAATTTTAGGTGAAATGAAATCATTTTGACGTTACTTTTTGAGCTAGGCTAACCTAGCATAGTCTACGCCTAATATGTGTGAAACATACAAATGTTCAAACCAACTACTCGGGGCGGACCTTGTCGTAAAGCCGCTACCTCATGCCTCGTTAGACCTATGTGAAGCATAATTTTGCGTGTGTAAATCGGTCAACATACGAGCGTAGATACGATGCTTCGCACTTAAACATGATATGTCAGAGATCAACTTATGGTCTGACCTTACGTGTACCACATTTTCAGGATAACATGTCTGAGAACACCACTCCAAGACCACATGTCCGATCAGGCTACTCCAAGACAGCTTCCTTTCGCGTACTGTGCCCAAGGTACGTAGGTGGGTCAAAAAGTTCGCGGAATGGAGGGGTTAGAGTGGGAAGTGGGTTGACTTTTTAACCTGTCACTACTTGGTGACTCAATACAACTATAAATACTAAGTTTCAGCCTGATCGGTTTATTAAACTTTGAGATATCGCTGGATAAACAAGTAAATCGGGAAGAGAACGGTGACTATGGAGAAAATTGAGTTTCGTGCCGTGATTAAGTTCCTTACTAAGCAAGGAAAAACGCCTCAGATAATAATGGAAGAGATGTCATCTGTTTATGGGGACTCTTGCCCTGGAAAATCGATGATTTACAAGTGGCATAGTCTTTTCAAGCAAGGCAGAGACTCAATTGAAGACGATCAGCGCTCTGGTCGGCCGATTGAGGCACCGTCTTCAGACATTATTGAAAAAGTTGAAAAACTTGTTCTCAAAGATGCTCGTCTGAAGAAAAAACAGATCGCAGAGATGACTGGAGTATCGTCTACGACTATTTTGAGCATTCTCCATGACCATCTTGGCATGTCTAAGGTCAGTGCAAGATGGGTACCGAGAATGCTCACGCCGCTTCAAAAACAGCAGCGCGTCGAGTGTTCTCGCGAGTTTTTGGATTTGTGTAGTGTGAACAGGGATGAAATTATGAACCGAATTGTAACTGGGGATGAAACTTGGGTTCATCACTATGAACCTGAGTCAAAACAAGAGTCCATGCAGTGGCACAAAAAAGGCGCAGCACCCCTTAAGAAGTTCAAGGTGTCACAATCGGCTGGAAAGATTATGGCTACAGTTTTTTGGGATTCAGAGGGCATTTTGTTGATCGATTATAAAGATAAAGGTGTTAATATCACGGGGCAATACTACGCTACGATACTAGAAAAATTAAAAGATGCAATTAAAGAACAAAGAAGGGGTAAGTGGTCTCGAGGTGTGCTCCTTTTGCACGACAACGCGCCCGTTCACAAGAGTCATGTTGCGATGGCTGCCTTACGCAAATGCGGCTTCGAAACCCTGAACCACCCACCCTACAGTCCAGATTTGGCCCCTTCTGATTATTATTTGTTCCCAAACATGAAAAAAGAGCTTCGTGGAAATAAATTTACCGATGACGAAGAAGTGAAGTCGGCTATTTCTACCTATTTTGAGGGCCTTGACAAATCATTTTTTTTCGTAGGTATAAACAAATTATTTGAAAAGTCTGAGAAGTGTATTAGGGTTAAAGGAGAATATATTGAAAAGGAAAAATAATTTCATGTTAAATTTCACCTCCCTTCCTTTTCATTCCGCGAACTTTTTGACCTCCCCTCGTATGTTTCATATATTAGGATAGCGTGCCCGATACGCTCCAAGACAGAGGCCCATCCAATGATATGAAACCGTACCTTACTTGAAGTGTATCCGTCAATATGAGATAGCATGTCTGATGCGCTCCAAGACAGAGACCCGTCTCAAATTGCAAGACTCGACTTCCATTCAATATCCATCAATATTATCAATACTAACAAGAAAACACTCATTCGGTTAATAGAGACTTCTAATCAAATAAGCAGATCCAGTGAAGTGTATCGCTTACATAAAATTAAGCGAACCTCATTACTCTTTTACAAAAAGAAATCACTCACCATCAAAGAATGCAGAACAAACATCAGGAGTCCATTCCCCTTGCCACTGGAACATGTATTCCGCAGCTGCTTGTGTCGACTTGCCGTACGAGCCAGCCAAGAGTTGCAACTCATAGCGACCATGTGGGAGTACTTTCACCACACGATATGGCCCTCGCATACACGAATCCAGCTTTCCACTTGATTGTGCCTGTTTTCTCACAAAAACTAGAGAATTTAATTCGAAAACACGAGGTGGCTTTCGCCCTTGATTGACATAGGCGTCCTGTCGATTTTGATTTGAACGAAGATGTTCAAATGCTCTTTGACGACTCATTTCGCGAAGAGCCTCTCGATTAGGGCTCAAACCTTCAAAGGCCACATCGCGAACCAAGCTACGAATGAGTGGCGTTGCAGCATCTATACCTATCAATAGGTTCAAAGCTGAATACTGAGTCGTTCTGTGTTTTGTTATATTGAGAATCAACTGCAGTTTCCACATAACACTAGGCCACTTTTGCTGTCGATGGTTGCACTCAATACGCACCATGTTAAGCACCGTGCGACAATATCGTTCCACCTGCCCGTTAGACTGGTGCATTTCTGGGGTTATAAGGTGTGTATCGCAACCCATGTCTTTGACCCATTTTAGAAATTCGGTGCTTTGAAACATCCGCCCTCTATCGGCTACAATTAATTTGGGAGTTCCAAAGAGGGAGACCATATTAGTGAAATGGCGTTTTAGTTCGTCAGCGTCTTGTCGGTACATTGAGTATAACAAACAAAATTTTGAAAATGCTTCTACAATTATAAGCACATGGCGATAACCATCAGCTTCCGGAAGGGGACCTAAGGTATCTAAATGAATGGTTTCGAAAGGTAAATCCGGTTTTTCCCAAGAGTGAATGGGCTGTAAAGGAGCTCGGGGGACTTTTTTATGGGAAAGACACACTATACAGTGTGTCACGTACTTCTGCACAAATGCCCTCAACCCTGGAAACCAAAAGTGTTTCGTGACAAGATCAACAGTCTTATCAACCCCGGGATGATCATGTTCATCATGAAAAATTCGTAAAAGGCTGAGTCTATGCCCTTTTGGGATATAGCAAAGGAATTTGGGATTTTCACCAGTAGGTACAAATTTTACATAAAGGATGTCATTTTTGAAAATATAACGACTGGAGTCCAATTGGCCATCCACCAGTTTTTGAATAAGAGACCGGGTCTCTTCATCAGAAGCCTGAGCAATGCGCGCCCAATTCAGAGGTTTTTGAACCGTGCATACATTGACAGGATTCCGACTTAGATAATCGGCATGAGATAAAAGGCTACCTTTCCTATATTCCAGGCTAAAATCGAAATCCTGGAGGTATACCCACCACCGAGCCACCCTTGGCAACAAATCTTTCTTACGCTGTGTAAGTTTCAATGCGTTGCAGTCGGTAACCACGATAAATCGCACACCCACAAGATAATGCCTGAAATATTGAAGAGCTTTCACCACCGCAAGAGTCTCAAGTTCATACGAATGGTATCTGCTCTCAGCTCCCTGAGTAAGTCTACTAAAGTAGGACACCACCCGCTTGTAATTACCTTCATGCACCTGTATCAAGACTCCTCCATACCCAACAGAACTCGCGTCTGTGTGGACTTCTATGGGTAACAAAGGGTCATATATCGCAAGTACCGGTTCACTCGTGAGACATTCCACAACGTACTTACGAGCGGCCCGTTGTTCAACTCCCCAATAAAAATTTACTTCCTTTTTGGTGAGTGCCGCAATACACGCAGTCTTCTGGGCAAATCCAGCTATATACCGTCTGAAATAGCTAGCTAAGCCCATAAACTGTCGAACCTGCTTAACATTTTGCGGTTCGGCTGAGTCAATCAAGGCCCTGACTTTTTCATGACTCGGCCTAACCTGACCTTCACAAATTGTTCTTCCCAAATATTCGATCTCGGTGGCCAAGAACGAACACTTTTTTAAATTGATAGAAAATCCAGCTTTAGTCAATATTTCGAGAACTCTTTGTAACAAAATAAGGCCCTGATCAATACCTTGGCTCATAATTAGAATATCGTCAATGTATACGAGGATATCACCAGATTCAATTAGTTCGCGAAGTGTTTTTGTGATGATACGTTGATAAACAACAGGAGCATTCGCCAAACCGTAGGGCATCTTCAAACATTGATAATGTCCCTCCGGCGTGACAAATCCCGTAAGCGGAATTGAATCTCGGTCCAGAGGAATCTGGTGAAATCCAGTCGCCATATCGAGGGAACTGAAATATTTATTATGCCCCAAACGGTCTATATAGTCATCTATACGCGGCAGCGGAAAACGATCCTTAATTGTGATCTCGTTCAATTTACGGAAATCCACACACATCCTATCCGTGCCGTCTTTCTTTTTAACTAAAAGAATTGGACTCGCATAATCAGACTCTGACTCCTCTATAATTTTTTTGTCTAACAAATCTCTGATTATGTCACGAACACGAAGAGTCTCGGCGTGAGAAAGTTTGTATGGTCGATAGTAAACAGGGGTGTTGGTGTTAAGTTTAATTGACATACACCCTGTATTTACTGTTGATGTTGCTGTACCGGAAATAAAGTACTGAGAAAAATTATTAATTATTTCTAACAACTTATCCAAATGACCATTAACTAAAGGTGTATTAATTGGAATTGAAGTCTCCGATTGTATGACCATTATTCTATGCAAGTTATTTACATTTCTTGTAAGTGACTGACAATCTTTCGTTCGAACGTACCTAACACCGTCCCTATTAAGAACATCTGTTCCTACTATGACCGGTGTATTCATATATTCGGCAGACACTATGAACAAATCTACCTCAAGGGTTAAGCCATCAAATTCAATAGATAGCGTCACGTAACTTGTACTCTCTACTTCTTGTGTACCTAACCCTTTCAAAATACGAAGCGTTGGTTTGCGTGAACAATTAAAATATTTAAGCAACGAAGACGAAATCAGTGATATAGTAGACCCGCTATCAATCAAAACATCGACCGCTACGTCCTGTATAATTGCTACAATGACATCTCTATTCTTGGTTTTCACAAACTCGTTACAGAAGTTTACACTACTTTTGTTTGCAGCTTCCGACCTTTGTTTAGCGAAACAATTTTCAGCTTTATGTCCCGGTTTCTTACAAAAAGTGCATGTTTCGGACCTAGTTGGTACAAAAACAGAGGCAGAGTTTGTCGCAGAACTATATGACGAACCGCTTGGTGGTTGATCAATTCTTGGTTTCTTATTACACGTAGCCTGTCTATGTCCCGATTGACCGCAAGAAAACATATAACATCGTTGAGATTACGCTTACGAGAATGGTCTGTAATTTGTTTATCTCTTACAGAACGAAACTGAGCACTTTTTGATGTATTACTACTTGGCTTAACGTAAATTGAAAAGTATTCGACTAGATCATTGGGCAACAGCTTAGCATTAGTCGCCGATGCTCTTATGTTAGGATCAGTGATACCACGGACTATTATTGCCGAAATCAACTCTTCACTAAGTCCCCGCACTATTCGTAGGCGTAGTAATGAACGACGTACGTAATCCGCATACGTAGAGTAATTGTCGGAAGTTTTGGTCATAACGTCATATAAAATATTTGCAACGTCTGGTACTCTAGGACACAATGGTTTAAATTCTTTTTTGAAATTGCTCCACGAACGGTCATTAGTCACCCATTCGTTAAGCCATGATCGAGCATCACCTTTCAAGCAGTTACCAATACGTGACAAGCATTCAAAATCACTCCAATTGTTTAAAAGTTTGGCGCGACCGACTTCTGCACACCAGTCATCAATATTATGGAGAGTGGCATCAAAGTTTGAAATATAATAATGCTGAGACCTACCTGCAGTATTAATTGATCGAATAGCATCCACGATGCGATCAGTTACCGTGGCTTGTGCTGAACTCGAAGATTCATTCGCATCCCCAACTACACGGTCCGACAAATGCACTGTCGCCTGTTCAGATGCACGTCCCGGCGCACGTAATGGCGGCGTTCTAGAACGAGTACGCGATTGGCGATGGTGGTTATATCCGCGAGACGGTGATATACAGCGAGTCACAATCTCTAGAGACGAAGGTGAAACCAGAAGACGACGACGTCCTGGTGGTGACGAACGACGCACACTACGTGATTTTATACGACCTGGGGATCGTAACGTATTATGTTTCAGCGATGGAGTTCGCTGACGCTGCAATGCCCGTTGTCCACACGCACCATCAGACACTAAAGCTCTATCACGATCACACGAACGCACCGACAATGGTGAAGCCCTAGTTTTATCTTCTAGCGCTTTAAGGCGAGACATCATCGCTTGTATCTCGAGTTTTAACATGTCGTTTTCATTTGGGGATCGCTAGCGGTACTTACTATTTTGCCGCGCCCGGCTATTGCGGCAAGTATCGCGATAGTTGCGGTGAGAACTACGGTCGCGGTGAGAACTATGGTCACGACGCGGACTGTTATCGCGGCTACTGCAGCGACTGCCACTTTGATCGCGCTTCCGGTCTGCCATCCTAAAGTCTCAAACCACACAACAGTGAGAACAACAACCTAACCGACGAACAAACGGCCAAACGTATCACCAGTAATAACTCTCAACACAAGAAGTAAAATGAAGTTAATCACTAACACCCGCAAATAGAAAAACAAATCGTGAAAAATAAAAATTAAGTAGATTTGTGATTAATACCGAACAAAAAGTGGGCAATTAAAATGGGAGCCATCCCACTTCTGATCTTGCAAATTAGACCAGAAGTGACTTTTTTAAAAAGAATTGCACAATTACCTACCGGATATAAATTCAAATAAAAAGATGAAACTAACTATGTTTTAATATTAAGAACTAAAATAACAAATTAGCAAAACAAAAGAAACACTCTCTTAACAAAATAACAATAATGACGCAATCAATGACTTAACAATTCTAAAATAACCGACAGAGTGACGTTCTCACGAAGTTACTCCCACGACGATTCGAAATGAAAAGAGAGCGGTGCTAGTATTGCACCGCCTTATATAGGTCTTCCCCCTCCTTATCTTCCTACCCTCTACAATATCATTTGAAGTGTACTTAAGATTTAAATCAAGAAGATTGCAATTCAAGTCACCAACAATAATCCCGGAACCTTTTCTAGAGTCAATAATGTATTGCAATTTCTGAAACAAATGCATATATTACTTAAAGACAAATCTTTGAAAAGCATTAACGCATGCTTGGCGAACTCTAAAGTTATAATATTAAATGGTTCGGTCGGTTCGGTCACCTGTATAGGTACTGAATAGATAGGAATGACGTCGCCATAAAAGGTGTTAAAATATGGATGAAGAATTCGCGGTGCTGAGCAGAGGTCGAGATGGCTTAGTGGTCAGAGCGCCTGGAGTATTTATCCGGGAGGCGCAAGTCCTGCTCGCGACCGTATTCTTTTTCCATTGAATATTATAACTTTAAATGCATATATGTTTCATCGGAAGCTCTTGGCTGAATAATAATAATAATAATAATAATAATTTTATTTCGATAGGTTGTTAACAAAGGTTACAGGTACAGTAATATGATACAATATAATGACCATAAAGTAATATCTCCTGGCTCCCAAACTAGGTTTATAGCCTGTGACTTGGGGACCAGTGATTCCATAACGGTAAGTAAATCAAAAACTGATTACACCAGCAACATGGCTAACATAACAATATTATGAATATGAGTTGTACAAAAAGAAGATAGAATATAGTAATTAAAATTTTTGTGAGAGTGAGTGTGAAGGTGTAGTGTGTGGTGTATGTGTGAGTGTGAATGTTTGTGAGTTTATGTGTGTGATATAGTGGAATGATGGAAGAACTGTCTTAGGCATGTGGAAATAGCAGCTTTTCGGTTTCATGATACGATTTCTCAATCAGCCATTTTTTTACTGTAATTTTGCATTGGTGATAATTTAGACTGTGGATATGGAGAAACTTATTGATTTTATTATATAAGGTATAACTGAGGTAGGTGAATTGGTGTTGTGCGGAGGTGGTTTTATGTTTAACTGGTGGAAAGACAATATCAGCGCGACGTTTAGTACTTACAGTGAAGGGCAGGCGATGTTTTCTTAATACACATTGTAACACATATAACCCTCTCACTGACAGGACCCTGCATTCCCTAAAAAGTTCTAATGTAGAGTATCTATAGGGCTTGCAGAACATAACTTTGAGAACTGCTCTCTGAGCTCTCTCTAATTTCAGAAAGTATGTTTTACAAGCACCACCCCAAGCTGGCAAACAATACAGGAGGAGAGACTGACAGAGTGAGTAATAGACCATCATAAGTGTTTCCGAGTCAGCCGAATCACGAAGTTTCTTAAAGATGGAAATGAGTTTGCGCGTCCTGGTGATTAGATTATCTAGGTGACTATACCAGTTTAGATGTTTGTCAATCTGCACGCCCAAGTATCTTATACAAGATGTGGGTGTCAAAGAAGGACAAGTACAGCAGGAAATTCGAGAACAGGTATGAGCTTTAATAGTAGGCGTTGTGTTTGGCTGAGTCTTATTACTCAGAGAGAATGAAACAACCTTAGTTTTTTCAGCATTTAGGGTCAACAAATTCCTGTTACACCAATTCATGACAATGTCCAGCGCCATCTGAGCATATTTTTCTGTTTCAGACCAATCATTGCCATGAAAAAGTAGGGCTGTATCATCAGCGTAGGTAAATATGGAGCAGTTTGTTAAAGGAAGTGAACACAGATCGTTGATGTAGATGAGGAACAATGTTGGGCCTAGAATGCTTCCTTGTGGGACGCCGTATTCTATTCTAGCTTTATCGCTTATTACCTCATCCAATTGAACATGTTGGAAACGGTTCTCCAGATAGCTAGAAAAAATTTCGAGTGCAGGACCACGAATTCCCATGCGTTCCAGTTTTGATAGAAGTATGGGTGCAGAGACAGTGTCAAAAGCTTTCGAAATATCCAGAAATATACCAAGACAACGCAGCTTCTTATCTATGAATTGAGTCACTTTTTCAGAGAAAGCAATAACCGCATCCTCTGTTTTAATTCCAGCTCTAAAACCATATTGGTTTTCGGAGAGAAGGTTATAAGCATTAAGGTATTTAAGCAAACGGTTGTTCAATATCTTCTCTAGAATCTTCGAGATGGTTGGTAAAACAGATATGGGTCTATAATTTTTGAGACTGCCTCTGTCCCCTCCCTTATGAATAGGGTGGACAAGAGCTGTTTTGAAAGTGTCTGGGAAAACACCGGTGGATATCGCAAGATTACAGATATGGGTGATATAGGGAATTAGAATTTTGCGCGTTAACTTCAATATGTGTCCAGAGACACCGTCAACTCCAGCTACAGAACTTGATTTCAAATTAATTATAAGTCTCTCTACTTCTGAATTGTCAGTTTCAAGGACACCCATAGAGTTACAAGTTGGTTCTAAACTCGGAGATTGAGTTGGCGCGATCTGAAATTGTCGTATTTTTTTAGCTAAATCTTTGCCCAAATTAACAAAATAATTGTTGACTCTGTTTGCTGATGCACGTACGTCAGGTTCGAGGTGAAGCAGTTCTTTTAGTGGTGTGGGTGTATATTTTAAATGGGTTATGGATTTAATGAGATTCCACGTTGATCTAGAATTGTTTTTTCGTTTCATAAATTCTGTCTTCTCGTAATTTATTTTCAATTTCCGTAGTAAGGAATTACAGAAGTTGCGATAGCGAGAGTATGTTACTTTGAGGATAGGATTATCTGCTTGCAGTTTCAAAGTTAGGTGCATTTTATCCCTATTTCTAATACAGCGAAGTAAGCCAGGAGTGATCCAGGGCTTGATGTTACGGTTCTTTCGTGAAACTTTGGAGAAGCGAGTGTGTTTGTCAATAATTTGGGTCAATAAAGTTGTTAGGATGTCAGCTGCTTCATTAGCATCATTAGAAAAAAGGATAGGGGAGAAATCGGCACTCTCAATATCTTTCCGGATGTTTGAAAAGTCAACAACTTTAGCAATGCAGGTGGGATTGGGCTTAGGAGCATCCAGTTTGACACTCAAGAATACAGGTAAATGATCGGTAATAGGTGAGTCTATCACTATGGATGTTCCTGGTTGATTGGTTTTTAGGAGAGTATGATCTAAACAGTTATTTACTCTTGTAGGATATAAGTGTGCTGGTAGTAAACCATGGGAGGCAGTAAAGGTAAGGTATTCATGCGAATGTCTGTCATTGTTGTTTGGTTTGATATCAATGTTGATATCACCGACTAAGGCAACATGTTGAAATTTTGATAGGGGTTTTAAAATGGAATCCAGACTGTTTAAGAAATTATCAATATGGATGTACGAAGGTGATCTATATAGGGCTAAGATGCCAACATTATTGTCAACTATGCAAAGAAGACAGTTTGCATCAATTATGTCAGGTTCCGAAACGATGCAGTGCAATGAAGATTTAGTATAGATAACTACACCATCATTCTGATTTTTTGTATTTTTAGTGAAATGTACATCATAACCATTCATGGTGGGAATTACAGCAGATCTTAGCCAGCACTCTGTCAATATGATGATATCACAATCAGTTTTAAGGAGTTGTAAGAACGCTATAAAATTGTCAAAATTTTTGTTTAAACTGCGAATGTTGAGTTGTAGTATGGATAGGTGCCTTAGTGTCTTTGGTATTTTATTTATACATTCGTCTAACGGTAATTTATAAGATTTTGATACTTGGTAGGCATCCAATTCTAATTCAAGGGCATTAATTACGTTAGCCATTGAAAGTAAATAAGAAGTTCCAAAGCAAAGGAGAGCACATATTTAACCATATATGGGAAGATGAGGCAACTATAACTGTAACAAGTACCGTTCCCATATAAAGACGTTCAGTTTCGACGAAAGTATAAATGTCAGTTATACGAATTATGATGTAGGAGTGGATATAAGATGTTTGGTATGGTGTTGTCGGCGAGGATATGTGAGTGAACGACGAGAGTGTTAGTTTACAGTAGTTTATGGATGGAGATTGAGTGTAGTGAGTGTGGGTATGTGTATGTGAATGATGATTGTAGTGGTAAATAGTTATTAATACATAAGCAAAACAAATTTTGTTATAAATTTTAGACATGCAGTGAATACAACTTATAATAAGGTAAGAGTAAATTAATATGATATCTATATAAAAAAACAGAAATAAATGGCAGTTTAGTAGTCATAGGTTAGTTTGTGCAAGATCCCGTAGCGTCTGCTCGGATTTGACCAGTATGGGTTTAGCTCCCTCTTCTTTCCGCAACAGTATATTACCATTGGCCGTCCAACAAAATTTATACTCCTTAAGCTTTGCAAAAGCTCGTGCAGCAAAAAATAGTTTTCTTGAGCTAGCTGAGAGATACTCACTGACATAAATCGGTCGGTGGTCGCCGAGAACACCTATGTTTTTAGTACCGAGACGAGACTCTTTCGGTTGCTTGCTGTTGAAGCTGCGCACCGAGCTTAGCAACAGGTTCTTACTCTCCACCGTGTTAAATTCAGCAACAACCGGCCAGACGGTACCTGGTTTGCCAGGAAGTCGGTAAACGTCACGGATATCGTTGTTTTTTAGAGGCACGTTGACGGCAGCACTCACCTGGGCAACAACCGCAGATAAATCCTTAGCAGACTCATTTTCTTTGACTGGTACATTGCGAATTTCAACGCAAGAAGAACGTGATAATTGTTGCACGTCTTCGATTTTCATCTCAAAATTTTGTATACAGTCTCTGTATATTTGTTTGTCTTTTTGTAATAAATCAATTTGTTTTAACAAGTCGTCATATTGTTTATTGATGAAAATTACCGTCTTCTCCATCTCAATGTTAGCTTTTTGAATGGCTAAGTTCTGCGATTTAAGCTCGGCCACCTCCGAGACTAATTTAGCGAGGGATGAGCTTTGTTCTTGTGAAAACTTTAGGAAATTGGCTTGTTCTTCCGCCTTCCATGTATTGAGCATTTCTAAAATTTCCTGCTTGAAGTCCTGCAGTTCGCTACCAGGCGAAAAAGCTTGCCGTGGACGTTTGTAACGTGAGGTGATATTGACACTTTCGTAAGGACTGTTTGTAGTTGCTTGAGGAATGTCGGAATCAGACATTGACTGAACCATGCTACCGATAGACGCGGGAGTAGCCGGAGGAGTTCGCTTCAAGCGAGACATTACGACGTGCCAACCGAAATCCAACCTTAGTCCAGACGAAATAAGTAGCTAGAGGCAACTACAGAGACTCCCGTAGCGGCGCAACGCGTAGTCGATACGCAGACTCGTAGGCACGTAGCAGTCACGCGGCACGTTGTAGCACACACGATGACGTAAGCGCGTAGCACCGCTTACACACGGAGACCGCAATTTCGCCGCTCGATGACTAGTTCAGATGGTTCGGGACAAGAGCGCGCGACTGCCAATGCCACCGACACCGGTTCAAACCCACTGCGACCGCGAGCAAATCAGGGCGACACAACTTTAGATGATACGAAAACAATATATTTGTTTCACTCTATGACCGCCCATTAGGCGGAGTCCATCCATAAGAACACTTAAGGTGTGAAAGGGAATTTAAAATTGCAAACAACAGCCAATCAGACGAGGACGCACAAAGTCAATGAGTTACTGGGGAGCACAGTCACTGTACACGACCGCACTGCGTTGCGACTCGCGATGGAATCAAATAAACGATAAATCGAATAAACGCACATAACACGTAGAACAGTTTATCGAGAAATGGGCCCACAGGTCCTCGCCACTTTCTCCAGTTCACAACATCGGGACATGGTGATACCGGGTCTCGCGACCAGCAGCACTCCGCCACAGACGCCGGTGATGCGGTCACGACGTAGTAGCTACATTCCATCCACCGCATGCTATTTCTGAATCTAGCACTGAGATAAGAAAGATTGAAATAATTGACCAATGGCTTGGGATGGTATCACGACTTATTTGATCACGAACATGTTTAGTGTCGTTTGAAAGTCTTAAAAAATACCACGTCTAATATCTCAAATTCAAATTAATATATATAAATTAAAATAATGTTACAGACTATAAAGGTAATATAAATGTAGGGTGCCTGTACTAGGATAAACCTGTGTCACACGTGGCAGGAGAGTTTATAATATGCTACAGGGAAAAAACAGAAATCTTAATCGTAAAATCAAAATTAAAATAACTTATTGGAGAATTTAAATATCAGCAGTACATCTTTTCTAGCCATATAATCCTTAACACAATCCCTTCACCTTACCTCGGTCTTCCTCTACTCTTATAGCGATCTACATAGCATAGATACTTACCATAGATCTTAGTCATTGATATTAATTACAACTCGATACCTCTACGCGTTCCAGAGAAAAAGGGTCTTGACATACAGATGGACAACGAAGTAATCCCATTAGAGTTCCGATTTTACTTTTGAGCAAGGAAACTCAAACATATGCAAAAAAAAAACATTAAATCGGATCGCAATAATTTGCATTAAAATATGTGCGGTTTATAAACGTGTTAATCGTTTCTGGCGATGACTGTACTTGTCTCCGTGAGAATTCGTCATCGACTCCACGGATGCATAAGATATGTAATGCCTCGGCTACACTATGCCACTCGCGCTGCTCATCGCGCTGCTCATCGTGCTGCTCATCGCGCTGCTCATCGCGCTGCACATCGCACTGCTCATCGCGCTGCTCATCGCGCTGCACATCGCACTGCACATCGCACTGCTCATCGCGCTGCACATCGCACTGCCGCGCATATAGCCGTAGCAGCCACACACTCCCCTACTCGCGACATTCATCGCGTTGCTCCACATTCCAGTATTCGCCTTACAATGGACGACAATGACATTATGGCATCCAGCTAATCCGAATCCAGATCGAAGCTTAAAATTTTGTAGAAAAAAACTTCTGACAAAAAATGGATCAACAGCCAGGACGAGTGGCATGTCGAGTAACGCAGCCACACGACATCTCTGCCCACTTCCCTCGCTATTTCTCTCGCCTCGTCGAGTGTGTTGCTGCGGGGTTACAAACAGCTGGAATTCTTAAAAGATCATAACGCGATACTATGCTATGCATCTCAATTTGTAGTCTTAATCATGCGTCTTCATCATCCTATTAAGGGGGATGCTATCATTCAACCAGTTTGTAAATATTACTTTTCTCATATCCAAAATAAATAATTTTATAGAAAAATCTTTCAAACGCATAACCACATGCATAGCGAACTCTATTTTTGTTTCTATGAGGTCAGAAAAACTAACTACACTTTTTGACATAAGATACTGATAAAACTATAAAATTCAATACTGTAATCTAAACTGCCTCGTTAGTCTAGTGGTCTGCCGCGACTGCTGAGCAGGAGGTGTCGGGTTCGATTCCCGGATCGGGCAAAGTGTTATTGAGTTTTTCTGTTAAGAAATTCGGTTGATGGCAATAGGCTCACCACTTATTACATGGGATTTAATAACAGCATTGGTGAAATGTGGGTGTACAATTGTGTACACCTCTGCCTACCCCTTTGGGGAATACAGGCGTGATGGTATGGTATGTTATGTGTAATCTAAAAACTTTTATCGAGTGACAAACTTGTCGACAAAGATCCGTGCTCTGACGCCTGTCTCGGATCTCCTGAGTTCGCTTCGCTCGGTCATGCGTTTAACTTATAAAATTTTATAAAATAATGTTGTTAAGACACACAGAGCCATGAGCGACAAAAATTTGAACTAAAATCTACAATCTAACGTTTCATTTCACACTGTTTTACATAACCTCTGATCGATGATCCGCTGCATTGATAAATGCAAAACGTTCACACAACTCTGCGTGTTAAAGTTCAGTAATTATGATAAACCGCTAAACATCGTTTAGCTGTTTTACATAACAGAACTGTTTTGAATATCAGTGGGCTTACTCTTGAAAATAATTCCACTGTATTGACATTGGAAATATGTCAGTTCGTACTTTTAAATGCCAAAATATCTAAAAAATAATTATAGATTCGGGATAATATGAAGACAAAATGCTTTAAAATTAAGGCAACTATAATGTAGGTAAATTTATTTTAAAATTACGCGTTGTTTTAAGGCATCTATTTAATATTGGAATTGGATTGGAATTGATATTAGTTTCAAGAGTAACCCCACAGTTAGCAGTTTTGTAAAACAACTGATTCTGCAATCCATTTGTGACATTTAATAACTACATACATTTAATGTAGCATAAAGCCTATATACCCAAAACTAGTAGGCTTAGACAGAAATGTACCAATACGCCAATATTTCACCAATGCATGTAATAGGTGGTGAGCAGGGCACAATCCCTGAGAGGGTGATAGCAGACCGCCTTGTCGCGCACTTAACTAGGGTGGGGCCTGACCTAGCGGAAAACCAGTTTGGTTTCCGCCGAGGGCGCTCTACGGTGGATGCTATCATGCGCGTGAGAGCTCTGGCGGAGGACGCAGTGTCCCGGGGTGGGGTGATCGTGGCGGTGTCCCTAGACATCGCCAATGCTTTTAACACCCTGCCTTGGAGTTGCATTAGGGCGGCACTAGTCTACCATCGAGTGCCGACCTACCTCTGTCGTGTGATCGGGGCCTATCTGAGCGATAGATCAGTAATCTACCCGGGTCGGGACGGATGGAGTCGGCGAGAGATGTCGTGCGGTGTTCCGCAGGGTTCGGTTCTTGGTCCGCTCCTGTGGAACATCGGCTACGACTGGGTTTTGCGCGGGGCGCTTCTCCACGGCGTCGGCGTTACGTGCTACGCTGACGACACGCTTATAACAGCTCGTGGGAGGACGCCCCGGCAGGCAACCATATTGGCCACAGTCGCGGTCGCGCAGGTGGTTGGGAGGATCCGGCAGTTGGGTCTCGAGGTGGCGCTTCATAAATCTGAGGCCATTTGCTTCCACGGGCCTCGGAACGGGCCATCCCCGGGATCCAACATAGTTGTGGGAGGTGTCACCATCGGCGTTGAGTCAACGATGAAGTACCTGGGACTCGTCCTCGACAGCCGATGGAACTTCGAGGAGCATTTTCGGCGGCTCACCCCAAAACTCATGGTTACTGCGGCAGCGCTTGCGCGGTTACTGCCGAACCTGGGTGGGCCTGACACCTCCTGCCGAAGGCTGTACACGGGAGTCGTACGGTCCATGGCTCTATACGGGGCCCCAGTCTGGGCGGACAGCCTGTCGGTGCGAAATATAGCAATATTGCTAAGACCGCAGAGGGCAATGGCCGGCAGGCTGATTAGGGGATACCGCACGATCTCCTTTGAGGCGGCAAGCCTTTTAGCCGGATTACCGCCCTGGGATTTGGAGGCGAAAGCCGTCGCGTCTTTGTATCAGTGGCGCGGCGAGGCGCTAGATCGGGGCGCTCGACCGTCCCCACGGGAATTCGTGGTGAAGCGGTCAGAGCTCCGACGGATCCTGGTGGCGGAGTGGAGGGAGAGACTTGCGCGACCGCGGGCAGGGCACGCTGCAATAGCGGCGGTAAGACCCGTAATGGAAGAGTGGCTGGAGAGGCGACATGGCGCCCTCGGCTTCCGGATGACGCAGATGCTCTCGGACCACGGGTGCTTCGGGAAGTATCTGTGTCGCATAGGCCGGGAGCCGACACCGAGATGCCACCACTGCGGTAACTGCCCCGAGGACACGGCGCAGCACACGCTGGAGGTGTGCCCAGCTTGGGTTGAGCAGCGCCACGACCTCATCGGGGCAGTAAGGGCGGGCGATCTCTCGCTTCCGTCCGTGATTAGACACATGGTCGGAAGTGAGAGCGCATGGGGAGCCGTCGCCAACTTCTGCGAGGAGGTGATGCTCGCGAAGGAGGCGGCGGAAAGGGAGAGAGAGGCAAACCCCGCTCACCCCTGCCGCAGAAGGCGAGCCAGGCGCCGGAGGGCGCTCAACGATCTCCGGCCACCGTGAGCCGTGGACTGAGGGCGGCGGATATGGGTGGTTCGCCGCCTGATCAGCAGTCCAGCCCGAGACGGCCACACGCGTGACATTGGAAGGTGTTCAGGCTAACTGTGGCCGGCCTGCACAAACCTGGAGTGTACCGTAACCTGCCGGGGTCGCGGTGATTGCTGCAACGAACCCGGGTCCTCGGTAAAGGTTGGAGTAGGACCGTGTGGTTTTTAGTCGGTAGGAGTCCGGCACAGCGTCCATGATGGATTTTCCACAATCAAAAAAAAAAAAAAAAAAAAAAAAAGGGCACAATCCCTAACTCCACACTACCTACTACAAATAATCAATCAATCTGCCTAGCGTTTTCCCAACCACATAGGGGTCGGCTTCAAGTCTAACCGGATGCAGCATAATAGGTGTTTTACATGGACTATTTGACCTCCACAACCCAATTACTGGGTAACACGATATCTCGTGTTACGACTGGTTCTCAGACTTTCAGGCTTCTGGCTACCCGTGACGGCTGTCATATATATTCATTTGACCGACAGTTTAACGTGCTCGCCGAGCCACGGATGGGTACGCTCGATATAAAAAAAATTTCACCCATCCACAAAACGACCGCGAAAAGCGCAGCTTAAAGCTCGATCAAACGATCTGTGCGGCTGTTACTTAGCCACGATTCCCTCATATATTATAAACTTTACTTACTAAACTATGTAAAGTAATTCCGTGAAGCAATATCAAGGTTGTGTTTTGAATGTAAATTATTGGGTTTTACTTTGTTCTGAGTAAAAATGATATCAATGGTATTACCGTATGCGCAGGATATTGAGTCAACAGTTTGAAACTTGTCCGGCACATAATATTGGAAATCACACTCATAATCAAAATCAAAATCTTTGTTATTACTACATACTCAGTTCGAAGTTCCAGATTCAACAAGGTCGACTCACGCTGGAGTCGGCTATGTTTAAACCTAAAATCAACAAATATTTAACTAACAAGTCTAATCCAAACTCAACACACCTTGCTCTACTCGTCTAGGAGTTCGGTAGCAGCCACCGAAGTACACCTTCAGGTCACTTCAGGAAGTTCTTAGATAAGATCTCATCTTAATTAACAAAACGAGCCCAAACTCGGCACACCTAGTTCTTCTCGTCTAGGAGTTCCGGTAGCCACCGAAGTACACCGAAGTGCACCTTCAGGTGCTTCTAGTGTCTTTCCGGTTCACTTCTAGCAAAACAATAATTATTATTATGTATCTGTATTTATTGGTATATTATCAATTAATCTTATACAAAGCGGTTTTTTTTTCTATTTCTTTAGTACTCGTTTACATCCATGACACTTCACACTTCATTATTGCCATGAATATTTATAATATGTCTCAGTACCAATAGAATCTCAATTATTAATTTATTATAGATATAATACAAAATCTTTTATTATATAAATTATTACAAGGGATTCCCTGTGATGTGGGATCGACGCTCTTTCGTGCTGATAACGTAGTAAAAATATATCTATATATCTGTGCGTATGCGGGTGTGTATTTGGAGAATGTGTGTATGAATTAGATTATTTCTGAGTTATGTGAATGCGTGTGTAGTGTGTGTGTAGAGAGTAATTTTGTGTCATATAGTTCGTTATGAGCCTTGCTTGACAAATTTCCCTGCGAGTGTTTGTGTTTGTCACTCAATAACTTTTATTAATGTTAAGTAATGTTCTACATCGGCGACCTATCTCCACGAAGATTTGCCAAGTACGCAGGAGATATTTTAGTGCACAAGTGTATGCGCTAACACAGGTGCACTCCCTCTTCCTTCACTCTCATATTCCGATGGGACGACAATCCGACACGACCGGAGAGAGACGAGCTGCAGGACCGACGGCTTTACGTGCTCTCCGAGGCACTATTATTGCTATTGCTCGGAGAGCACGTAAAGCCGTCGGTCCTGCAGCTCATCTCTCAGAAATAATCTAATTCATACACACATTCTCCAAATACACACCCGCATACGCACAGATATATAGATATATTTTTACTACGTTATCAGCACGAAAGAGCGTCGATCCCACATCACAGGGAATCCCTTGTAATAATTTATGTAATAAAAGTTTTTGTATTTTGTATTATATCTATAATAAATTAATAATTAAGATTCTATTGGCACTGAGACATATATACAAAATAAAAAGTGATTAAAAACAAAACAAACAAATTCAATTACTTAACTATGTACAAGAAAATGATAACATCCTCTCCTCTAAAAACTAACTTGCTGTGCCCGACAGGGTCCATAATTGTTTCTCTTTAATTTTTACCCACCAGCCTTTGTATACATTATGGGATGCAATAAAGTTATTGAGTATTGAGTATTGAGTATAATAAAAGTAAAATATATAACATTTAATATATAATATTTTGTATTTGTATAGTAGGTACTTCTCTGCCCTATATTATTAGTTTTTCATCGACTACAAATTGTATTTATTCTAATTCATCGGTTACATCATTGTATGACATGCATTATGCATTCACATACCGTTTTGTTTTCCTCCATGGATGGGCCTAAACAGGTGTTGCACAAGGGGGTTCCGGAGCTGGTCTCCTTAGAGGACCCGAAGCTCCCCTCCACGTGCTTATGATGACCACCGGGGTGGTTTAGTGAGGTAAAAATCTCGCACTCCCTGGTCTTATCCCCAAAGGCTTTTTGAGGTTTCCACTCAAAAACAAACAAAAAAGTTTTGAACATACAGAAGAAATAAAAACCAACTTGCTGAGTACTGGCTTTTGATATTTTCTCTGATACCCCATGTTTGTCAAAGTTGTTGAGTTTCATTACTAGAATTCATCTTTAAAATATCTCGTCTCTTTTTCCTTCCACTTTGTAGATACAGAAAATAATTAAAACTTTTTCTTCTTCTTATCGTGTGGTTGATGAACAACCTAGTGTCAGAGTTTAAACCACCCGTAGGTCTCTGACATGGCTTTACACACCATCGAGAAAATCTTTCAGGTGTGCTGGTTTCCTCACGATGTTTAAGCAAGTGATAATTAATTTATAATACGCACATGACTTCGAAAAGACAGTGGTGCGTGCCTTGTATTCGAACTTGCGACCTTTGACTTGGCAGTCCGACGGTCATACCACGAGGCTATCACTGCTACATAACAATAATTAAAACTGACATCTTCAATTAAAATACCACAATTTAATAATTGTAGATACATTATTGTAACAAGAGCACGTTTTGCATCTGACGCAATTAATTTATACTATAGGTATATTAAGTATATATCCTTATATATAAAAAATCTGCTTCCGTATGTTTGTGTCCGCAAAACTCGAGAAGTAGTAAATATCACGTCAATCGATTTGTTTTTCTACACAACGTTGCATTTTAATAGACGATTGTTTACATTTTATATCACTTTTTATTCCGAAGTGCCCACGGAAACGCGAAATTCCAAGCGTTTTGCGAGGTTTAGATTGAAAAAAAAAATTACCAGCCCATAACTGTCCCACTGCAGGGCATGGGCCTCTTCTCATACAGAACTTAGATTCAAAAAAAAACAGGTCAGTAAGTACTGTGAATCGTTTTCTTATAAGTCCTCCGACCTACCTACCACACAATACATTATGCAGGCGTGTTTTTTTTTTATTTTATTTTTTTATACCTATTTTTTTGTGTAGTACAACTTCAATATTTTTTTATTTATTCTATTTTACTCGGGGAAATGCAAGAATTCTAACGATACATGTAAATCAGTTCTGGCATTTAGAAGTTATGGTGGATTAAAGAAACTTACAAACATACATACACACATGAACCCTTACAACATAACACTCCTCTTTTGGTCAGTCGTGTTAAAATAAAAGCCACGCTTCGCTTCGATATTAAATATCTGTTGACACGCGAATTACCAGAATGAAATCGTTTCTTCTTTTCTTTGTGCTCGGCTTCTAAGTATTGTAGCGTGATGTTAAATATCATATATCAAGGATTGGGTATACAGCTATTATATATTCAGAGTGTAAAGTGGAAGAGTGTGTTTGTCTTTTGTTTGAATGCGCTAATCGCTGAAATTACCACTCGGATTTCAAAAATTACCATTCGAATTTAAAAAAAATCCGTTGGATTTCAAAAATTACCATTCGGATTATTAAAATTAACATTTGGATTTCAAATACTTTTTTGCATTTGATAGCCCAATTCTTGAGAAAGATTATAGGCCAATTGACCTCACACTAGGACACTTAACTTACAAGCCGTCCACAAAGAAAAACAATAACCATTTTTTTTATTAAACGGCGGACGAAATACACGGTTAGTTGCTTAATACCTATGCGAGAAAAGCCGCAGGGCATTATAGTAGACGGCTATTTTTACATCAAATCTAACCGGTTCAATTGGATATTAAATATCATGATGTTGTTTTAACTAACTATTAATTATTATGTGATCAGTGTGTGTGCAGTCACGTGTAAGTGGTTAAAATAACATAGCATCACGCCTGTAATCTCCGGAGGAATAGGCAGAGGTGTTATATTGTGAAAATTTTTGCGGTAAGAAACATACAGTCGTGAGCAGGTTTCGAACATAACATAACATAACCTAACATAGCATAGCACCACGCCTGTATTACCCGAAGGGGTAGGCAGAGGTGTACATAGTTGTACACCCACATTTCACCAATGCTGTTATTAAGTCCCATGTAATAAATAGGTGGTGACCATATTGCCATCAACTGGGCACAATTACAAACTCCGAGCTGCTACTGAGAATTTCCTAATAAAAAATCTCAATAACACTTTGCCTTTTGACCCGGGAATCGAACCCTCCGAGACCTCCTGCTCAGCAGTCGCGCTTGGGACCACTAGACCAACGAGGCAGTTCGAACCTGCGCCTCCCGGATAAATACTCCAGGCGCTCTGGCCACTGACCTTCATTGACTTCTGCTTACTACTCCGAGTCCTTCCTCCAAAATTTGATAAGTCTTTCGAAAAAAGTGAAATTGCGTCACGACTGACCAAAAAAAGTCCCGTTACAATAAAAAAAAAATAGGTTGGTCTCGCATTTCACACAAATTTACATTTTCAATACGCAATCGACGAAACCAGAAACAAAATGCAACGACATAAATACTATTATAATTTCCTTGTACATAATAGGTAGGTAGGTATCCGGTGGGTGGTAACCAGCCGCGGCCGAAGCCTACCACCAGAGCTGTGTTGCCTGTTTTGCAGCAACCAGGGGCCACGAGTAGGGATTCCATTTTAAGGGTGCACTCCTACGGACACGGGCAACTCAGCCTCCAAAAACTCGTTTTGTTAATACAATAGGAATGTCAAATGCGATGGCCGAAGCCAGGGAGAGAAGGTTTTGGAGGGTTAACAACTCCATCTGCCCCCCAAATTCCAGATAAGAAGTCAACGTGAATACGTGTCAATACGTGAATTAAAGATGAAATTAATTAAAAACTAAAAGGCACGGCTGCCATTTTTTTAATCTGACTAGCCTATGTTACTCGGGATAATATAAGGGTTCTAATGATACATCTAAATCAGTTCAGGCATTTAGAAGTTATAGTGGAACAAAAAAACTCACAGACATACATACATACATGAACCCTAAAAACATAACACACCTTTTTTTGGGCAGTCGTGTAAAAAAGGGCATCCCCCCCATATAAATACATGAGGGCTAAATCTACGTACGTACCTTGATAACGACTATAGATTTACCTTTTATGTTGCTACCAATTAAACTATGTTCTATGTGATGTTAACCTAAACCAGATGTTTATTGAGCGCTATTCCCGCCGACAAGCTGACACACAGTTTGGTGGGTTTAATTATTTTGTATGATGTGTTCAAACCAATAAAAGCTTTAATTCTTAAATTCTTATTCTTCTTAATCATCATCCGCCAATGCCCTTATCTCAATTTAATTGGGATCGGCGCAGCATGCAATGGTATTTATTGGTAATTGGTAAAAATAAATCACGTAACTAATTAAACAAGCAAAATCATTACTAATATAAAATATTATTAATTACATTGGTCGTTCAAATAAAGTATGTTTAAGAGAAATCAATGTATTTTTATATACATTTTAGTCGAGGTAAAATCGTTCGGAATCAGCGGGCAATTTGATAAAAAATAAATAGTGGATGCAAATAAATACAATACAGACATATGTAAGTACCTATCTATCCGTCGTGATGATCCCACGGGACATCATCAAGAGCTGTGTCCCCCTCACCAAGTACTCCATATCCGCTCTCGGTGGTGGATACGTGTAATTAATTGGTGGTGGTTTTTGGGGGCTGAGTTGCCCGCGTCCTTAGGAGTGCACCCTTAAAATGGACTCCCTACACGTGGCCCCTGGGTGGTGCAAAACAGGCCGCTTCGGCCACGGCTGGTCACCCACTGGACGAAGCTGTGCTGTGAAGCGACCTAGTCGTGTTTCGGGATGTAGTTCGGTGCAACCGTTGTGGGAGACGGGTCTGGGCAGTTGCATCAACTCCCCAACTGTCGTTCTCCCCAAATCTATCCACTCTACTTAGAGTGAATAGATTTCTTTAGGATCTACGTGCTCCATCCTCAGCCACACCGTCGCTTAACATCAGGTGAGTTGGTGGCCAAAGGCAGATCCATTTTGGGTTTTAAAAAAAATGCGCAGTAAGTACATGTCAGAACACCATTAACGCAACTATAATTTATATTGGAAGGTGGTTTATTCTTAAGCTGGTCGCGTTTTACATCAAGTATGCGCCTGCGTTCGTCTTCATACATGCAAACATTTTGCTGCACGCGGCGTCTTCACTCTTGCTAATTTTCTGCAATTTTTTCCCAACGATAGGGAATCATGAATTTCCGAACGTCTTTACCGGATAACACGAGCCGTGAGCACAAACCACTCCTGCGCAGTTTTTTTTTTATAGTCTGTATGTATTAAAACATAAAAAAAAAAAAATACAACCGAATTGATAACCTCCTCCTTTTTGGAAGTCGGTTAAAAACTGGAGTATAAATTAACTCAAAGCGATATTTAATGCACGTAATATTTATTATTGCAAGTGTACATGCACAAACTCTTTGAACTGTGGTCACGACTCGTGCAGATTATAATACCTAAATACCATGCCATTTCATGTACCATGATATAAAAGAATACAACACACTAAGCAATGCTTTTCAAAGATTTATCTTGAATTGTTAAGGTAATTGCATCTTTACGACATTGTATTAACTGCAAAGTTAGTCGTGTCGGTTTGGTCACTTGTAAAAGGACTGAATAGATAGCAATGACGTCGCCATAAGACGTGTTAAAATATGGATGAAGAATTCCCGGTGGTGAGCAGAGGTCGAGATGGCTTAGTGGTCAGAGCGCCTGGAGTATTTATCCGGGAGGCGCAGTTTCGAATCCTGTTCGCGACCGTACTCTTTTTTCCATTTAATATAATAATTTTAGAGTTCGCTAAACATGCGTTAATGCTATTCAAAGATTTATCTTGAACTGTTAAGGTAATTGCATCTTTACGACATTGTATTAACTGTAGAGTGAGTCGTGTCGGTTCGGTCACCTGTAAAGGGACTGAATAGATAGCAATGACGTCGCCATAAGACGTGAATACAACACACATGGCAGACGCGTGTTTTATATATTTTTTCTACCAGCAGACCTGCAAAAGAAGAAATATTTTAAAAATTCCAGTAGACACATTGTGTAGGAAGAGGAAACTAGAACTAATGGTTACAAACAATATTGTAAACAATAGATTAAACTAATACGATAAATACTTAAATGAGGTGAGGTCCTAATTTATTAGAATAGAATAGAATAGATATGTATAATTGCAATTAATGTAGGTACAAAAATCATGTTACAAAATATTAAAGAATCCTTAGACATTCTGCCTCAGCATGGCATGCAAATTTACTTGGAATATTTATTACGTAACAACAAAAAAAAAACAAAATAAATTTAGTTAATAATTTACGAAGAGTTGTCGGTTATGAAGTCTTAAACTAAAAAGTAATGATGTAAGACGTTTTTTGAAAATTCTAAATGGTTGATATTTAATGCTATTAGGTAATTTATTAAAAATTATAGGTGCCATACAGAGAACGCTTTTTTCAGCAACTTTGTTTTAAATGTTCCCGTGCTTAACAAGTTCTGGTACTGGGATCTTAGATTTATGGCTCGTTTTCGAGTATCATACAAGGTGGCAAATAGATGCATGTTTGTTTTAAAAGGGGAAATATATAAGTCAAATACATTCACTTAAGCTAAGAATTAAATGGATATAACAAAATATTTGTAATTAACAAAGTACTAGCAACACGAAAACTGCTCCTTGAACGGCGAACATTAAGGAAAAAATATAATTGTTGTAAAAATTTGAATTATGGCTTAAATGAACTTATCACTTACACATTGAACCCTTAACAGGAAATTACCTAATAAATTAGGACCTTATATATCTGACGGAAAATGGATTGAAGACTAGGATCAGAGGTCTCTATGTCTGTCAGGATTTCAAAGGTAATCGTCAATAAAACCAACATGAAGGCTCTCCGCCACTGAGAGCACATTTACTTTGGGTTAGTGATTAGTAGTGAGTCACTTCATATTACAATGTACAATGTAGTTATTCAAATCTTAAGAAATCAGAGGTCTAGATAAGTTAGGGTGTAGAGGTCTGTTCACCACGGCGGCTCGCAGGAGACCGTTCCTTCACTCGCCATAGTCGCCGGCCGCCAGCAGCGCCCAGCGCTACCACACCGATAATGTCAAAGTCAAAATCATTTATTCCAATTAGACCATATAAACGTACTTTTGAAAATCAAGAAATGCCACGTTCCAAAATGTAGATTCCTATGGAGAAGAACGGGCAAGAAACTCCACGGTTACTCTTTTAAAATGTTGTGTTACAATAATTTAGGTATATTTATTGATAAAAAGACATTATGTAATAACGATGCAGATATACACGTACACGTAGGTACAATAGAAGATACAAAATTCTAATAATAGTTACAAGTCTTGGTAGTTTAGAGCTGACCAGTCCCAACTTGTGGCACCCGTTCACGAGTATCACGCATATATCAGCATCGCTAAGCTCAACCATATTTAAGGGAACAGTATGACCCAACACATACGCCACCACAGTAAGACATTTATGTGAGTATGACATCTCAAACTACCAGACCTCAAGTCACGTTACTAGAATAATGTTAATGGCTGCATGGTGCTCACATTTACAATAAAGAAGATATGAGTCTAATAAAAAATTTAAGAGTTGTTTCTCTTATTTTATATATAACATTTAACAGTAACATGAATTGCGTATACGCCTGACAAAATTTAGATAGATTAGTAAGCAGATGGGCTGTACTGGTTGAGTTGTCCTATGGAGCAGGACCAGCATATCTCCAAGCATTTTTATCCTCAATGTAGTCTCCTAATTTGTAATATGCTTGTTTGCATAATGTGCGAAACAGTGTTGCCATCTCCGACATATCTATATACTAAAATAAACTAATATACTAAAATACCAGTTAAGCAGAGAGGTAGTGCACTAAGGAGATTCATTTATGTTTATTTCTCCGAAAGATATTAGAAGATTTCTCCACAAATCGAATTTGATGATCTATAAAACATACAAATAATATTTGTTCCGTGAGGGAATCGAACCCGTGACAAGTGTTTTTATGTCTGATTGCCTGACGTATCAGTCGCGTTGCGCCTCGTCGGTCGTCATATTAATACGCGCGGATCGCTTCCGGCCAGTGTAGCGACAGCAGTCCATCAGATCTGTTCTCAGAAACCATAGCTTTATAGAAGACTCGGTGACGTAATCACGTAAGTAAAATGATTTTTTTATTCACACTCTGCTCTGATCCCAAATTTATTTGTGGTCGACGCAGCGTGTGTTTTTCGTGTTATTTATTTATAATAGGTTGGAACACCCCCCCCCCCCGTGCGTACAGCCATGCTTTATAGTATTTTTTATATATTTTGTAGTAGATGTGTTTTTCGGATATTTCCCCCAATTTCAATCAACCTATCGCCCTTATATTTAGCAGTAGTAGTAGCAGCCGCGTTGACGTGAATCATATTAGAAAGAAAGAAAGAAGGAAAAAATATAACTTAATCAGGCCATAACTATCCCAGTACAGCTGTACGAGAAGAGTGTTAAATAAAATAAAAAAAGGTTTTTTTTAGGGTCCTGCAGTCTTAGGGTGTATTTGATTCATTTGTCTAGTAGCCGCTTTAGGGGGCTAGAGGGGCTCGTGGCTAAGTAACAACCACACAGAGATCGACATTAAACTGCGCTTTGCGCGGTCGGTGTACGGATGGGTAAACATCATTACCGAGACCCCTCCGTGCCTCGGAAAGCACGTTAAGCCGTCGGCCCCGTTTGTCAAATTAAGATTTATAACAGTCTTTACAGATAGTCAGAGGTCAGAGGTCAGAAAGTCTGACAACCAGTCATACCACGAGGTATCGTGTTACCCAGTAACTGGGTTATGGCGGTCAGATAGGCAGTCGCTCCATGTAAAATACTGGTATTAAGATGCATCCACCGTGTCTGGAAGCCGACCCCAATGTATTTCGGAAAAGGCTAGACAGATTGAAAGGTTCTAGTAACCGCTAGGGTCGCTGCTGTGTTTGATTCCCGGGTCGGGCAGTGTTATTGTGGTTTTCTGTTATGATTCTCAGTAGTAGGCCGTAGTTTGAAATTGTGTCCGGTAGATGGCAATAGGCTCACCACTTATTACGTGGGACTTAATAACAGCATTGGTGAAATGTGGGTATGTGGGAATACAGGCGTGATGCTATGTTAAGTTATGATTAACTTTGTTTAAATTAAATATTATTGAATTCCGAACTGTGGGGTTACTCTTGAAATTAATACGAATTCCAATCCAAATCCAATATTAAATAGCCGCCTTAAAACAACGCGTAATTTTAAAATAAATTTACCTACATTACATTTGCCTCAATTTTAAAGCATGTTGTCTTCATATTATCCCGAATCTATAATTAATTTTTAGACATTTTAGCATTTAAAAATATGAACTGACATATTTCCAATGTCGCGAAATATATTTTCAAGGGTAAGCCCACTGCACTGGACCTAATCACCCTAAGTCCAATAAATAAATAATCATTTATTAATTAAAATTGAAACTATTATATTTATTACTATTATAATTATTTTTTTATAATGAATATTTTTTATCCGAATTACAGCATCGCGTACCTATTTTATTCGCAGGATACTATGAACGTCGCGGAGTCTTCAAAGCTTTATCCTTAATGTTAATCCAGGTTATAAACTATCTGTATGCCAAATTTCATCCAAATCCGTTCAGTAGTTATTGCGTAAAAGAGTAACAAACATCCATGCATCCTCAGAAACTTTCGCGTTCATAATATTAGGATATATTGATTGATTTAAGAAGTTAATTGATATAAAATATTTTAATTACCTGATAACTAATTATTTTTTAAGTTATATACTTATTACTAAAAAAAATACTGATAAACAAATTAATACACTTTTAATGGAGTTGTAGTAGGTACTAGCTGATACCCGCCGCGCGCCGACTTCGTCCACGTGGAATATGATGTATAAAAAATTGATTGATGATTTTTTTGCTGGAAACGCCAATATTTTTGACTATAAGTAAGCCTAAGTTACTCCTTATATAGTCAGCTACCTGCCTGTAAAATCTTACCAGAATCGGTCGAGCCATTTCGAAGATTACCCGGAACAAACAGACAGACAAAAAATTTAGTATAGGTATTGATTTTTTGGTATAGGTATCGTGCAAATAACATCATGACCTTAAAAAAAACTATTATATTGACATTACAAACAGACACTTCAATGTTATTTATTTGTATTGAGTACAGATAAGTGCTGAATTAATTATTTTGAAGTAGTATGATCCACCACAAGGAATATAATTGCCTCGTTGGTCTAGTGGTCGAAAAGGCGACTGCCAAGCATGAGGTCCTGGGTCGGATTCCAGGCAAAGTTTTTCTGTTAGGGAATTCTCAGTAGCGGGTTGATGGGTATAGGCTCACATCTATTACATGGTATTTTGCTGCTTATCTTCGGAGAATGAAGGCGTAATGCTGTGTGTAGATGATTTATCACAATATCTCGTTATCATTGTCTTGATACATATATCCGTGACAAATTACTGCCTCGTTGGTCTAGTGATCCCAAGCGGTACTGCTGAACATGAGGTCTCGGGTTCGATTCCCGGGTCGGGCAAAGTGTTATTCAGTTTATCTGTTAGGAAATTCTGCGTAGCAGTCCGGAGTTTGGAATTGTGCCTGGTAGATGGCAATAGGCTCACCAGCCATGGGACTTAATAACAGCATTAGTGAAATATCGGTGTACAACTTTGTATACCTCTGCCTACCCCTTCGGGGAATATAGGCGTGATGCTGTGTGTAGATGATTAATGGCAGTATCTCGTTATCATTGACACATATATCCTTGACAAATTATATTAAATCAGTAGAGCGTAAATAACCACAGTAAAAAACCTAATACCCATTTAATTATGTCGGTATATTTTTTGTTACTTCATAATAAATTATTCAAATTATTGTTTCCAGTTTATATTGCACTAGCTGGTGCCCGCGACTTCGTCTGCGTGACGAAAGGTAGCCTATGTCCTTCTCCAAGGTCCAATTTATCTGCTTGCCAAATTTCAATACGATTCGTTCAGCCGTTTGGTCGTGAAAAGTTAACAAACAAACAAACAAACAAACAGAGTTATTTACGCATTTTTAATATTAGTATGGATTTTCCATAAAAATGATTTTTTTGGGTTCCCATTTCCAAAAAGAATAACACCCTCTATTGGGCAGTCGAGTACAAAAGGAACATATAAAAGATTATTTCGTTCTCCGTCTGTCTGTTGTTCAAGACCCTTTTTCTCGGGAACGCGCGAAGGTATCAAGTTGAAATTAATCTACACATCTACACTATAATATAAAGATTTATATTTTTGTATATCTTTAACGAATAAACTCAAAAACTACTAGCCCGATTTCAAAAATTCTTTCACCGCTTGAAAGTTACATGATCCCTGAGTAACATAAGCTATATTTATTACTAGAAAATATTAGGGATCCCTACTAAAACTTAAATACTGTAACCCAAGGTGAAAAAATATATTGCCATAAAATGTCTTTCATCGCTTGCGCTGCAAAAACTATTGATGATAGAACGAAAAAATGTTCTACAATATTATAGAACATATCAATAGTAATATCTTAGGTTTTCGCGGTCACTACACATTATAATAAAACAACTTTTACCCAGAAGTCCTCCTGCGACCACGAACGCTGCAAAGTGTTCGAAACGTCAGGAAATAATACACGCGATTAATCCGGTTAAAAGTTGTTTTATTATAACCATATCAATATCTACAAAATATATAAATATAAATGGTAATTAGAAAAATTACTAATACGACTTATGCTCTGCATAAAGATACATTAACTCTACGTTTATCACAAAATGTTTAAAAAATAAATGTCCACCCGGGCGAAGCCGGGACGGGCCGCTAGTCACGCAATAGTTATGAAAGTCTACGGTCCTTTGAAGCTGTGAAAAACCAAGCGTCTATGTCAACGAAATCGATATAACAAATTATTAACAATTATTTAAGTACTAGCAAGACGAAAACTGCTCCTTGAACGGTGAACATTAAGAAAAAAAAATAGTTGTAAAAATTTGAACTATAGCTTAACTGAATCCTTATCACTTACACATTGACCCCTTAAAAGGCAATTACCTAATAAATTTGGACCTTATATAGTATACTAGAGACGATTTCTACAGTATCAACACTATTGGCATCCAATACTGGTAATACTGTCCACAGTATTGCTAATTATCAATAGTATTGAATTATTGATGCATCCTATAAATATATAATCCATGCTTCCTGACTTGCTAATGCTAATGTGAAATTGCTAATATCACACGTGATCTCGAAGAGCTAGCCAGTGACATGAACGCAATATAATTCACTAAGCGTTTCCAAACGTCTTCTATAATGTGCACAGCAAAGGTGTGGAACTATCTACCTGCATCTGTGTTTCCGAACGCATTCAACCCAAATTTCTTCAAAGTTAAAGTGAATAGGCTTCTTCTGGGTAAGCTCACTCCATCGTCTACCTTGTCACCTCTGACCGTAGACTAGAGTCAAGAGCAAACCCATCTCAAATAAAAAATAAAATAAGATAATATATTTTTAAATTCGCATATCAGCATATATTTATTTAATAAAGCCATATTAGTTTAGCATTAGCAATTAGCATGATAGGACACAAGAATTCGTATACTCGTGAAATTAAAACGAAATAGCACGAATTTCCATTAATGATTAATGCCAAGTAATGTTAAAGGTTATAACCACAGATCCAAGTCCTCGAAAACGTACTGTTCAGTATATGTTCACTTTCAGTAGAATAATGTGTTGTTTTTACAGTATTATCAACATGTTTGGTTATAATATATATATTTGATAAGGAATGCCCGTAATTGCTTGTTAACCACGTCAATTACAATAAAAGTTAAACTCATATTAATGTTTATTCTCATTGTGTTAACAGTTAACTGTGTTCTTAATAAAAACGAAACGTGTTTCTAATCGTTATAAAAGTAATTAGCGTTTAAAGTGTTAGAGTTGCGTCTAGCGTCTAGAATTAAGTGCTGAATTTACGAGTAGCAGTTTCTACGGGACGATTAGACCCAGATACAGGGGCGTAGCTACCGCCTTATCAGCCGTATCAATGATACGGAGCCCCTGAGCCACAAGGGCCCCAACGTCTGTACTGTCATCATCACCATCCCCCTGCCCTTATCCCAATTTAATAGGGGTCGGCGCAGCACGTATTCTTCTTCCACTATCTAATTGTTTTTGAACATCTGTACTGTGAAGGCAAAAATTGTTATAAAAGGGGCCGAATAAATTTTGATGCAGGGTCCCTTACCTATCTAAGCACTAGCTACGCGACTGCTTAGACATGTGTAATAAACATAGTTAATTAACCTTTTCGGACACTTTTCTGATAGAGTAAGTTCTTTTTTAAACACGCTTAATTATATTAATATTATTGGTTGTGCCCACGACTTGTTCCGCGTAAATGTCGGAAACTAACACTCAGTCCACGGCACCCTAAATATTTTCGAAAATAAAAGTATTTGCCTAAGTAACTCGTTATAACATCAGCTATCTGCCAGTGAAAGTACCATCAAAGTCGGTCGAGCCGTTTCGGAGATTAGCTGGAACAAACAAAGAGACAAAAATTAATGTTATTATTACCACATATACTTGTACATATTATGCAGATAGTAAAAAAGCGTAAAATTGTTATTTTGACATTACGGACAGAGACACTTGAATTTTATTTATTTTTATAGATTAAAGTACCTACATAATTCAAGATAAATCGTTGAAAAGCATTAACGCATGCTTAGCGAACTCTAAAGTTACACCGTATTCTTTTTCCATTTAATATTGTAACTTTAGAGTTTGCTAAGCATGCGTTAATGCTTTTCAACGATTTATCTTAATTATATTAAGGTAATTGCATTCTTAACGACATTGTATTAACTGCAAAGTTAGTCGTGTCGGTTCGGTCACTTGTAGAGGGACTGAATTGATAGCAATGACGTCGCCATAAGACGTGTTAAAATATGGAAGAAGAATTCGCGGTGGTGAGCAGAGGTCGAGATGGCTTAGTGGTCAGAGCGCCTTGAGTATCTATCCGGGAGGCGCAAGTTCGAATCCTGTTCGCGACCGTTTTCTTTTTCCATTTAATATTGTAACTTTATTAGGTACATTTTCACTCGAACATATCTGTATTTCGGAGGACAGGTTTAATCGTTGGTACCGGCTGTAGATTAATTAAATTCAGTCAGTAATCCAAGTTAGCGACGTACCCGCGCTTGATAAACAGTAACATTAGGTTGACTTTATGAAATCATGTGCTTTTCAGATACCTACACAAAACTGTGAAGCAAAACATCGTGAAAAAAACAATCCCTATACTTAAAATAAACCAACCTTAACTGCAAAGTTAGTCGTGTCAGTTCAGTCATCTGCTAATCTCTAATCGGACCTTAAATTTCGATTTGTACGCTAATAGATTCGTGCAATCCAAAATATCGCTTACTACGATCGCTAATGCTCGATTGTAGAAAGAGAATAGATACAAAACGTTTGTCACTTGGCTACGCCCGCTTGGCTCATCGCTATCTTTTCAGTCCCTATACATAGGGACTGAAAAGATAGCGATGACGTCACCATAAAGACATATTAAAACGTGGAAGAAGAATTCGGAGTAGTGAGCAGAGCCCGGGAGAGCTTAGTCGGTAGAGCGTCTGCAGTATTGATAATTGCATAAAAATTTATAACTATAGAATTCGCTAAACATAACATAACGTAGCATCACGCCTGTATTACCCGAAGGGGTAGGCAGATGTGTACGCAATTGACCACCCACATTTCTCCAATGCTGTTATTGGGTCCCATGTGGTGATGAGCCAATTCCAAACTCCAGGCTGCTACTGAGAATTTCCTAACAGAAAACCCAATAACACTGCCCAACCCGAGAATCGAACCCGAGACCTCATGCTCAACAGTCGCGCTTGGGACCACTAGAGCAACCAGACAGTTTAGGCAAAGGTGCTTACACTTGTACACCCACATTTCACCAATACTATTATTAAGTCCCATATAATAGGTGGTGAGCCTATTGCCATGTACCGGGCACGTTCCAAACTCTGGGCGACCACAGAGAATTTCCTAACAGAAAATCTCCTAATAACTCTTTACGCGACTCGGGAATCGGGCCGGGACCTTATGCTCAGCAGTCGCGCTCGGGACCACTAGAACAACACGGCAGTGGAAAATATCCGTATGCAATATAATACACCTTTCCGGGAAGAGCGTGTCTGACCAACTCTAGTCGGAGGGGCAGAACAGCAAAATGCGTTTTTAAGTCTCATTTCTTTTTCTCCAGGTATCTTTTATCATGTCACCCCTAGCCATCTTCTTGACTGCCATGTGGCTGTCCACGGCGTCGGCACAGCTCGGTATCTTCACTAATCTGGCCAAGACTGCTGGCAAGGAGGTAGCTGCTGCCGCAGATCCCGTCGAAAAGGTCGTTGTTGCTGTTGGAAGTAGTCAATGTAAGTAATCATTTTTTTTTATCAAAAATGGATTTTTGGGCATCAAGTCTCCTGATGGTAAGTGACGGTGTGGACGAGGATGGAGCGCGTATATCCACAATAAATCTATTCACTAGTTGATGCAACTGCCCAGACCCGTCTCCCACAACGGTTGCATCGGACTACGTCCCGACACACGACTAAGTCACTTCACGGCATGGCTTCGTCCGGTGGGTGGTAAGCAGCTGCAGCCGAAGCCTCGCACCAGAGACCACCCAGGGGCCACGTGTAGGGATTCCATTTTAAGGGTGCACTCCTACGGATGCGGGTAACTCAGCCCCCAAATATTCTGTAAATAGGTTTTCTGGAACTCTTTTACATGTCAAATTAAAATCTAGAAGGCATTTCCTATCTGACTATCTCTAAGAAGAAACACCAAAACCAACTCAGAGGTCACAGTCTCTTTTTAAGTCCAGATATCTGTGTGTAGGCATTTTGAAGAAAGAGCCATAGCAGTTTCAAGTTGACCTGCCCTAACTGACGGCTCGTATACATCATGTAGAAACACCATGTTACAGGGAGCTCAACGACCCGTCGCAAGACTATACCAAATCCGCAGGATACTTGCGTAGGTCAGCTAAAATACTCAAAACCACCAGACAGTTACGAATCAAGATATAAAAATATATTTTCTAGAGTAATAGTCTTATAGAAATTACCATAAAACCTAGAACTACAATGCCCACATGGGTCTCTATAGACGTAGAGTATTTTAGTTGACCCACGCAAATGTCCTGCGGATTTGGTATTGTCTTGCGACAGGTCGTTGAGCATTATTCGGCGTCGTTTACGTTGCGTCACGTGGGGTGAATGAAATCTGGGTATAAACCGCAGGTTCTTAAACATATTTCACCTACCACAATAGAACTAAAAAGTAAAACTAGAGTTACCAATTTTTTTCTCATTTCAGGTTTAATTCTAGAGCTAGTCTATCATCGCCCCCTTAGACCACCTTAACGCCCCCTGGATTATTTTAGCCTTCTTCTGCCCCCTTGGAAATTACTAGCATTTCTTAACGATTTTTGTGGAAAGTTACTCCTCCGTCATCTGAGCCTTCCTGACCTCTGGTCACTATTTTGAATTCTTCTTCCACATTATTACGTGTCATGGAGACCTCATTATTATCTATTCAAGAGTGACCGATTCTAAGCTTATTTGTGCATTGCACATACGTTAATGCGTTTTAAAATATATTAATACTTATATGATAATCTGTTTCAGGTTCAACTGTAAAGAAGATCCTCGGAGTGGACTACGATTCGTATAATAATGATGAACCGGATCTAAGCAAATTGACCATTGACTTTATCACTAGGTAAGCTTCCAATATGATTAATTAATTACCAATGAAAAAAAGCTGCTTGTCCACCAAAAATCCACCAACGGTGTCACTTCATTTTCCTTGCATCACTGAGCTAATGGAAAAGGGTACAGCGGTGAAAAATTGAACTACCACCAACTACTCTACACGTGTCCACCACCGAGTACTGTACTCAGTGGTAGACACTGCACGGTCTAACAACTTTTGATGATGCCCTGTGGGGAGCCGAAAGACGTAGAGTAGTTGGTGATAGTTGCCAACTTTAATACATATTTAGGTTTACTTCATTCGACTTTATTACTTTATGTACATATTACTCTCCCCAGGCAAATAAGCATTACGTACAACCTGACGGATGCCACGGAGCTGATCCCGCTCTCTAGGTGGTTCAACCCTCAGCGGAAGCTCAAAATCTATCTGCACGGCTTCACCGACGACCCCTACAAGGATAGCTTCAAAAATATCAGCAATGCTTTCTTGGTTCTAGGTAATCATTATCTGCCTGTTGGTTTAATCTTTCTACTAGCCTTTTCCTAACTACGTTGTGTTGGCTTCCAGTCTAATCGAGTATTTTACATAGAGCGACTGCTTATCTGACTTCCACAACTCAGTGACTAGGTAACACTAAAAAATCTCGGTAACATTAAATAGCTCTCCTTCGTAATACTAACTTCCTTCGGGAATACTAATTTGCTAAATGGAAAAAGAATACGGTCGCGAACAGGATTCGAACCTGCGGCTCTCGGATGAATACTCCGAATACTGATTTTTCCATTTAATATTGTAACTTTAGAGTTCGCTGAGCATGCGTTAATGCTTTTCAAAGATTTATCTTGAATAGTAACTTGCTATTAGCAAGTTGCTAATTTTACCACGTGATCTAATTCTCGGGGAGCGAGCGAATTAAATGAACGCCATATTAAACGAGCATTGGACCTGCTCTCTAAGGGACTTAAAAGAAGTCAACGTACTTGCAAAGGGAGTGGTGGAGTTCTGGTCGAAGTCTTCTTTTTTCGTGATTAAGGGCCATCCTAATGTCAGAATTGTTGTCGTCGCCCGTAAACCTTTAACTTGGCACGGAGCGCGACGATACAAATGCTCCTACCGGTAACCCATCTACAGAGTACAGTGTTGCTATTCAACGGTTATTACTCACGTGCATTCTTCGGGATTGCTCGACTAGCCGATGCGATGTCGCGAGTCAAACTCTGTTTCCGAGTTTGACTCGCGACATCGCCACGGGCTCCTCCGCAATCCCGAAGAATACACGTGAGTAATAACCATTGAATAAAGATACCAAAAAGATAACAGACTAACCCAGGTGAGTGGAGTTTGGCACAAGCAGAGAGACCCTGCAGTAGGTGAAGTCGGGCTGTGGATGATGATGAAGAGGTTGCTAAGAGCTATGACATCCTCTATCAGCCCTCTATGACATAACCAGTACCTCACAGTTCCTCGTTCGCTTGCAGGTGACTTCAACATCGTGGCGCTAGACGCCAGCTCGCTGATCCGCTGGATGTATCTTCGCTCCACTACTATGGTGCGCTTCATAGGGGAGAGGCTTGCGCAGGTCCTCGCCGCCATGACCAACGGTAAGTCCTGAATTTAATTACTTATTGTCAGAAGTGTCGTGGTGGCCGAGAGGTTACGGGCCCGCCTCCTGAGCCACAGGTTGTGGGGTCAAACCTATGTACTAATGTGACTTTTCAACGTCATATGTACTTTCTTAGTTCATCTAAGACAGTCTTTCCCAACGTGGGCGATAACGCCCCCTTGTGGGCGCTGCAGGCCTAAAGGGGGGCGGTAAGAGACCCAGAAAAAAAAGGGGGCATTGTGGCTTTGGGGTCGATTTATAATTTCATCTACCTAGCTAGGAAGACTCTTAGACACCGACTGAGCTCTCGACTCTCGACTACATCTTGTGAACATCAACTAATATTAATTAAGATATAGCTCAAACTCGGTTCAATATAAAAGACCGCGGGCAATCATGTTTTAACAAGTTTTTGTTAAATAATCCGAATTGTACATTCCTATACCAATCGGCTGGTTCTATAATACTTGTTCTTGCTTGTCGAGTACGATTGGGCGTCGAATGAGATAAACGAGTTTATGCACGTTTGTCTTATTCCTGTTGGTGCGTGCTGCTTATGCAATCCTATATAAACGACGTAAATTTATTTTATTTTCATTTGCGGTTTCGCGCATAATAGATAAGCAGTACTTGATTTCAACACTTACGTATTTCTTAAAACTAAACAATGTCGGAAGTAAAAAAGAAGAGACGGCAATACTCTGCGGAATATATTAAATTCGGATTTATTGAAAATCCCACAAACCCGTCGTCGCCTTTGTGTCTTCTATGTCTAAAAACATTTTCGAACGAAGCAATGAAGCCTTCAAGACTGCAAGATCATTTGAATAAAATGCATCCAGATAAGACAGAAAAGAATGTAGCATATTTTCAAGACCTAGAGAAGAAGCATAATACTCAGCCAAGTGTATCAAAACTATTTTCGGCGGCTGCTAAGCAAGATGACGACGGACTTCGAGCTTCGTACGATATCTCTTTGTTAATTGCTCAAAAAGGCAAACCACACAACATCGGAGAAGAGATAATTTTGCCAGCAATAAAGGAAGTATTAACTACTGTGCTTCATAAACCGGCCGCAGATATTATCCGAAAAATTCCTTTGAGTAATATTTCTGTGCAAAGACGAATTGATGAAATAGCTGAAAACATTGAAGAATCATTGTGCAAACATCTGAGGACTAGTCAATTCTCAATTCAGCTCGATGAGTCCACTTTACCAACTAATGAAGCGTTGTTGCTATCTTACGTGAGGTTTATTAAAGATGAGAAAATACGTGAAGAACTATTGTTTGCCAGAAATTTGGAGACAGATACAAAAGGCGAAACCATATTCAATACATTGGAAAAGTTTTGTGAAGAGAAAGAGATTCCTTTGAAAAATATTATATCAGTTGCTACGGATGGCGCTCCGGCTATGACAGGGCGCCATAAAGGCTTCATAGCATACTTAAAGAATAAAATTCCAGATGTCCTTGCTATACATTGCGTTATTCATAGACAACATTTGGTTGCTAGAAACTTAAGTGAACGACTATTTCAATCACTGCAATATGTCATCAAAGCAGTCAATAAAATCCGTAGCAGCTCTTTGAATGATAGATTATTTCATCAGCTTTGTGTTACTAATGACGAAGATTTCAACCGTTTGTTGCTTCATACTGAAGTTCGTTGGCTGTCAAGAGGCAATTTTCTGATTCGATTTTACAACCTGTTTGACTCTATGATAGAGTTCTTGGAAACTAAAGATACAGAACTGCGCAACAAGCTCATAACATCAAAGAATGATATAGCTTACATGACAGACCTGTATAAAATGTTCAACGACATGAACCTCCAACTGCAAGGCGATGAACTAAATTTAATTAAAACAAAAAATGTCGTTGCTGCTTTCGCAGCCAAACTGCTTCTGCACAAAAAGAATATGGGCAGACGTGAGTTTCACAATTTTCCGAATTTATCAGTATACTGCAGTAACGACGACTTGTTTGCCTACTGCCAACATTTGGAAAACCTCCACATTGACTTCACCGAACGATACCAGGACATTTTAAACTTGGAAATACCAGACTGGGTGTTGGATCCGTTTTCAAATGTCAACACAGCAATGTCACCTCAGCTGGAAGAAGAACTTATAGAATTGACAACAAACGAAGAAATAAAAATCAAGTTCAAAAATGGATATCAAGAATGTTGGCTACAAAAACCGATCCCGCAATTGTACCCTGGATTGTGGTCAATTGTTCAACGATTTTTGATAGCATTCCCATCGTCATATTTGTGTGAACGTGGATTTAGTGCTGTGGCAACGCTGCTTACTAAAAAGAGAAATCGTTTGCGTGTTACCGAACGTGGCGACTTGCGGCTGTTTTTGAGTAAATTGGAACCTGATATCAACAAACTTATTGAACGGCATCAGATTCAACCTTCACATTAGTTTTTATATAAGAATTGATTATGTTTGTTTTATTTTCAATAAAAGATACTCTGTCCGAATACTATAAATTTGCGTTTCAATAATCAGTTATAAGTACTTAGCGGTTTTTAAGTATGTTTAAAAAGGGGGGCGTTAAAAAATAATTTATTCTTAAAGTGGGCAGTAGACAAAAAAAGGTTGGGAACCCCTGATCTAAGACATCCGAGATATACGGTGAAGGAAAACATCGTGAGGAAACCTGGACTTGGTAGTCTGAAATCATAATTAACGCAGTGAGCAAGCGTGGTGATTAATCTCGTGCCTTCTCTGTCATAGGCGTAGATAGGGGGGCGGGGGCAAGGTTGAGCAATGCCTACCCTGAAAATGACTTTGCTCACCCTAGAAAAAATCTATAGGTCTCACTGCAGGGCAAGGCAGGGCAGGTGAATACCCCACGCCTTTAGAGGAAAAGCGCATGAATGGTTCGCATCCTATCTACTAAACCGAGAGCATAGAGTAGAAATCGAATTTTTCAACCATACCACCAAAGAAATCCAAAATATACGTTCTGATAAGGAAGTTATCAACGCCTCCATCCCACAGGGTAGCGTCATCGGATGTCTACTATTCCTCTTGTATATTAATGACCTACCAAAAAATATACATGGACCCTGTGTCTTATTCGCAGATGATATCTCCATATTACTATCTTGTCAGAACAATATAAACTTAAATGATAAACTAGAAACTCTCCTAAACAATATAAAATCCTGGATGAACCTACATAACTTAGAAATAAACTATTCAAAAACTAAATTGATAACTTTCCATCCCCCACAAAAAGCGCCGATAAATTTAGATTTTGCAATTCAAGATAAGAAGTTAGAAGTCGTTAGCAACTTTACCTTACTAGGCCTAAACATAGATACCCATATAAACTGGAAATCTCACATAAACAAAATTAAATCGAAATTAGCAAAGTTCTCATACGCTCTTCGCGAAGTAAAAAAATCCACAAATTTTCAAACTGCACTCGTTACTTACTACGCTTATGCTTACGCATGGCTTAGCTATGGCATTACCTTATGGGGAAATAGTACAGATGCACCATCACTTTTTACTCTTCAGAAAAAACTTATACGAATACTTGTAAATATAGAAGATTCTGATACCTGTAAGCCCCATTTCATAAAACATAAAATACTAACGCTGCCTAGTCTGTACATTTTAGAGATATGTAAGTTTGTTAGAAAACATCAAAACTTCTACACAAAACGGGAAGATAAAAACCAGAGGCTAAGGCATAAAAACCGTTTAAACCTACCAAGCTCCCGGCTTAAAATGCACTCATCTAGTCCACATGTCATGTCAATAAAAATATACAATAAGCTACCCTTACGAATAAAAAATGAAAGTAAAGACAATATATTCATAAAAAGCTTAAAACAAATGCTAATTAAGTAAATGTTACTATCATATAAATGAATATTTAAACGATAAATGTATATAAAACGGAATAAATACAAATTTAAATTAATAATAATATAATAAACGCATACACATATAGGTACAAATTATAAACATATATAGATACATTTTAATATTATTACTTACTCTTTTAAACATTCCATTATCATATAAGTTCTGTTAGTATACAAATAAAATAAATAAAAACTGCATTTAAATAATATTTGAAATACAGTGAAATAATATAATATTCTTATAATAATAACATACATCAATACATAATATAAAGGTTATGTAATAGTATAAAGTTAAAAAAGGGTTACACACTTCCTCCTCTCTCCTACATTTGCCGTGCCGACAAGGCCCACACATGTTTCTGTATATTATATTGTAACATCTATTTAACTTGTGGAGTGCAATAAATGAATTGAGTATTGAGTATTGAGTATTGAGTCTGATCTTTTAGTTGTGTGGTTGAGAAACAACTTTAGTTTCAGAGTTCAAACCACCCGTATGCTAACCGCCTCGTTGGTCGAGTGGTCCCAAGCGCGACTGCTGAGCATGAGGTCTCGGGTTCGATTCCCGGGTCGGGAAAAGTGTTAATGAGTTTTTGTGATAGAAAATTCTCACAAGCAGCCCCGAGTTTGGAGTCGTGCCCGGTAGACCCGGTAGTCTTCCTCTCACCTAAGTTTTTACTGTGCCCAGCAGAGTCCATAATGCTTCTGTATTTTTATATTTTTAAGACCATTTATGTACATTATGGAACGCATTAAATGATTGATTGATTGATAGATAGCAATAGGCTCACCACCGATTACATGGGACTTAATTACAGCATTGGTTAAATGTGGGTGATCAACAATGTACACCTCTGCTTACCCCTTTGGGGAATACAGGCGTGATGCTATGATGTTGATGATGTATGCAAAATTTATAGTTTTTATGCAATCGGATGTAAGCAGGATTGAACCCGCACCTCGCGAATAAATACCCCAGGCGTTCTATCAATTAAGCCACCTCGACGTCTGCTAACCTCCGTACTCTTCTTCTACATTTTGAACGTATTTTGGTGACGTCATCTCTATCTACTCAGTCCCTATACAAGCGACTGAACCGACACAACTAACTTTGCAGTTAATGCAATGTCATGTATAGCAAACCCTACCGTTAGTTTTTCTGGAAAGAAATATACGGTCCTGAGCAGGTTTTGAACCTGCGCCTGTTCATATAAATACTCCCGGTGCACTGCCAACTCATCCATCAAATAAAGTAACAGATTTTATACAATTTTAAATTATCGTTTAAACGAACGCCATACTTAGTTTATTGATGAGGTATCTATTATTTTACCCATTTTTCAACGTATCAATTATTATTGTTCACCGGTTACTACTCACGTGCATTTTCCGGGAATTGTTCGAGTTCGAAATTAGTCGGGCAATTCCCGAAAAATGCACGTGAGTAGTAACCGTTGAACAATAATTGATAAGAATATGTCTCACAAAAGTTATTATACAAAAAAAAAACAACGTGTTTGTTATTCGTAATATCTTATGTATCTTATAATATATCTAAAGAGGTTCACAAATAAATTAGGACCTTGTTTATTAGGTTAAAAGAGATTTAAAACTGAGACAAACAATACAAATATTAGAACTACCATGGCTTTAGACAATCATAGAATATACTGCACAGATAAAATAAAACCAACAACCACATCAGTTGTTAGGACAGGTCAGCTCAAAACAGCTATGGCTCTTTCTTCAAAGAAGCCATCCCAGACCTATCCCTACAAAATTACACTCATATGTAGAATAAAATTATGTCTGGACTTTAAAGAGACGTTTGTTTCGGCATTTCTTCTCAGATCTAGTAAGATAGGAAATGCAGACGCAATTTAGCATAAACAATATGTGATTTGTAAAAGTATCTATTACTGATGTATTTACAGAAATAAATATCATTTATCATTTATGCTGTGAATCTTATCTTATCGACCTTCTCGTCAAGATCATCAAGTACTTTCGACCCTTCTAGTTAATCGAGATAGAAGCAGCCATCTTGATTCCTTGTTTACTTAAAATCTAATACATCTAGTAGATATAATAAGGAAATAGCTATATAAGAATAATTAAGGACATTTATAACATGCCGGAAGGCAAAGTATCTACTACCTACGTAAATAGAAGTACAGTCAGCGACATAATTAATTAATAACAATAGTTATAAACAAAATTCTTGTTACTAACAACCTTGCCCTGCCTATGGACTTTTTTGTCTGAAATAAATGATTTTTATTTTTATTTTTTTATAAGGCGATTGACACATATAGACACTGCGGTGCGAGCATAAACGTAGGATAGATAAAGACCTACAAAGCCTACTTTGGGTATGGAATCTCTTACGGAAATATCACATGTTAGAAAGAGAAAGCATATTTAGGTTCGGTCAGCACTATTGGCAGATGTTGTTTTCTCCAGTGTCACTGTCAAAAATCACGCTAACTTATATTTGCTGTATTGTCAGTGAATCCTGTATATTTTATAAAGTTTTAAAATTTATAAGCGATGCCTAGTTGTTGTGTTGGTGGCTGCGATGTTTCTTATAAAAATAATTCAGAAAAACATTCATTTCACAGGTAAATTGTCAACAACAGCATATATTTTCATGGCCATATTTTGGAAAAAACTATCTTTACAAAATTTATTTGGAAAACCAAATCCTATCTAGAAAATAGTGAATTTTCTCTATAGTAAAAAACAATGGTCATAAAAGCAATATTGAGTACGTTGTTCTAATATAAATTTTCATTTCATGTACACAAAATAGTGACTTGTCAGTGTCGGCTATAGTGTCGATGAAATTTTAGAACAAAAAGTTCCGATATCAGAATTTATTTAAAGTGTTGATGTATCTCTGCACATTGATTATTTTTCCAAAATTTTAATTGGAGTTCCTAATACTATCGACACAGAAGATGAAACCAAAATGTTTGGAAACGTTTCTGTCTGTTTGTCGGTGTGTCTGCCCGAACGCTTATAATATATAAGAAGCTAAGCGTAGCTTAGTGGCCCAGGTTACGTAATCACGCTATTACAGTAGTCCCCAAATGTGGCTCGAATCCGGACCGCCAACCTTCTTTGTGCGGACCTCGGTTGTTAATAATGATCTAACGAACTGCGCTTGTAATATTAATTTTAAAAACAGACCCCGAATGACACTAGTTGTTGATTCCTGCGCTATCACCTTTAGGCGGTGAGCACTGAGCCTATATGTGATAGCGTAATGAGTATGTTGTTTATATATTTTTTAGTACAAATTCAAGAGAATATCACAATTTTATGATATATTTTTTATACTGAAAGGTTTCCTATCGATGCTAAGGAAAAGGAATAATAGATGAGACTAATTGATAAAGAAAAGAATAAAGATAAAGCAGAAAAAAAATAAAGAAAAAGAAGAAATAAGAAAAGATAATAGGATATACAAATATATTTTTTTCGGGGGCAAACGTTCAAAAACGCGCCCGGCCTTTATGGATAAGACTGGGGTGTATAGGATTCTTACCTCACTAAAACCGCGAAGTCCCCTCTCTAAGCATCCCCAAAGGGCCGCCTGCCTTAAATCATACAGGAGGCGTTTCGGCTGTTAGGCGCCGAGGCGGTTTCCTCCTAGACGCTTTCTTCTCCGAGCGGGATCGGCCCTCTCACAATCCTGCTCGGCGGCCTCTTTCTGGACGACAACAGTTTCACAAAATGAAGCCATTTCTCTCCAATTCACTGAATCTGCCAACCCTCACTACTACCGGCAGAGACAGGTCTCGCCCGATACTGGCTCTTAGTACCCGCCGCTCAGTGGTCTAGGCAGGGCACACCTCAAACGTGTGCTGCGCTGAGTCCAGACCAACACCGCAGTGGTATTAGGATAGGGAGGTAAAAATCATTCATTCAATCATCATCTCAATCAGTCATACTCTACACACTGCTCAGGGCCCTTAAAAGCTGCTTTTTTTACAAAGTACCTATTACCAATGAAATATAATTATAATGTGGGCGCATGATTTTTTTATTATAATAATGTAATTATTTAATTTATTGCATTAAATAATACCTACCCTTGTGATTTTAGTTTTATTAACATAATTTGATTGAAAATATTTTAATTTTGTATACCAATTCTTTACATCTGAAATATTGTTTATCGATAATTGATATCGTGTCAATATTTCCACGTTGTACATTACTATTGCACGCACACATTGACAATTCAAAATCGGTTGCACTTTTTTGAGCTCTATGTCCTTCTATGGGGTACCAAAAATATTCTAATTCTATGGGTGCGAGTATGGTTCTTTTTGTCGACACGGTTGTCGATTTTAAACGTCAAATTTGACATAAAGTGTTGAGAAAACGATAAAATTCAATACATAAATACTTTTATCGAGTCGACAAATTTGTCGAGATCCGTGCTTGGACGCCAGCACTGAAGTCAGTGCTAATTATATTGTGAACTGTGTCGTTGGTCTAGTGGTCCGAAGCGCGACTGCTGTGCATGATGTCTCGACTACGATACCCGAATCGGGCAGTGTTATTGATTTTTTCTGCTAGCAAATTGTCAGTAGCAGCCCGGAGTTTGGAAACCAGAAAGAGCAAAACACCAGTCCCTTTATGTGGAGTAATGCCCTCGCATATCGCTCTGACACGGGGAGACAGTGCGGTTATGTGGGACTCGAACCCACTAAAACTCCACAGTATACCTCCTCAGCTGCTTGAGGGCGGGACGCGGGAACGCTCCGCAGCCGTCCGTTGCCGGACTCCTTCACGGGGTTGGGTATTGCACCCCCCCGCTACGTTACACCAGACTAATGGCGTGCCGCAACCACCTCGGAGACCATGTGCAATGGGCGCCAGACGACCCCGTGTCTGGACGCCCAAGGTCCCCTACGACTGGTCAGGTCTGTGGCCCCGCCGCCTGCCACTACGGCCGCAGAGGATAGGGAGAGCGGCGCCTCGCAATACCGGCACTCCTCTTCCCCTGCGGCCCCACCGCGTCCGCTATCCAACGGTGGCGGCCCCGTCAAGGCCGCGGCAGGTAGGGAGAGCGGCGCATCGACATACCGGCACTCCTCTCCCACCGCGGCCCCCATCCCTCAGCTGCGGTGCCGCCCATACGACGCCGCAGCCCACCTCAGTTGCGGCACCCCCCATAAGGCCCGCAACCTACGCCGGCGCCGCTCCAACATGGGCTTGAAGGCAATCATTAATCTCGTGGAAGCAAGCGCGACTGCTGAGTATGAGGACTTAGGTTCGACTCCCAGGTCGAGCAATGATAGAAAATTCTGAGTAACAGGCCGGAGTTTATTATTGTGCCCGGTAAATGGCAATAGGATGACCACATTTACATGGGACCTAATAACAGTATTGGTGAAATATGGGTACAATCTACACCTCTACCTACCCCTTCCGGGAATGCACACGTGATGCTATGATGATTATGACAAAAAAAACTATACTAGATTAATAGTTCCGGAGCTCAAACTTTTAAAATAATCCATATGGCGTTATAAAGTTATAAATTATTGTGGAAAAAGAATACAGTCGCGAGCAGGATTCCAACCTGCGCCTTCCGGGTAACTACTTCAGTTTTACAAAAAAAAAATCCACAATAATTTATAACTTTAAGGTTCGTTAAGCATGCGTTAAAGCTTTTCAATTTTATCTGTATGTCATGTATTTATTATATTTTTATACATGCTGAGGCCATGTAATGGAATGTTTAGTAGATCTGTAAATGATTGCTAGATAAATATCGCCAGGCGTCTCCTTAAGACGAATATAAGGAGGATTGCAAATTCAATTCAATTCAATTCAAAATAGGTTTGAAAATGACAAGCTAGCTCAGTGGTACAGTGATGACACGGAATGTCATGGGTCGTGGGTTCAAGCTCCGTTCTTGTCTATTATTTTTTCAATGTTTTTCCTTGAAAATTTTTAATTAATTCACATGTGTTCTGCGAGTGTTGTCACTGACTGTACCTCAAAGACATTCAGCTATTTATGTACGTACCTCTAACTACTTGTACAAAACCACAAACAAGACGATTCGTATCACGCGAACTATTATAAACGTTTTGTGGTAACACCATTGTTTACCAGTACTGATGTTATAAAAACGTAATACTCGTACATATCTAATTATGATTAGGGGTGTTACACGCATTTTTATAATTGATTCAGGCGTTACCTCATTGTGGAGGACCATTACAATGGATGCAAATAAATACAATATGTAGCTACTTACACAATATTGAGGACAGTCATGCAATAGGCATGATGACAGTATTAAAGAACCAAAGAATTAATGGTTTTAGAGGTAAATATAGGCATAAAGGATTCTAAAAAATTACCTAGTTTTATTAAAAACATTAAGATTAATAAGATTTTCAATAAAATAAAAGTATAAAATGCTGCAATCGGCCATGTTAACTGAAACGACAATCACAGCGAATTACGTCACGCCTCAGTCAAATGTCAATCATCGCTGTACATGATGGCTTCAACTTATGTCAAATATGCTGAGGCATGACGTCAAAACGGCGCCATTACACCCAGCAGCATTTTCGCGGTTAAATCTAATTACATAGACAAAATGCAATAATTTGCGTTGAAACTTAGTTTATTGCTGAAGTAATGTGTTTTTCGGATATAATATAGGTGTACCTACATTATAAAATGAAATTTCAAAATCTGTCAGCATGCCTATTACCTGTGCACCGTCCGCCCGCCTGCAAATATATATCAATAATTTATTGCGTTCCATAATGTACATAAATGGTCTTAAAAATATAAAAATACAGAAGCATTATGGACGCTGTCGGGCACAGCAAAAACTAGGGAGAGAGGCAGAGGGCTAAGCAGTAATAACTTTATATCTATTAGTACACATAAATCATATCATATAGTGCATATACATGCACGTATGCAAGCGGCAAAAAAATGCATTTGTGTTTAATTAACCGAGCATATTACGCCTGACGTTCGTTCCGTAGATTCCTCCGACGGCAATTTTATATTTTTGGAGAAGGGTATTTGTTTCTCCTTTCTCATCTTGTTACCAACTTTTCAGTGCAGTCGGGTTTCTGCTTTTTAATAAATTATGTCCTTGACAAAGTTTGACTATATTTAAATGTTTGTTAAAAAATTGGTACTCGTATGGGCGTTACTTAACCGTAGCATGACTAAAATTTAATATAATTATATTATACCATAAGATCCGGTGTACTTCGTATCACCTCGAACGTCAAATGTTTGACAGGAAAGTAGGTAGAACAGTTTATATGGGCAAATGAAATTGTTGTTTTTACTATCTTCCGCAATTTTTCTGCATTTTCTAACGGTTTAAACCTTTCCCTGGACTACGACAAACATTTCAAAACCAAAATCAGCTAAATCGGCGCAGCCGTTCTCGAGTTTTAGCGAGACAAACTATATTTTATATATATAGATTTATTGCAAAATCTGTAACATCAAGAAGTGTCAGCCCTAGATAAATTATAGTTCAACTAGAAATATCTCAGATAATTAATTGTAGATGACACACATTAGCGTCATCCTTTATACCGGTTTAATAATTGTCTGTATGACCATGGACGAGGTATTTTTTTAGTCTGATTCATGAAGAAGTATTACTTTTATATGGAGCAGATCTAATGAGAGTTAACTCATTTTATTTTGTGATGGTGCATGTCGTATGTCAATAGAATATGTAGTATATTCTATTTACATACGACATGCACCATTACACCGAACGTATTTCGGTCATGGCGGCCTATCTCCACGGAGATTAGCCAAGATATTGATGCACAAGTGTATGCGCAAACACAGATGCGGAATGCATCTCTTCCTTCACTCTCATAGTCGAAGAGAGGTCGGGCGCAGGACCGACGGCTTTACGTGCTCAATAATATGAAAATGACAGCGCGGTTAGCGCAGTGGTCGAGAGACCGACTGCTGCGCTGCGTGTCGTAGGTTCGATTCCTGCACGGTATTTGCTCCGTGCAGGAATCGCACGATCGGCAGCATTTGTACGATCTACGGATAATTGCTCCGGGTCTGGGTGTTAGTGTGCTTGTGAGATTATATGTCTGTAAACGCACCCACGACACAGGAAGAAATTCCTAGTGTGGGGCAACGTTTTATTTAAAAACCTTGTCCCAATTTATTTGGGGTCGGCGCAGCCTACCTATATCTGGCATGCTGCTAAAGTTTTGGCTATGTTTTATGACCGGCCGCCTGCCTGACGTCAACCCTCTTTGGGAATGCTGTTGTTGGTGGTAACCGCCACCGATACAGTCTCCTTCTATCTAACTATGTCACACCAAATGTTATCCATACGCCAGGTTCTGATGTTATGCTAATACCCACTAACAGGGCTTTAATAACATATACGGCCTACAATCCGTACGATACCTAAATAGCATAACTATTCACAAAACAAACAAGTTTGGTCTTTGTTATCACAACGCACACGGTTCATCTTGACTCTCACAGGGTTTAGGGTACTTCAACCCGAACTTGTAGCAAAGAATCCATTTTTTGAACAATTTTGCATTCACCACAGTATCTCTCAAACGACATTCTGAACGTGTCTGCCTTGTGTCCAAATCACATGAGTTCGGACAGACAAGCTGGCGAACTATTCAATGGTGCGCGTCCCACTGTCCATTTTCTACTTCGGGAATAGATTTTTCACCAACTTCTACAATTTCATCTTCAACGCCGCCGCCTTTCCGTTTCTTCAAATCACCGGTGACCTCGTAGTAGAACATTGTCTGAAGTGAGCCTAGAGCACCCACACGCCTGGGCCGGATCATATCCCAGATCTTCGATATATATCCAATTCCGCATGTAGTTCAAACGGAACGGTTTGACTGGGATATATCTAAAGTTACAATATTAAATGGAAAAAGAATACGGTCGCGAACAGGATTCGAACCTGCGCCTCCCGGATGAATACTCCAGGCGCTCTGACCACTAAGCCATCTCGACCTCTGCTCACCACCGCGAATTCTTCTTCCATGTTTTAACACGTCTTATGGCGACGTTATTGCTATCAATTCAGTCCCTATTCGGGTGACTGAACCGACACGACTAACTTTGCAGTTAATACAATGTCGTAAAGAATGCAATTACCTTAATAATTCAAGATAAATCTTTGAAAAACATTAACGCATGCTTAGCGAAACTCTAAAGTTACAATATTAAATGGAAAAAGAATAGGGTCGCGAACAGAATTCTTCTTCCATATTTGCGCGGTGGTGAGCAGAGGTCGAGATGGCTTAATTGGTCAGAGCGCCTGGAGTATCTATCCGGGAGGCGCAGGTTCGAATCCTGTTCGCGACCGTATTCTTTTTCCATTTAATATTGTAACTTTAGAGTTCGCTAAGCATGCGATAATGTTTTTCAAAGATTTATCTTGGGATATATATGTTAGTAGGTAATACAAGAAAAAAAAACCTGCGATAAAATTTTTTTCAGCGTGTAGTATAATGGCGTCAATTCCAATGTAACAAACTAAACTAAATTTAGAACTTTCGTGTCTTTTACTAACATTTACTATATGAGCAAGATGGGACGAATCAAGAGATGTCAAAAAAAATTAGGCACGTCAAATTAAAATCTCCGAACGTTTTTATTAGGCATAGTACGCCATTATTTTTATGAAAAAAGGTCTACTTTGGCCAACAACTCGCCTTTAAAATACGTCGTAGGTACGAGGTGAACTACGATAAAAAAAAAAATATACAGGATCTGTAGGAGACAGGGGAGGCTGTACCAGCGAAGGTCTGGAGTTAGGGGACACTAATACCTGTAGATTAAACCCCCATGTATGTTCCCCGATTTTTTGTTATCTAGGTCGAGATTTCGAGACAATTCTACCGGATCAGTTATAAAAAAAGGTTAAAAAAAAACGCATGTTTCTATTTCAGTTTTTTTTTTATTATAATTATCCTTATGAATTGTACTTTTAGACATAAAATAATCAGCTTTCTAACGTTAATGCGGGTTACCCAAATATTGATTCTAAATGAAAAAAAATTGTTCGAGCGAGTTAGAGTTGCATTTTCAAAGAAAAATTGACAAAAAAAAATACGCTGAATATAGTATACAAGTGACCTAATTATATTATTTTTTATTAAACTCATTTACACTTGCAAAGCGCACTTATATTTTTGTGTATTTGTCTATATTTCATATATATTTTTAGCGGGGTCCCATTACTACATAGATTATCTTAGGTTTGCGCGATCACTACACATTATAATAAAACAACTTTTAACCGGATTAATCGCGTGTATTATTAGTTTTTTGTTTTTCCTGACGTTTCGAACACTTTGCAGCGTTCGTGGTCGTGGTCCTCCTGCGACCACGAACGCTACAAAGTGTTGTTTTATTATACTATATAGATTAATTTCGTATTATTAATATTACCAGCAATAAGTATGAATGCTTACTACCCCTGTGTTCTCTTTCCAGCCGGTCTTGATCCTGTTAACATCCACCTCATTGGGCACAGTCTAGGCAGCCACATCGCTGGATTTGCAGGCCAGACTTACACAAAGCTGACGAATAAGCAAATCGGCAGGATATCCGGGCTGGACCCTGCTGGGCCTTGCTTCTCAAACGTGGACAAGACGCTGCGGCTGAACGTCAATGACGCTGCCTTCGTGGATGTCATACACACTGATGCTGGAGTGTTTGGACTGAATGAGCAAGTTGGTGAGTTGGAAAGAAGAAAGAAAGAAAAAGAGAAGATTTGACGATCTTTTCCCTATTCTTCTTTATTTTCAAAATACACGCCTGTTTCGGATACAGTGTTTCCCCAAAGAGTTAGGTAAAAATAAAATAATAAATAAAATCTTTATTTCACAAAATGTGGTGTGGTATACCGTGGGAGACCCATGCTTCGACACGAATGGGCCGGCTCGACCGGAGTGATACCACGGCCTCACAGAAAACCGGCGTGAAACAACGCTTGCGTTGTGTTTCGCTGAGTCAGTGAGAGTACCGGAGGCTCAAACCCTTTAAAAGGCCGGGAACGCACTTGCGACTTCTCTGGGGTTGCGAGTGTCCATGGGCGGCGGTAATCGCTTACCATCCGGCGATCGGTCTGCTCGTTTGCCCCCTATCGCATAAAAGAAATATCTATATAAAATTTGAGACACAAAAACACTTAAGTTCAGTACACTAAACTACACAAAAATGTATAGTTTTATACCCAATTTCACTGACGCAGTTATTAAGACATGCATAAGTGAGCCTATTGCTACGAGTATTAAGCCTTCAGATGCAATGTCGTTTAATAACAGTCCTCCATAGACTCCCTTTATTTAATCAATAATAATTCGTTAGTAGCAAATAGTGTTAGGAACTCACGCAAGGTGTTCATCAGATACCTGTGACATATTTGAGGAGGTAACTATACTGAACTAACTCGAATCAATTGAAATATCAATGTCTCCTAATATCTGTGAATGTCCCAACCTTCTTATGTATAAAAATAAATCCATCCTCGGTCACATCGCCGCTTACCATCGAAGGCAGAGTTGGTGACCAAACGGATCTACCATAATTGATGAATAAAAAAAGTTCACCCCGTGTGCGTGTATACGAAGTATATAATTCATGTAGGCCCCATTTTAAATGGCTTAGAATACTGACTATTCCATCTTAGTAGTTATATATGTATATCTGCCTAGCCTTTTCCCAATTACATTGGGGTCGGCTTCCAGTCAAACCGGATGCAGCTTAATACCAGTATTTTACATGGAGCGACTGCCTATCTGACCTCCACAACCCAGTAACTGGGTAACACGATATCTCGTGGTATAACTGGTTGTCAGACTTTCAGGCCTCTGACTACCCGTAACGGCTGTCATAGATCTTAATTTGACAACCGAGACCGACGGCTTAACGTGCTCTCCGAGGCACGGAGGGTCTCGGTATGAAATGATGGTCACCCATCCACAGACCGACCGCGGCAAGCGCAGCTTAACCTCGATCGATCGATCTGTGCGGCTGTTACTCCGTGCCTAGGAGAGCACGTTAAGCCGTCGGTCCCGGTTGTCAAATTAAGATCCATGACAGTCGTTACGGGTAGTCAGAGGCCTGAAAGTCTGACAACCAGTCATACCACGAGACATCGTGTTACCCAGTAACTGGGTTGTGGAGGTCAGACAGGCATTCGCTCCATGTAAAATACTGGTATTAAGCTGCACCCGGTTTGACTGGAAGCCGACCCCAATTTAATTGGGAAAAGGCTAGGCAGATATGTATATATATCTTTGTCCGAACCTATATAACGATGTTTGAACACCACAAAAGTAAACATGTCACATCCTGTTCGCGACCCCAGTCGAGATGGCTTAGTGGTCAGAGCGCCTAGAGTATTTATCCGGGAGGCGCAGGTTCGAATCCTGTTCGCGACCGTATTCTTTTTCCATTTAATATTGTAACTTTAGAGTTCGCTAAGCATGCGTTAATGCTTTTCAAAGATTTATCTTGGAGTAAACATGTGATTAAAAAAAACTGTAGTCCGCTCCATAAAACTAACATGTTTAATAATATAGTATATTTTGTATGGGGCCGGTATATTTAATTATAATGAAACACCAATGTAATCCATTACTTACCCATGTTCGCAATAAATAAAGTTTGAAGTTTGTGCTGCGCGCGACAATAATGAATCGCAATTACGCATATATTTTATAATTTTCTCTATAGATATGACACGGAGACGACCAGATGGGAGACGCCTTCTGACTAAACATCGAATAACGTTTACTCGCATCGCATAAATTCACTTGTGTTACACACCATTAAAATCGCGTATTATCATTGTAACCATACTGGTAAAAGGTTTATATGATTGGGAATCATATGCCTGTGGCGAGAGGGGTACGCCCGCTAAAACTAATTCCTTCAAGTGTAGACATTAACTTTTATATTTGTAACTTTTTCTAAATAAGTTAACTAAAACACAGGAGAGGGCGACAAATCAAGTTTCTGCCCCGGTTCGGAAAAATCGCAGATCCGGGGCTGGGCCCCATTAATAACCCACAGTCACAAAAATTTGACAAAGACCCTCATTGTTTGCAGGTCACGTAGACTTTTACCCGAACGGTGGTTCTCAGCAACCCAACTGCTTATTCCCGACCTGCAGCCACAGTAGGGTTTGGCTGTACTTCGCGGAGTCAGTTGTCAATTCAACTGCGTTCATTGGAGTTAAGTGCAACAGTTGGGACAATTTCAAGAAAGGAAACTGTGATTTTGATGATACGAGGTATGATAATATTCTTCTATTTCTTCTAGAAGTTAAGAGCCAATCAGTGTTAGAGTTATTAAAGCCACCCGTAGGGTATACACGCTGCCTGTGATTTAGCTTGGCGACTACCATTAATTAAGAACAAAACGACCACCCGACCATACGACCAACCGACCATATGACCAACCGACCATACGACCAACCGACCATACGACCAACCGACCATACGACCAACCGACCATACGACCAACCTACTATACGACCAGCCGACTATACGACCAACCTACTATACGACCAGCCGACTATACGACCAACCGACTATACCACCAACCGACCTAACGCGCGTATCCGCGTAACACCACACTCAATATTCTCATCTCTACTGCATGTTGTCTTTCATTCATCCCTTTTGTGGGCCACTATTCCGAATCATACAACAAAATACAATTAGTTCGACATTTAGAATTAGGTAGCGAGACTATTCCGATATAGCATATCTCATTTCACTAACATGTTCTTTTACGTACATGTCGCCGTTTATATACGGCGTCGTCGGTTTAAAAATGGTCCCAGTTATGTAATATAAGCGAGGCGGGGCTCCTAGGTTGTTCATCAACCATACGATAAGAAGAAGAAGAATTTACTCTCTATACATTGAATCTTCTTCTTATCGTGTGGTTTTCAAACTAGTGTCAGAGTTTAAACCACCCGTAGGTCTCTGACATGGCTTTACACACCATCGAGAACATCTCTCAGGTGTGCTGGTTTCTTCACGATGGTTTCCATCACCGTTTTAAGTAAGCGATAATTATTTTGTAATACGCACATGACTTCGAAAACACAGTGGTGCGTGCCTTGTATTCGAACTTGCGACCTTTGACTTGTTAGTTCAACGGTCATACCACTAGGCTATTACTGCTCTAAGATCTCTCTATACATTGAATGAACTCAATACACCTCTTCCGCTTAATCTATATACAGAATGTATATATCTTTTCCAGGTTGATGGGTTATGAATGTCCAGCAGAAGCTCGCGGCAGGTACTACCTCCAGACAGGTCAAGAACCCCCCTTCGGGAGAGGCGTGGATGGACTGACCTTCGTAAACCACGACGCAATCGTTAAAAACGTGCTGGATTTCGTATTCTGATACTGTATCGAAAGAGACTTTAACTGACAGATAGCCAGCAAAATAGAATCACGCCTATATTCCCCCAAGGGGTAGGCAGAGGTGTATACTGTTGTCCACGCAAATGTCACCAATGCTGTTATTTAGTCTCATGTAATAAGGTGGTGCGCCTATTGCGAACTACCGGTTACAATTCCGAACTCCGGACTTTTACTCAGAATTTTCTAACAGAAATACACAATCACCGACCGACCTGGGAGTCGTACCCAAGATCCCATGCCCAGCAGTCACGCTTGCGACCACTAAATCAATGAGGCACTGGTACATCAGCTCTTTTTACACACTTTATATTAGCTTCACTTGTATGTATGTTTGTATGTTTGTAACCGACTCCTAAGGTCGCTATTTTGACCCACTTCCCGGTTTCCGATTGAGCTGAAATTTTGCATACACGTGTAGTTTTAATTAATAACTCAATATAATAAATGTAGGTAAGCTGTGAAACAAGATGACCACATCTAAGGCAAGATGTGTCTTTGTGTATTTAGGTTTTAAGAAATCGAATTGTAATATTTCTTTCGTTTGTGACTATGGGTCAGAGTTCTGAACACAGCAGGCCTATGACTTTACACACCATTGAGAATAATTCCTGTTGGTTATACATATAATACTTTTATTTCTAGTTTAAAAAGTGATTGTGAGTTAGTTAGTATGAACGGAATCGACGTTAGATTATTTAACAGACAATCGTGATTTATAAAAACTTGCACACTACGGTTGCCATCTTCATGATTTATTATTTTATGTATGATTTAAATAAATGACTCTTGGCCCCATAAATGTGGTCTATAACTTATATTTTTAAGGATACCATAATGTACTCGTATTTACTAAGTAACTAAGTGCCTTATATTGCCAAATGTTATATAATTAAAACAACTTTTAACCGGATTAATTACGTGTATTATTGGTTTTTGTTTTTCCTGACGATTCGAACACTTTGCAGCGTTCGTGGTCGCAGGAGGATATATGTATAACTAACAGGAATTAACGCGCAATAAATACCTTTGAATCGCTTGATGTTTCGACCAGGTTGCACTGATCGTGGTCACAAGCAGACTGATGCAGCGAGTTTACTCCGTCATGGGTGCGGTAGATTTTTCTTCATCTACCTCCATATTTTCACAATTGTTATAAAGGCCGCGACACACTACACTCACTGTGTCCGTATTTTTAACCGACTTAAAATAGCGAGGTTTAGATATTTTAATCACTGGATTCCACGTTGCTGATAATTTAAAACCGTTCTTACATAGGCCAAATGAAGCGGACCATCGCAGAAAGGGTCAAAGAACATATCGCTGCTGTAAAAAACCGCCAGACTGGCAAATCAGCGATTGCCGAACACATACTTCAATCAGGCAGTAATCACTGGATTGAATTCCAGCACACAAAAGTCCTCTCATCCGATCGCCACTTTTATTCAAGAGCAGTGCGTGAAGCTATTGAAATCCAAAAACATAAGACTTTCAATCGGGACGACGGTTTTAAATTATCAGCAACGTGGAATCCAGTGATTAAAATATCTAAACCTCGCTATTTTAAGTCGGTTAAAAATACGGACACAGTGAGTGTAGTGTGTCGCGGCCTTTATAACAATTGTGAAAACATGGAGGTAGATGAAGAAAAATCTACCGCACCCATGACGGAGTAAACTCGCTGCATCAGTCTGCTTGTGACCACGATCAGTGCAACCTGGTCGAAACATCAAGCGATTCAAAGGTATTTATTGCGCGTTAATTCCTGTTAGTTATACATATTATTTTTGTCTCTAATACATATTTAAAACTAAATCGCGAAGGTATTTCCTAAGAGTATCCCTGAGAAGAAATACCGAAACAAATTCAGAGGTCACAGTCGTTTTAACTTTAGAGATACAATTTTACAATTTTATCGAATTATTAACCAAAAGGTGTTCCGATGCACGCAGTAATCGCTCACAATATCTTGATTTTTCTTGTAACTTGACTTGTTTGGGACTTGATTATTTTCAGTCAAGAGTCCAAACAGGTGGTAATTGCCAACCATCTTCTCTATTGAAATTCGGGTGTTTTTTAATTTCAATAGCCTCGCGGAGCATTCTCGGTATATATCGGTTTTCTTTCGCGAGGATTATAAACGTAGAAAATGGTTGGGTTTATCTGTTGTATGTTCACAGACTGCAGATTTTGTTGAGCGTCTATTCTTTACGTCAGCTATGTGTTCTTTCAATCTGGTGCCAATGCTACGCTTTGTTTGCCCTATGTATGATAGCCGACAATCACAATAAATGTTGTAGATCCCTGCATCTTAATAATACACACATAATACAATCATAATAATACACGCGATTAATCCGGTTAAAAGTTGTTTTATTATAATGTGTCGTGATCGCGAAAACCTATGATATTACTATGTTATATGCTATTTTAATATAAGATTTACGAAGTATGTTTATTTTTATTTAAAGTACTCAATATTTTGTTAAATTATAATTATGTTTTTTTCATGATATTGTTTTAATTGAACTGAACCTATAATTTATTATATTTTATTTTATTTTAATGTGTTGTGATCGTGAAAACCGATGATATTACTATGTGAACCTACCTTTTCTTGCACGATAGGTGTCAAATTATGTGTTTTAGGGATGTGACGTAACCAAAATCGGAAAGTATTATTTACATAATAATTTTAAGTACAATACAAAAAATAAAACAGTAGGTAACAACAATATAAACATCATACACAGCTACAAACATAAACAAGATGAAAAAAAAAAGCACGCCTGCATGTGTGAAATGCCTTAGATATTTTTTAATTTCATTCTTTTTTGCTTATTACAGCTTCTACATGTATATACTAGCTGTGACCGCAACTTCGCCTGCGTGGATTTCGGAAACGAACACACAGCCTGTGGAACATTATTCTGTTTCACCCCGTTAATTTGACAAAAAAAACCTACTAAAATATATCCCCCCCCCCCCATCATGACCGCGCCTACGACATCATAAATGCACCTGCCTCATTGGTCTAGTGGTCCCGAGCGCGACTGCTGAGTATGAAGTCTCGGGTTCGATTCCCGGGTCGGGCAAAGTGTTATTGAGTTATTCTGTTACAAAATTCTCAGTAGCAGCCCGGATTTTGAATTGTGCCTGGTAGATGGCAATAGGCTCAGAGTAGAGGTCGAGATGGCTTAGTGGTCAGAGCGCCTGGAGTATTCATCCGGGAGGCGCAGGTTTGAATCCTGTTCGCGACCGTAGTCTTTTTCCATTTAATATAATAACTTTAATAACGTATTTATTTGGATAAGGATTAATATCATGTTTATAAAAACACCTTCGCAAATAATGGATTATTTTAGAACCAATTTTATAACCATAAAAAACGTTATAGTGAGTCAACCTTAAAAGATAGACATATGTTCGGACTTTTTTTTAGAACTTTAGAACATTTCTGTCTTACATGATTTTTGCGTAACTTTAACCGTTTACGCAGCGTTCGCAACGGAATCACTTAAAAGGAATATTTCTTCCCGTTTTTGCAACATTTTTCAATGATGCACCGCTCCTATTGGTCGTAGCGTGATGTTATATAGCCTATGGCCTTCCTCGATAAATGGACTAACCAACACAAAAATAAATTTTCAATTCGAACCAGTAGCTCCTGAGATTAGCGTGTTCAAACAAACAAACTCTCCAGATTTGTAATATTAAAGTTTTTTTTAATCTTACTAGCCTAGTACTAGGTAGGAAACTGTAATCAAAATCTTGAATTGAAAATAACAACTTTGAATCTTGCTTGGCAAATTCTTGTTTATTTAACGAATCCTGTTTGGGGATGCCAGTAATTATTCCCAAGCACATTGCGAATTCTGCCGGGTTGCAAGAGGAACATATGAAGCTACTTAAGTGGAACTTGCTGGACCGGAACTGTTTGTGATTGGGATAGCGTTTTCCAAAACTAGTGTCAGATGGATGTGTCAGCGGGTACTGATGGAATCGGTGGTAGGTGCTGCGAAGTTTGATGGTACAGTTTGGGGTTATTGTACCTTCGCAAAATAGTTATTCAGATAAATCTTTGAAAAGCATTAACGCATGCTTAGCGAACTCTAAAGTTACAATATTAAATGGAAAAAGAATACGGTCGCGAACAGGATTCGAACCTGCGCCTCCCGGATAAATACTCCAGGCGCTCTGACCACTAAGCCATCTCGACCTCTGCTCACCACCGCGAATTCTTCTTCCATATTTTAACACGTCTTATGGCGACGTCATTGCAATCAATTCAGTACCTATACAGGTGACCGGTAGTTATTCAGACCTAGATTATCTTTAAAAAATCATACTTGGAAACAGTGAGGACATCTAACGGGAATATTATGTAAGAGGGTTGGTCGTCCGGCAGTGATGGAGCCGGATGATTTTCTCACTATCGCTGGTAAAAACTGGATGAGACTAGCCCAGGAGCGTGGAGATTGCAAAAGCAGAGAGAGGCCTATGCCCGGCAGTGGGTGAAGTCGGACTGTAGATGATGATGAAAATTACCACCAAACATAAAATAAAACTTTAATTTTTTAATTCAAATAATATTCACAAAAATATGCGTATTTACACGCAGATATAATATTGTTTGACTTATCGTCACGGACCTTAAAAAATATGGACGAAGTGTTGCGTTCGTCATGTGAGAAGCACGCCTAGTCATCCAATTTCGCTTGTCATACACGACCTAAACGCATACAAATACTTAAAACTCATCCACTCGGCGCCAGTACGCTGCGTTTATGTGTGCGTAATCTATGCTTCGCTTATGACAAGGCAGGTTATATCCGTATTTTTTTGAGATCCGTGCTTATCATAAGATAAATATATTTTTACTATTCTGTGGTAATTGGTGACAGAGGTCTTATTGGTTCAGCTGCGCCATTGATCATAACATTTGCCAATCCGGTGCCAGACTCTTGTGTGGTGAAGTTACGACCGTCGGTTGCCACGTGATAACCAAAATTACACGACAAATCCTTGAATACCATACATATAGACAACTGTTTTAATATTTAAAAAGAATATTGATATTTCATTGATACACTTATGTAAATAATTGAATAATTCGGCACTGTTGACGCAAGCGCTTGTACGCATTTTAGTTTTAAATTTAAGCCTTTTCTTCACTTTTGTAGTTCCTTATTATTTATACCAATATGAAAGTTAATTGAATTTCAATTTATATTGAAAAATCGTCGTCATATAAATAAATAGGTTTTTCACTACCTTGTTATTAAAATTGCTTGGTTTTTAAACGGTTTTATTTAGTTTCGCCAGTATATTTGTGGCTTCGATTAATTAATTTCGTGAAATGACGTTGTTCTAAATTGAATTATGGCACATGATGATACATTACCTTTTTTAAACAACCCCTTTGATATAGGTCATAGAATTAGAATATTTTTGCTAATGATGATGAGAGAATTGATTGAAATGAGAGAATTCAACGAGTAACACACAGCAAATGATGCTACGTCACTCTAAATCCAATATGGCGAACGACGTAAGAATCATAAAAAAAATCGTGGGCATAAGGGCCCTGTAGGACAAGCACGAAAAACTATCAAAATCAAAACCCCTGCCGCCGCTTCCTAGTGCTTCACTGGAGTGAAGAAGCGGCGCAACAAACTCCCCAGCTACACGTCTCTGTCTGTCAAGTTACAAATTATACAACAAAAATATATTTAAATATACATTTCAGCTGGCACATCATAACACAGAAAAAATAATTATCTACTATTTAGCTCATTGAATTTTACTCAAGCGATATCTCAAATATAATTTAGTTTAGGGCCTTCCGTTTAAATTTAATTAAATTTGTCGTTATATAAATAATGGTGTGCCCGCCTCCGTGTACAACCATGCGTCACGAATTAGAACCCGAGCCTGATGAATAAGACAAAAAATAAATAAATTATATATATATATAATCACTGGTGAGCAGGACGACCAGTCACCACAAGCAGCGCCCGTTGACGAGATTGACGCAAAGACACACCCTCCCATTTTAGACGGAAGTGATCGGCCCGATCCCTGATGCCATAGAACGTAGCTAAAATATACTAAACGAGCAGTGTCTACATCAGTAAGTTGTCTAACTTTTCGGACAACATAAGCAGCAGAGCTAAGCCTTCGCCCGAGAGAAGCGATATGAGCATTCCATTGAAGTTTTTCATCTACTTTTATGCCTAGAAACACTGTGGAATCTACAGCCTCAAGCATCTCAGTATTTAGTACAATATAAGGGCCCAGATTTTTTACATTCGGCATCATTAATTTAATAGTTTTAGTTTTTTTGCCGTTCTGAACTAGGTTATTAACCGTAAACCAACGTGTAACCTGTGATAGTGCATTGTTCACATCGTCAAAATGTTGTCTTTTTCTATCAAATTTGAAAATTAGTGAGGTATCATCTGCAAACAGTACTACATCGCAAATGTCCTTTAGGTGGTACGCCAAATCATTTATATAAATGAAAATCAAAAACCGGCCAAGTGTTGAACACTTGGGGCACGCCTAATTGAACGGGTATTCTAGAAAATTTGGTGCCATTAATATCGACGCACTAAAATCGTTGCTGTAGATAAGATCTAATTACACTTAGTGCTACATTGCAAACGCCATAATGATATAGTTTACGTATGAGCGTATCATGGTGAACGCAATCGAATGCTTTCGAAAGATCACAGAACACACCGATTGCATTCTGTGAATTTTCCCATGCACTATAAATGTGTATAAGAAGAGCAACACCCGCATCTGTAGTTGAGCTTCCCTTGGTAAAGCCATATTGTTCACTATGAAGAAAGCCTTTTAAATTAAAATGTTTCAATAGCTGCTTGAGTATTAACTTTTCGAAAATTCGACTGAACGCTGGTAAGATAGATATTGGTCTATAATTCCCAATATCGCTTTTGCTACCAGTTTTAAATATAGGTAGATATAACTTTACTATGTTTCATTAGGTCTCGAAAATTACCTAGATCAACACATTAATTAAAAGCAATAGCAAGGCAGGGGGCAACTATATCAATTATATTACTTAAGAGTAACGGATAGGCCCCAAAAGTCACCTGTTTTTGTAGGATTAAGGATTTAAAAATATGTATTACGTCACAGGAGGTCACGTGTTCAAATTTAAAGAGAGTGTTACATTCTGGCACACTACTGCTTAATAGATTAACAGCGGTATCAGAAAATGAGCTTAAGGAGCGTGTTGTAGTTATTGGTATGTTTGCAAAGAACGTATTCAATATCTGAGCTACTTCTGAGGTTTTGCTTATCAATTTATTGTGATTGGGATAGTAACACTACTCGAGAGATATCGTGTGGAGTTCCACAGGGTTCGGTTCTAGGTCCGCTCCTGTAGAACAAGGTTACGACCGGGTACTGCGCTGGGCGCTTCTCTACGGCATCGACATTACTTGTTACGTTGACGACTCGCTTATCACCGTACCTATGAGGGATTTTGCCTCGATATGCGACCATGGTGGCAATAGTCACGTTAGGGCTAGGAGGATCCGGAAATTGGGTTTCGAGGTTGCGCTAAATACGTCTGAGACCATTTGTATTCAAGGGCCTCGGAACAGACCACCCCCGGGATGCAACATTGTGGTGTTAGATGTATGGTGACATCTTCGAGTTGATGATGAAGTACCCGGGACTCGTACTCAACAGCCGGTGGAACTTGGGGAACACTTCAGTTTCAACCATAGACTACGCCCCACGGTTTTATTTTGGTCTGATCAATGTCCCGGATTGGTGAAGTGAGTGATGACTGGTGGGTTGTAAATACGGCTGAAGTTTCTTTGACAAAAGTTTAAAAAACAAGAACAAAAGCTTTACTCACTTCTTCTTCTTTAGATATAACTTCCTAAAATTCTAACGGGACCACCATCAATAAAAGTGTACTATATTTTCGTATTACAACATTAAGGTTAAATTTTCTTCTTGTAATTTTTCTCGATCTTGTGTGGAAATTGTTTAGAGAATCATGTGACGACGAAAGTTTTGAGTGTACATGTAGATGGCTATAAGAGTGGAGGGAGACCGAGGAAACGATGGATAGATTGTGTTAAAGATAATATGGCAAGAAAAGGAGTGACTTTTGATATAACGGCTGATATGATGAAGGAATACATGCTGCGCCAACCCCAAATAAACAGCGATTAGGGCCCCTGCTGGATGAGTATGAATTTTTCTCAAAGCAGGTGAGCGGTATTTATATACAATTGCCAGTTGCGCGGTATTGTACTATCCCCGACGATATCACACAGCCAGACCCGGGACATCTGTAGATCATACAACTATTTGCTCCGTGCGGTGTGCGAACCCGCGTCAAGCGTTTGTTTGCCTATTTTTCTGACGTATCAGTCGCGTTGCGCCTCGTCGGTCGTGATATTAATACGCGCGGATTGCTTCCGACCAGTGTAGCGACAGCAGTCCATCAGACCTGTTCTCGGCGATCATAGCTTGATAGAAGACTGCGGTGACGTAAGTAAAATGGTTTTTATATTACTTTTATTGTGCTAGTAGGCTCACCAATTATCACATGGGCCTTAATAACAGCTTTAGTGAATGGCGTATAACTGTGAGCACCTCTGCCTACCCCCTCGGGAAGCAAAGGCGTAAAGACCTTATGGCGGCATAAAAATTTTTACAGCAATCTTAGAAGTCTGTTTTCAATTTCTATTGTTTTTTTTTATTTTCATTTTAGTCATATTTCTTTCACTCCAGACGGAAAGAGAGAAAGACAATTTACTTAGTTGTAGTGAGATACCACATATACATCACGGATTTGAAAAAGATACGGATGTAACCTTGCCTTGTCATAAGGGATGCATAGATTACGCACACATACACGCAGCGTACTAGCGCCCAGAGGATAAGATAAAGATAAAGATAAAGATGCATTTATTTGTATGAGACATATGTATAATAAGTTATTACAAAATATACAGCAAAAGTATCAACATGTCCTGCCATTACCGGCGTACAAATTATTTTGAGATAGATACTAATTTTCTTTAACTGACTTAACAATACAATTTAAATACTATCCGGCTTGCGTCTCCGCCGCTAACGCATATATTTTGATTCTCTGTCCGTACGCCACTCATCACCGTTACCGTGATAATCTGTTATACTTAATCTAACTTCTCTTTGTGTTCGATGTGTGTGAAATTATATAGAACTTTATTCCCATTTTTGGACATTTTCTTTCCGCACCCCGACTACAAACTGGTCATTTAGAAAATCGCTTATTTTATAATACCCTTTTATACATAGTATTTCTTTTAACTTATTTTTGAACACATTTATTGTTAATGTTTTGCACGAATTTGGTATTTTGTTAAAAAATTTTGGGGCCATACTGGCCGTTCTGGAGCTGTGCAAGCATAGTCGACTATTGTCACGCCTGTTGCGTTTGATAATGTCTGATGCGCGAGGGAATAATTGAGGGTTCATTTTAACAAATAAAGCTACTTCTAGGATATATAAAGATGGCAGAGATAAGATTTTGTGCTGTATAAATAGCTGTTTACAACTATCGGTGATTTGTATTCCAAACATGGCACGAATACAGCGTTTTTGTATTTTGAAAGCAATCTCCTTGTCCACCGATAATTTCTAATAGGCCGCCGTGACCGAAATACGGTCGGGATGAGCAGGTATTAATATTAGACCAAAAAAAAATATTGATTGATAACTCACAAAGTTACACACACGCGCAGCTGGGTGCCCGCGTACTGTGTCCAATGCGAACTGTGTTTAAATATTATATTATTTGGACAAAATATAACATATGTAAATATTATTACAATAGACTCTGTTACTGATTCTGAACCAAACACTTTTAGGTTTAGTATAGAATAAAAATAATTCAGAGACCGAACTTGGTCGGTTTGTAAATAATCATGCTATGTGGCTCATATATTTGGGCCGGTTAGTGGAGAGTTATAGTAGGACTAGCTATGCCCGCGACTATAAATAAAATAAAATAAAATGTTGTAAAATTAAATAAAAACGGTCGTGAGTGGGATTCAAACCTGCGCCTCCCGGATAAATACTCCAGGCGCTCTGACCACTAAGCCATCTCGACCTCTGCTCACCACAGCGAATCGTTCATCTACATTTTGATACGTCTTTTGGTGACGTCATTGCTATCTATTCAGTCCCTTAAAGTTCGCACCGTAACTTATTTAAAACTGGTTGTGCCCCGCGGTTTCACCCTAATATAATTAGCCTTAGTTACTCCTTACATAGTCAGCTACCTGCCAGTAAAATATTGTCAGAATCGGTCCAGCTCTTTCGAAGATTAGCCGGAACAAACAGATAGACAGACAAACATTTTCAAAACTGATTTTCAGGCATAGGTATCGTGAAAATAAATGTATGAGCTTAAAAAACTATTATTTTGACATTAAATTTTTTGTAGGACTTACGGCTGCGGCTGCAATAAAGTATGGAAAATATGGACCCAAGCGGAGTAATTTTAAACAACCACTCGCTAGCGCACACTATTCGTCATTCTTTCAGGAATCGATAAACGGTTATCGATAAGTGGCACACCACAACCGAACCGATGATTTATGGCACCGCAGGCATCGAGTCTTTGACATTAGTATAGTCTGTGTAACCTGGGATAATGTAAGGATTCTATCGATACCCCACACAGCTAAATCGGTTCAGGCGTTTAGAAGTTATGGGAGAATAAAGAAACTCACAAACATACATACATGAACCCTAAAAACATAACACTCCTATTTTGGGCAGTCGTGTAAAAATATACTTAACCTGATAGCTCGCCAGAAAAAAAAATTGAATTAAATATCCGTCCGATAATAATTAACTCGTCCGTTTCTCCCCAGGTATCTTAGAACATGGTTCCTTTAGCCATTTTTCTGTCTGCCATGTGGCTGTCCTCGGCGACGGCCCAGCTGGGCATCGTCCGTAACCTGCTCAAAACTGTGGGTAAGGAGGTAGTTGCTGTCGTAGATCCCGTGGAGAAGGTGGTTATTGGCGTTGGAAGTAGTCAATGTAAGTAGACTTTTAGAATATATTAAGCACAAACCACCCGCTCTTCATGGATCAATCTTTCATGATACTGCACGTGAATGGAACTCCCTGCCGTCTTCCATGTTTCCTGAGAAATATAATCGAGGCTATATATATATTAAACATATTCAAGGCTAGAGTGAATAGATTCACTATCTATTCAGTCCCAATACAGTAACTGAACCGACACGGCTAACTTTGCAATTAATTTAATGTCGTACAGATGCGATTTGGTACTATCAAATTGCTTTGCTCCCCGCGCGCGCTCTCGTGCATGCCAGACGTGTTACGTGCGACCTCTATGTTTACAAATTATTAAAAACGGTTCAAAGTGCACAAGATTACTGGGACTTATACCAAATTGTGTGTATAACTCTAAACTCGCTTACTACCTAAAAACTATTAGTGCTGATTGACTTTTACTGTTATAAATTTGGGTGCAAGTGTATGATTCTAGTGTGTGTCATTGGGCATCTCTAAAGGTCACCAATCCACAATTTTCTACAATACTCGTACCCAACAGAACTATATTTTCAACTTATAATTTCAAGTTAAGTTGTTCTATCGGTGTGGTTACTGGACTGCGGAACAATCGCCGCGAGTTCGGATCCTCCTGTCAACAACTTATTTTTATCAGTTTTTGTAACATTGGTGTTTGTTGTGTAAGCTATCACAAAAGCAATTTTAGTTTTTTATTAATCACGAATAACTACTGATGTTAATCACATAAAATGAGCATCCAACGTACCACCTTCAACCAAAACATTACGACATGGGCAGTCACTATCTGAATCTGATTTGTCGTTTAATACAGAATCTGAAAAAAAGGAGGATGGTAATGTCACTCTCGGAGGCAAGCGCCAAAAACTTTGCATTGAAGATTTCCCCAATTGTGAACAAAACCAATTCACACGGACTTTTAATGATTTTAAGAAAGAAATTAAGTAAATGCTTACGACTTGGAAAACAGAAAACGATAACAGACTGTCAAGCTGGAAGGCCGAGCATGTTGCGGTACTATCTGGTCTTTTAACAGATTTAAATGATCTGAAAACCCTGTGCACAGAAATTCGGGAATCTAACTCTGAAATGGACAAAAGTCTAAAATTCACAAATGCCTGCTATGAGGAGATAAATAACAAGTTAGTTGAGTTGGAAAAACAAAAACTAGATAGTGTTGACCGGATTTCTCAGCTAGAGCTGCATATTCAGGACCTACAGGCGCGACCGGCAACTATTGACATTAGAAATATCCCGCAAAAAGTTAATGAGAGTTCAAAGGATCTCCTTGACATGGTGTCTGCTGTGGGAAAAGTTATAAACTCAGAAATCCAGGTCTCCCTACTACGTGACCTCTATCACCTACCTGGGCCTTCCACAAGCCCTAGACACTATAATGGTCTAAACAACACTGTTTAGACCATTATAAAATTGATCCAAGTTATGATATGAGGGCGACCGGTATACACAGATGATAGCGGTACTGTCTACCGAACACACGAGGCAGTTCGCGTATCAATTCCCACCCTTATCTCCAAACTGGAGCACGTTGGAATTCGTGGTTTTTAATTGTAAATCTTCAGAAATTACCTCTCAATTCGTTCTCAGTGCGTGAATATCGACTCTTAGGTGAGTGTTCATAAAATAATTAATTTCGGTGTACCGCAGGGTAGCATTCTTGGGCCTACACTCTTTCTTCTTTATATAAATGACTTGTGTCAGGCCCAAGTTCCAAACTGTGATATATTTACATACGCCGATGACACCGCTTTAATTGTTTACGACACTGATCGGACTAAGGCTAAACAAAATGCAGAAAACACACTTCGTTTGGTAATGGAATAGCTCTCAGGAAATCTTTTGACACTGAATGTAGCAAAAACGAAGATCATTCGCTTTTCTTTACCTAACACCATTACCCCACCTCAACAGTCAGGTCTAGTTAAAGCTCTTTCTTGCCTTGGGACTGGAACTGTCCCATTCTGGCTCTGGTTCCAAACATAAAATATCTAGGGGTCCACATTGATTATAATCTAAGCTGGCAACCCCATATTGAAGCCTTGTGAACTAGGGTCAGGAAATTAATTTACATCTTTAAAGAACTTAGGCATTCCGCTGATCCTGAAACAGTTCTACTAGTATACTAGAGTCTATGTCAGAATATAATCACATACTGTATCTCAGCTTGGGGTGGAACCTATAAAACTTCCTTACTTACCGTAGAACGTGCTCATAGAGCAATACTGAAAGTAATGCGCTTTAAGCGTAGGGACTTCCCAACAATCCAACTCTACTCTGAGGCCCAGGTCCTGACAGTAAGACATTTATATATCCTCCGTACTGTACTGCGTAGACACTCCATGTTACCTCTAGATCCAAAAATCTTGTTAAGACGCAAGGGATTACCTGTCTGTGATCTTGTTAAGACTCAAGGGATTACCTGTCTGTGATCTTGTTAAGACTCAAGGGATTAACTGTCTGTGATCTTGTCCGGTGTCGTTCTGCGTTTACCAGTCGTCAATTCTTTGCTACAAGCTCTCGGCTCTATAATAAAATAAATAAATTATTATCTATTTATTGTCACACGAAATATGAAATAAAAATAATTCTTACCTGTTGGTTGCAAAGGTTATCGTATGAAGAAACTGAAAGATTTATTATAATAATTTCCTGACTAAATTGACTACATTTAGTTATACTGTATGCACATATATTATATTTTGGTATAAAATTGTAAAGAATATACTTGCCTAATTCTTAAAAGTTGTATGTCACCGAAATATGGGGAACATTGGCTCCTAAGATTGGCTTCTTGCCTAGTTTAGGGGCCAGATGTTCGACATAAAAAAATTAATTGTTGTACAACTTACTCATAAAGCTCTCTGTATTTTTATCGATACTGTATGTTGTGTACAAATAAAAGTATTTTTTTATCAAATCCAATTCTAATTTTTTCTCAAACATATTAAGCATAAAATTATAATAAAACAACTTTTAACCAGATTAATCGAGTGTATTATTGGTTTTTGTTTTTTCTGACGTTTCGAACACTTTGCAGCGTTCGTGGTCACAGGAGGACTGTGGGTCGGTTATTATAATGTATAGTGATCGCGAAAACCTAAGATATTACTAAGCATAAAATTACAGATTGTATTACTGTACTGCATCATAATATTTCTGGTTTATTGAATAAAAAGGAACAGATACAAATATGTTTACATGAACTTACAGAGGGAAATAGTTCGGTTCAAAACCTATGCCTTAGGGGATGAATGTAATATTATTATAAAGAATTTAATGTTGGTAAGTTATTTTTGTAGACAACGTGAAAAACGCGGTGGCGTGTGTATTTTGGCTAAAAAACATATCGAATTCAAGATAAATCTTTGAAAAGCATCAACGCATGCTTAGAACTGCGAACTCTAAATTTATTATATTAAATGGAAAAAGAATACGGTCGCGAACAGGATTCGAACCTGCGCCTCCGGATAAAACACGACATTGTATTAGCTGCAAATTTAGTCGTGTCGGTTCGGTCACCTGTATAGAGACTGAATTGATAGCAATGACGTCGCCAAAAGACGTGTTAAAATATGGAAGAAAAATTCGCCGTGGTGAGCAGAGGTCGAAATGGCTTAGTGGTCAGAGCGCCTGGAGTATTTATCCTGGACGCGCAGATTCGAATCCTGTGCGCGACCGTATTCTTTTTCTATTTAATATAGTAACTTTAGAGTTCGCTCAGCATGCGTTAATGCTTTTCAAAGATTATCTTGGATTAAATGTCAGTTCCCTTATCGATTTAGGTATATTGTTATATATTTTTATGCACATATAGTAGGAGTTTCGTGCACCCCGACACGGACAGGTCAGGTTCGAAGAATTACCCCCTTTATCCTCTTCGTATTTAGGTTTTGTCTGACCTTACAGGCACAAAAATAGGAGCCCAGCCAAGCAGGGCTCCGTCGACCCAGCCACGGAAAGACAAATCAGAATACAGTATAGTTATTTTTACTTGAGTGGTGACTATCCATTAAATTTACCTATACAATAAACAAACCTGTCTCACAGTAGATATGTCATTCTATCTAAACGTGGGTAGCAGTTTTGTTAAACGTATCGCAATGGCAATCCAGCTGAACGTTATTTAGCTGTTTTATAAAACAAGTTGTTTAGCTGTTTTGTAAATCAGCTAGCAGTTTTGTAAAACAGCTACTATCCATCTGCAACATATATATTCGTATTCTGTATATTTGTAGTAATATCTTAGGTTTGCGCGATCACTACACATTATAATAAAACAACTTATACCCGTAGTAATATCTTAGGTTTGCGCGATCACTACACATTATAATAAAACAACTTTTAACCGGATTAATCGCGTGTATTATTGGTTTTTTTGTTTTTCCTGACGTTTCGAACACTTTGCAGCGTTCGTGGTCGCAGGAGGACTAAGGTGTCAGGTGTCTCAACAGTTTATTTAAAATTATTTCAGTCTACCGTACATATAATTGATAAATTCATAAAATTGTTTTTGTCTCTGATACATGTTTAAAACTAAATCGCGACGGTATTTCCTAAGTCTATCCCTGAGAAGAAATACCGAAACAAACTCACAGGGGTCACAGTCGTTTTAAATTTAGAGATACAATTTTACAATTTTATCGAATTATAGACTAAAAGGTGTTCCGATGCACGCAGTAATCGCTCACAGTATCTTGATTTTTCTTGTGACTTGACTTTGTTTGGGACTTGATTATTTTCAGTACAGCGTTCCAAACAGGTGGTAATTGCCAACCATCTTCTCTATTGAAATTTGGGTGTTTTTTAATTTCAATAGCCTCGCGGAGCATTTTTTTTTTTTTATTTTTTTTTTTTTCTTTTTTCTGTAAGTAGGTCTTTTAAAAACTCTTTTACATGTCATTATAATCTAGATGGCGTCGGCGTTTCCTATCTGACTACCTCTGAGAAGAAACGCCGAAACAAACTCAAAGGTCAAGGTCTCTTTTAAAGTCCAGACATCATTAAACATCCCTATGTGAGCGTAACCATGCAGGGTATCTGGAATGGCCTTTTTAAGAAAGAGCTATATCAGTTTCGAGTTGACCTGTCCTAACTGACGGCACACATGCATCAGTCATCGTGTAGCTCAACCATGTTATAGGGAGCTCAACGACCTGTCGCAAGGCGATACCAGATCAGCAGGACATTTGCGTAGGCCATATAAAAACCTCAAAACCGCCAGATTTCAAATATGTATAACAATAAATAAAAATTAAAAAAATAAGAAAAATATCCTACATGATGCTCACATTCACAATTTCTGTATTATTAAGAATGTCACAATAAAGAATGTCAATTGTTATGATATTACAATGTCAATTATATCTTATTTAAATGTCAAATTTTTTCATTATACAATGTCCAAATTTTTTCAAATTACAATGTCAGGTAAAATCAAAACAATATAATTAAGCATTTTTCATATCACTCCCATGCCTTTTTATCGCTTAAACATTCCGAGATAGTGTAATACCCCTTTCGGCATAGTTTAGCTTTAATAGCTTTCTTAAATTTATTATAGGGTAAATTTCTAACGTTAATGGGCAGTTTGTTGAAAAAGCGTATACATTGACCCATGAACGAGTTGCTTATTCTGTGGAGACGAGTAGCATGTACAGCAAGGTTGTGTTTCTTCCGAGTATTTATAGTATGTACATCTGACAATTTAACAAAATTTTGAATGTTTTTGCGTACATACATTAAGTTTTCATATATATATTGCGAGGCTACAGTCAGGACATTGATCTCTTTAAATTTTTCTCTGAGGGAAACTCTAGGACCTAAGTTGTAAATAGCACGAATAGCCCTCTTTTGCAAGACAAAGATGGTATTAATATCTGCAGAGTTTCCCCACAGAAGAATACCATACGACATAATACTATGGAAATAACTGAAATAAACTATTCTGGCTGTATCCTCGTCAGTTAAATGTCTAATTTTTTTTACAGCATATGCTGCTGAACTAAGCCTACCTGACAATTTTTCTATGTGCGGGCCCCACTGTAATTTGCTATCAATAGTGATACCAAGAAATACAGTAGACTCAACAGGGCTCAACTCTAATCCGTTTAATAGTACATTGGTCCGAGCATATTTAACATTAGGCGTTGTAAATTTCATAAGTTTAGTTTTTTTCTCGTTAAGGAGAAGATTATTAATATTAAACCAATAGACGACTTTGGATAGTGTATTGTTTACTTCGTCATAATTAAGAAGCTGTCTTTTAATTTTGAAAATTAAAGACGTGTCATCTGCAAACAATACCATCTCGGGATTATCTTTAACATAATAAGGTAAATCATTAATATAAACGAGGAATAAAAACGGTCCTAGAATTGAACCCTGCGGAACGCCCATAGTAACAGTAGACCCAGAAGATCTCTTGCCATTCACATCGACCCTTTGAATTCGATTGTTCAGATAAGAAGTCAAAAGGTCGAGAGCTTTGTTCCCTATTCCATAATGATGTAATTTCATAATAAGTGTACTATGTTGTACGCAATCAAAAGCTTTGGACAGGTCGCAAAATATACCGAGAGCATCATGCGAATCCTCCCAGGCCTCGTAAATGCTCCTAAGCAATTCCACGCCCGCATCCGTAGTAGAACGACCCCGTGTAAAGCCAAACTGTTTTTTATGAAGCAAATTGTTTTTATTGAAATACCTTAACATTTGGGTTAAAATAAGTTTTTCAAAAATTTTGCTTAACGTAGGCAATATAGAAATAGGACGAAAGTTCGTGGGATCAGACGTGCTACCAGATTTGAATAATGGGAGTACTTTGCTTTGCTTCATCAAATCAGGAAATACACCAGATGTGACACACGAGTTGAAGACAGTTGCTAAGTATGGAGAGATAGCTTCAATTATTGTTGAGATAGTGTGTACAGAAATACCCCATAAATCTGCAGTTTTCTTTAAGTCGAGACTTTTAAACGTTTCTTTAATATCTTTCGCGTTAACAACTGAAAATTCAAAAGATCTATCACATTCATCTACACTTTGTTTAAGAACTGAATAAGCAGAAATGGAAGAAGACAATAGAGTTTTGGTTGTTAAAATGGGAATATTAGTGAAAAATAATTCAAACTCAGTTGCCACCTCTACATCCGCCTCTATAATTTTATCATTAATTTTCAAGCAGAAGTCACGGTTACGTACCATTCTCGGTATATATCGGTTTTCTTTCGCGAGGATAGGAAAACGAAATGAAACGTCAGGAAAAACAAAAAACCAATAATACACGCGATTAATCCGGTTAAAAGTTGTTTTATTATAGTATATATTTTTATTATGTAGATTTGTTTTTCTTCTCTTATCGGTAAACCTTTGCATCTACTTTGTTTCATCTCTGCAACACCCAAAGGTTGACTGGGAGAGAATGGCTAAGGCATTAAGTCTGCCTATGTACATTTGTTGCATAAAGTTTAAATAAATTATCTGTTTTCAGGTTCAAATGTGAAAAAGCTCTTGGGACAAGACTACAGCTCATATAATGATGATGAACCGGATGTAAGCGAGCTGACCATTGATTTTATCACTAGGTAACTTTTGAATCTTAATAACTTTCTTCTTCTCGCACGTTTTTTTAAACTACTCACCGTGGACGCCCATGACTTCATCAACTTTGGACCTATTCGAAAATCAGCGTGGCAACATCTCGATGTTGCCGCTTTATGCTGAAATAGGGGCCTTTTTAGTCTCGTGCAGGTGCAATTTAGTAAGTCTTGTATTTTTTATGTTTATTTACTGTTTTTTTCTTTTCCTGCTATTGTATTAGTAATAACTTCGGCCACGAGACTGAAATAAATATTTTCTTTCTTTCTTTCTCCTTCCCTCCCGGTTCCGAGCCAACCCCGTAATAATGTATTAGTAATTTTCTTGACGCGCGATATTGCCGCGGGCTCAACTCATGACTAAGGGCCCCATTTGAGCTCGGAACTAGTATGAATGTATCTCAAGTAGGTCATTATACAAAAAAAAAATACTTTAGAGTTGGCTAGGCCTGCGTTAATAAGTCTGAAACATATTAGTGTGTATATATATGGTAATCACATCTGTGAATTAACTGCAAAATTTGTCGTGTCGGTTCAGTCACCTGTGTAGGGACTGAATAGATGGCGGTGACGTCACCATAACACGTTTAAAATATGGAAGAAAAATTCAGCGTACCAAGCAAAGGTCGGGATGGTTTAGTTGACAGAGCACCTGGAGTATGTATCTGTGAGGCGCGGATCAAATCCCGCTTACGACCGTATTTTTCATATAACATTAATTTATAACTTTAGAATTTGCTACTCATGGGTTAAAACGTTTAAATGAATGATGATAATAACAAAAGCATAATTTCAATGGTACAGTCAACAAAAGGGATGGTATCCAGGGTCGTCAGATATAGTTGAAGTTTTCTTACAAGCCGATGGACGTCTTCGATTGAAACTTAGTTTAATGTATTAACTGTTTATTATCTACTTTTCAATCAAATTACATTTGAAAACATCCATCAGTTTCTAAGGGCCGATTTCACCAGTGAAACTAAACGCGATCAGTACAAGCTGAACTCAGTTCACGTTCGGCCTTGTCAAAATGGCGGAATATTGTTTAACATAAAAAGATTTTGTTGTTATTTGACTTAATTGTAATAAAACGCTATTGTATAAATAAAATGTATATAAAACGGATAACTAAATAAATTTAAACATGTATAATAGTTATAATAAAGTTTCCTAAAAATATGTCTGCACAAAAAATGCTTAATTTTGTAATATTTATTGTTTACACATATATATTAATAAATATAAATTTCGGTTTTCACGTCACCAAATCGTTTAAATTCTTAATTGTGACAACATTTACATTAATTCATCAAGAAAACTTTGTTTTCGTGAACGCGATCAAAATGTAGCAGGTAAAATCAGTTTGACGTTAACTGAGATCAAAATCAACATTTGAACTGTTTCACGTAGAACTAAGTTCTGTTAAACTCGGTTTTTAATGGCAGCGGTGAAATCGGCTATAAGAAAGTTTCAACTATATCTGACGACCCTGGATACTTATCTCTTTTGTTGACTGTACATTGAAGGAAATAAAGAAAACGTTTATTTTACACAGTTATTGAAGACTTAGTTAATCTAAATATATAAAAAACGTAATGAGTACCAACTTTGTTTGGAGTGAAATTCCATTCCTAAAGGGCCCAGCTGGATGGACAATGTGTTTAGGTGCGATTTCTGTCCCTATGGCAAAAGTACATTAAATGACTGAATGATAATTCAGTTATTCTTCTCTTTTTTAATCTTCCTATGATATGAAAATAAATCCACAACACTTGCAGTCTACAAATATGTTCAAGAAGCTCTAAGCATAATTAACAATAAAAACTATGGCATAGGTATACTGCTTGATATGACGAAGGCCTACGACAAAGTGCAATTCAACATATTACTAAACAAATTGTACGGTTTAGGAATACGAGGTAAAGCTCACGATTGGTTTACATCATATTTAAACGGTCGTAAGCAACTAGTAGAAATAGAATATTTCAATAACCACACTAGAGAAATAGAAAGAGTGAGATCCGACGATAAACAGATAACAGCATCTATCCCTCAAGGAAGCGTTATAGGCTGCCTGCTATTCCATAAATATATAAATGACCTGCCAAAATCTATAACCGGACCTTGTGTATTATTCGCAGATGACATCTCATTACTCACCCAATGTCAAAATAATATAAACACAAATGACAAACTTTGCTCTCTTCTGTCTCAAGTAAATGACTGGATGTATAACCATAACCTAGAAATAAAATACACAAAAACAAAAATAATAACTTCCATCCCCATCAAAAACCCCCCCTAAACATTAACTTAAATTTCAAAGGTACAAATCTTGAACAAGTAAACGACTTTACACTTCTCGGACTAACAATCGATACACATTTAAACTGGAAGGCTCATTTTTGTATAAAAACTTTCGTGAGACATATTCATATCAATTAATGTTCACCGGTTACGACTCACGTGCATTTTTCGGGATTGCCCGACTAGTTTCGAACTCGAACGGAGCCCTTAGTCATGAGCTGAACCCGCGGCGATGTCGCGAGTCAAACTGATCTGCAGTACAAACTGTCAGTTTGACTCGCGACATCGCCGCGGGCTCAGCTCATGAATAAGAGCTCCGTTCGAGTTCGAAACTAGTCGGGTAATCCCGAAGTATGCGCGTGAGTAATAACCGTTAAACTATAACTAATATGAATGTGTCTTACGAAAGTTATTATACAAAAACAGACAGCTGCAAACCATATTTCCAAACAAATAAAATACTTACCCTGACCTGCTTATACATCTTAGAAATATGTAAATTTGTTCGACAACATCCAGAATACTACACAACCCGCGAACAAAAACAAACTAAATACACACTACGCCACAACAACAGACTAAACTTACCCACATCTCGACTTAAAATGTATCACTCCGGCCCTCTGGTAATGTCTATAAAAATATATAATAAACTGCCAAAAGAAATAGTAGAAATAGATAAAAACAATATATTTATACTAAGACTAAAAAGATATTTAATAAAAAAATGTTATTATACTTTGAATGACTTCTTTGATGAAACTAATAAATAATGTAATAATTTAATTAATATGAAAATACACCTATATAATAATATAAATATGATTGTATGACATGAGTACCAACATTAAAAACAATACTATAAGTTACATGTATGTTTCTCTCATGAATGTGATGTTACGTAGATATAGATAAATAACATAATTTTAATTTTAGTAATTAATAAAGCCTTGTAAGTTGCTGTGCCCGACAGGGTCCATAATGATCGAAAGTCCCATGCAAAGATAACACCTATGTAACGTTATGGAATGCAATAAACGTTTGAGTTTGAGTTTGAGTTTGTAATATTAAGTATGCATTCTAAGAACACACATTTCAAAAGGCCTTTCTTTTGTAACACCGTTTTTTTATGGCACCAGACGGATCGCCTTATAGTAAGCGATTACCGCCGCCCATGGACACCCGCAACCCCAGAGGACTCGCAAGTGCATAGCTGGCCTTTTAAAGGGTTTGGGCCTCCGGTACCCTCAGTCACTCGGCGAAACACAACGCAAGCGTTGTTTCACGGCGGTTTTCTGTGAGGCCGTGGTGCCGGTCGAGCCGGCCCATTCATGCCGAAGCATGGCTCTCCCACAGTAGAAACCATAACTGCAGAAGGAGGTGTTGTGTTTAAAGCAATAAAGATATATTATATGTACATGTGTCTCTCTTTCCAGACAAATAAAGCTTACATACAACTTGACAGCAGCCGCGGCGCTGATCCCGGGCTCCGAGTGGTTCAACCCTGAACTGCCGATTAAGATCTACCTGCATGGCTTTACCGACGACCCCTCCGGGAAAAGCTTCAAAAATATCAGCGATGCTTTCCTGGCTCTAGGTAATTTACACATTTTTAATCTTTTCCCTACTGCGTTGGTAACGTTGGGGTTGGGTTTCTAACCAGATAGTTTTAATGCCAGTATATTACATGGCACGACTGCCTAGCTGACCTTAAACAACCTTACTGGGTACACGACGACTGATACATACGTGCCGTCAGACAGAACAGGTCACCTCGAAGCTGCTATGGCTCTTTCCTCAAAAGGCCATTCCAGACGATCCCTGCATGGTTACACTCACATAGATATGTACATACTATTATATCTGGACTTTAAAAGAGACGTTGACCTCTGAGTTTGTTTCGGCGTTTATTCTCAGAGACAGTCAGATAGGAAAAGCCGGCGCCATCTAGTTTATAAAAATGACTTGTAAAAGTGTCTTCAACAGATCTATTTACAGACATAAAATCATTTATCATTTACACGAGTAGAGGAAGTCTGAGGAAACGATGGATGAGTTTTGTGATACATGATATGGCTAGAAAAGGAGTGACTACCGAGATGATGGCTGACAGAGATGTATGGAAGACAAAGACATGCTTCATCGACCCCAATCAGACTGAGATAAGGGCTGTAGGATGATGGTCAACGTTCTACAGAGTGTCAGCACCCGAGTGTTGTTTAACATCGACAATCATGTACGATATGAGGTTGCTATGACTTATGAATGCCTGTGTTTGCCCTCTACATCATCACCTCACAGTTCCACGTTCGCTTGCAGGTGACTACAACATCGTGGCGCTGGACGCCAGCTCGCTAATAGGCTCGAAGTACATTCGCTCCTCCACTATGGTGCGATTCATAGGGGAGCAGCTTGCACAGGTCCTCGCCGCCATGACCAACGGTGAGTTCTGAATTTATTGACTTATTGTAATATATTATCTTTCAATTTGAATACCCCACGCCTTGTAAGTTAGAACTCATTAAGTGGCGTGGTTGATGAAGAACCTCGTTTCAAGGTTAATACCACCAATAGGCTTCTAAAAATTCTAAAGTCATGTACTTTACACACAGTCGAGAACATCTCTCAGATGTGCTGGTTTCCTCACGGGAAACAGTGATAATTAATTTGGAATACGCACATGACTTTGCAAAGTCAGTCATCTTCTTCTTATCGTGTGGTTGATGAACAACCTAGTGTCGGAGTTCAAACCACCCATAGGGCTCTGAGATGGATTTACACACCATCGACAAAAACTCAGGTGTGCTGGTTTCCTCACGATGTTTTCATTCTCCGTTTTAAGCAAGTGATCATTAATTAATAATACGCACATAACTTCGAAAAGACAGTGTTGCGTGCCTTGGATTCGAACTTGCGACCTTTGACTTGTCAGTCCAACGGTCATACCACCAGGCTATCGCTTCTTCGCAAAGTCGGTAGTGCGTGCCAATTTCTTTTTATGCATATCCATGTAGCCCCAAATTTAACTACCCTTAGGAATGTTTTCGGTGCAAACTATCACTGTGGTTTACTGAAATAGTGCTAGGGGTTCTGTTCCAACACCTATATCTCACACGCTCTTAATTGGAATTCTGTTACACGCTGACCGCTGTTATATTTATATTACCTCTTAATATTTTAAACCAGCCACCCGCCCCGGCTTCGCACGGGAATTATACTCCTAAACCTTCATCATGAATCTCTCGCAAAACCGCATGAAAATGCGGATCGGTCGATCTGTGCTGCTGTTGCTTAGCCACGAGCCCCTCATTTCTCTCAATGTACGGTTCAAAAATATTCTAGCCTAGTCTCTGTATATTTCACATATTTTACTAGCGAACTACTTACCACTTTTTACTAGAAAAACTGTTTTCTTTTGATCCTTGTAAAATTAGTTTTTTTCCTGAATAAACTATTATTAAAGTTATAATATTATATGGAAAAGAATACGGTCGCGAACAGGATTCGACCTCGATCGAGATGGCTTAGTGGTCAGAGCGCCTGAAGTATTTATCCGGGAGGCGCAGGTTCGAATCCTGCTGGCGAACGTTTTCTTTTTCCATTTAATATTATAAATTTTGAGTTCGCTAAGAATGCGTTAATGCTTTTCAAAGATTTATCTTTAAACTATAATTATTTTTTTTATTTTTTGCGGTAGTCGCTATTGCTTAGTTGACAGAATATTTGAAGTACCGATACCAGTCCAAGAGGTGCAAGTTCAAACCCTGATCGCGCCCGTATTTTATTATTACCACCAATTTATATGTTGTATGATGACTTACTAATCCAATATTCTCCTTCCAGTTGGTCTTGATCCCTCTAACATCCACCTCATCGGGCACAGTCTTGGCGGCCACATCGCTGGATTTACAGGCAAAACTTACACAGAGCTGACGAATAAGAAAGTCGGCAGGATATCCGGGCTGGACCCTGCCGGGCCGTGCTTCTCCGACGTGGACGCGTCGAAACGGCTGAACGTCAATGACGCTGTCTTCGTGGATGTCATACACTCTGATGCTGGAGTGTTTGGACTGAATGAACAAGTTGGTGAGTTGGAAAGTTAATGAGCACCCTGATAGTCAACACGCTGCAGCTGGAAGCACGCGTACTGTGTTTAAATTTAATTGGACAAAAAATACATAGTGTTAAAAACTTAAAATTATTACAATCGTTTCTGTTACTGATTCTGAACGAACTACTTTCAGGTTTATTAATTAAATACTAAAAATAATGATGTATATTATATAACTACAAAATTTTTACCAGTCTTCATTTTTTTATATTAACTTTTGTGAGACACATTCATATTATTTATTGTTCAACAATTATTACTCACGTGCATTATATTAACTAGTCGAGCAATCCCGAAGAATGCACGTGAGTAATATAACCGTTTAATAATGATTAACCCACACACACACATACACAAACACACACTTACAGAAAAACACGCACACCCACACTTGGCATGATTTTATATATTTATTTATGTACACAAGGAGAAAATTAAAATTTAACATTGTACAAAGTGAAGTGGAGCACAAAGGTACTGCTTATTTCATTAAGAAATTTCTTCCAGCAGACCTGTGACTGGAGAGTTTAACAAAAAAAGATGTAGACATAGTGTGTTACCAAAAATAAATTTATGTAATGAAAAATTTATCAATAAACCAACTAAAATTAAATATACTACATACATGCAAGTAAATAAACTACATACATATGCTCTACATATATATTAAAATAAATATATGTACACAAGGACAATCACGGTAATGTAGAGAGAAAGTATTCTTTGACACGTTTCTTGAAGATGGAAACGGTTCTGGAGTTACGAATGCTAGGAGGAAGTGAGTTCCACAATCTTACAGCATGAACGGAAAAGGAATAGGAGTAGAAGTCGGATTTGTGAGATGGGAATTTAAGGAGAGTTCTAAGGTGGGACCTGCACGGGGCATCGGGAGGGCGAGTATACGAAAAGCGCTCTCGCAAGTAGGAGGGATAAGTAGGGTTATGTAGGATATTGAAGAGGAGACATAGGAATCTTTTAAAATTTAACTTATAAATTCTATTATTATAGTATCAATTTATTTAATATATTTTTGTATCAATGTGTTAAAAAGAATGTCAAGCAATGTATCACTTAAACAGGGAGGTGGACCCCAAGATACAGGGTAACCTAGTTTGGGGGTCAACGTCCACGTGATATTGTAAGAACCCATTTATCTGAAAATAAACGAAATTAAGAATCCTCATTGTTCGCAGGTCACGTAGACTTTTACCCGAATGCTGGCTCACAGCAGCCAAACTGCTTATCCCCGACCTGCAGCCACAGCAGGTGTTGGCGGTACTATTCGGAGTCAGTCCTCAATCTAACTGCTTTCATTGGAGTCAAGTGCGATAGTTGGGACGATTTCCAGACAGGAAACTGTGATTTTGATGATACGAGGTATGATAGTATTCTTCTTTTTACACGACTGCCCAAATATGGAGTGTTATGTTTTTATGGTTCATGTATGTTTGTGAATTTCTTTAATCCACCATAACTTCTGACCGCCTGAACCGATTTAGATGTACGGGGTATCGTTAGAATCCTTACATTGTCCCGGGTAACACTGACTAGTAAGATTTTATGATTTTATCAGCTTGGGTAAGCTGGAATCCTTCCAAAAATTCATTGCTCTAGAGAGAGATAAATGGATGAAGAGTAGAGAGGCCTTTGCCCAGCAGTGGGACAGTTTAGGCTCATATTAATGAATAAACAATATAGTTAGTGGCTGTGGTACGCAAAAAGATGTGAAATAAAAAAAAACATCGCAGTCGTGCTTTTTTTTACTTGTTCTTCATGAGATTCTTGAACCGATCTGGTATCAGAATTGTTGCCGGCCGTATACCTCTTACTTGGATTATTAACAATCGGGACCGATGGTTTAACAAAGCAGGAAGACGCTCAGTGTTCTGTAGGTGTTCGTACCGGTCTACCATCTAGAGACTGTCTACGCCAAACTTAACCTCACCGATCATTTACAATAACTTGTACAGTTTTTAACAAGCTATGGTGAGATGCTACTAGCCCACAAAAAGTATCTTACTTTGCTTGTGCTCGGTACAGCATGTATTCTTCTTCTATACATACACATCTATCTATATCGGTAGTTACTCCCTTTGTAGCTATATCACCATTAACATAATCCATCGTTTCCTCGCGAACAAGATTCGTGACCGTATTCTTTTTCCATTTAATATTATAACTTTTGATTTCGCTAAGCATGCGTTAATGCTTTTCAAAGATTTATCTTTAATTGTTAAGGTAATTACATCTTTACGACATTGTATTAACTGCAAAGTTAGTCGTGTCGGGTCGGTCACCTGTATAGAGACTGAATAGATAGTAATGACGTTGCCAAAAGACATGTTAAAATATGGATGAAGAATTTGCGGTGGTGCGCAGAGGTCGAGATGGCTTAGTGGTCAGAGCGCCTGGAGTATTTATCCGGGAGGCGCAGGTTCGAATCCTGTTCGCGACTATATTCTTTTTCCATTTAATATTGTAATATACAACCACTTTTTTTTGTTGTTTTAAATTAAACGTTGCCCCACACTAGGAATTTCTTCCTGTATCGTGGGTGCGTTTACAGCCATATAATCTTATATGCACGCACACCCAGACCCAGAACAATTATCCCTAGACATGCAAATATTTGTTTCGTGCAGGAATCGAACCTGAGGTACGCGGCCCAGCAGCCGGTCTCTCGACCACTGCGCCAACCGCACCGTCTCACGTACTGCGCTTGACAATTTTTTTTAAAGTATTTTTTTTCCAGGGTGATGGGTTACGCCTGTCCAGCCGACGCTCGTGGCAGGTATTACCTCCAGACGGGTCAAGATCCCCCCTTCGGTAGAGGCGTGGATGGACTGACCTTCGTAAACCATGACGCAATCGTTAAAAGAGTGCTGGATTCAGTATTAGACCTCAACTGACAGATAGCCAGCAACATAACACCCCTATATTCAAGATGGGTTAGCTAGAGATGTAAGTACTGTATTCCACCCACCATTTCACCAATGCTGTAATTAAGTTCCAATTAATAAGTTAACCTATTGCCATCAACGGGCCGAACTTTAAACTGAGAATTTTCTTTTTAACAGAAAATCTCAATAACACTACCTGACCCGGGTTAAAAGCTAGGACCTCATGCTCAGCACCCGCGCATGCGACCAATATACCAATGTGACCAATTGCTTGTTAATCGTTTAATATATAATTAATGTAATGTGTTAACCGTAATGTAAAGGTCGAGATGGGTTAGTTTTTCCATTTAATATAATAACTTTACTTATTTGACAGATAATCGTAATTATTATAAACTTGTGAACCATGATTGCCGTCTTTATGATAATTTAATTTAAATATTGTGAAAAAAACGGCTGTTAGCATACCAAAATGTGGTGTTCCTATATTTATAAAGATACTAAAGCTCTTCATATTGCTAAATGTTATATATGTATTTCAAATGTTATAATATTTTGTTGAAATAAAATAAATATATTTTTATGATATTGTTTTATTTGAAACTCAATCTAGAACCTACTATAGTCTGTTCTTATAGGGTTTTTTTTTAGTTAATTGCGACCTTATCTTTGTCGACTATTCGGCCAGCGTCATGTTGGGTTCCTAGAAAGAAGAATTGCACGACAGGTGTCAAATTAGTACAGTTGTAGGGATACGGCGTATCGTAAATCAGAAATAGATTATCGATTATCGATTTGTTTTTAACATTATCAAGATTATTATTTAAATCGATTCAAGGTGCGTAAAATGTATTGCGCAAGCCTTCTTAAAATTAATAGACCGTAAATTTATATTGGTAATTTAGGGTTAAATAAAATTCATGTCAATCAAGTCATGATAATTTAAAAGTGGCGAATGACGGAGACGTACGCTCAGCATTCGGTGGATTATGGTTGAAGAAAAAGAAAACTAAATAACGAATCACGATTAAAATTAACTTTTATTCAATGTTAACAGAATAATAATTCTTACAATCTAAATTAAATTATTAAATGCGTGTGCATTCACCAAAGAAGATAAATTGGTAGGCAATTGGAGTATGTTTTAATGAGATCAGCGTACCTATTGGCTAACTCGGTTACTAACGAATTGATGGTCACTTTGTAGTACATTGCGTCGTACTTTACAGCTTGTCTATGATGAGCAAAAATATTAAAAACATACGACGCAATCTACTACAAAGTAACCATCAATTCGTTGGTAACCGAGTTAGCCAATAGGTACACTGTTCGGTTGGCATCCTCACCCAATATGTAAATAAATACTAATAAAAATTAGGAAGCTCCATTCGCGTGTAAGGTTCGGATTAATCACACTTAATTAACATTTCGACAAATTTAATTTACTCTATAAAATGCTAATTCGATATTAGCCGTTTAATATACTGTTAAAAATAATTCTGTTACATTTCTTACAAATAAACATAATGCTAACAGTGATCCAAAATTTCATCAAGCTGAAATATTTGATTGTGATGGTATTTTTTTTATAAATAGGGTGTGCTTAATGGAATGAAATAAAATGAACGAATAATTAATATTGCGTCGTACGTTTTTAATATTTTTGTTCAACATAGATATGCTGTAACATATAACGCAATGTACTATAAAGTGATCAATTCGTTGGTAACTGAAATAGCCACGTAGCTCCTATGGTAATTCACAACTAAGGGAAAATATTGAAAATTAAGGAACATTATTACTTAGTAAACTCGATAAAAAAGTTTTTCTCGATTTTACTAAATAATAATGTATTTGTCTACGGCATGAATAGTTTTATAGACCTATTTAACAACAGAATATATACGACCAGCTAACGGAATTATTGTTTTAACTTGACAGCTTTTCTCTGGTTGATCATAGTTACTTCACATTTTACAATATGCCATCGAACCTCGAACCAAATGGCGACCTCTCGAATAGGAAGCCCAGAATAATTGTGGGTCACTGTCGTCACTGAGCAAAAATATAACATGCCATTTACTTATTCTTTTCAATTTGTATCAATCATTTTATCTATGACGTAATTCTTCAATGAAAGACCTTTCTTTCTTTTTAACCGACTTTAAAAGAGGTTGAGTGGGCAGCTTTAGTGAATTTATGATGCCCATTTTAAGGAAACTACACATTAGAAAAGTCCAAGACAACACCCAAATGCGTGTAGCGATTAGTTTGATGATATTTTGGGGGCTGGGTTACCCGCGTCCGTAGGAGTGCAACCTTAAAATGGAATCCCTACACGTGGCCCCTGGGCGGTGCTGCACAGGCAACACAACTCTGGTGGGAAGCCTCGGCCGCGGCTGGTTACCAACCACTGGACGAAGGCTTGCCTAGTCGTGTTTCGGGATGTAGTCCGGTGTAATCCACTCTGCTCAGAGTGAATAGATTTCTTCTGGATATACGTGCTTCATCCTCGGCCACACCGTCGCTTACCATCAGGCAAGTTGATGTCCAAAAGTAGATCCATAATTGATAAAATAGGCATTGTTATGAGACCACATAGAAAACAAACCCTTTCATTTTACAATCGGTCACATCAGAGATATCGCAAAACAAAAAAAATAATCTTTTTTTTTACTTTTAACCTAAAAGTCTTATCACTATGATGCCACTATCGTCTTCCAGGTAGTAAGTAAACCAGGTTCCTCACCAAGCCGTCGTTGTTCACGTACTGGGTACCGTTCATCCCGAGGCCGTAGGGTTCGTCCTCAGCCGTGCGCAGGTAGTAGGTGCCCCTCGTGTTTGGTGGACTGTTATAGCCCATAATACTGGAGACATATAAAAAGTAAAGAAGGTAGCATAGTACCAATATATAAACTCTATCTGGTAGTTTTAGTGTCTGCTCAAAAATAGGATAGGTAGCTTTAGATTTAGTAAGTAACATTTTTTCTCAATTGACCGCAGTCATATGTTTAAAAATATATCTGTTCCTCCACTGTCCTAGAAACACTACTAGACAGAATGAACTTAGTAGTTCAGATAACAACTAACTGTAATAGCCTAAACATTAAGCAAAATCTGGTAACATTAACAAAATATCCTGCTTCATCATCAACATTACTTCTATACCATTCGTAATTTCCTGCCTTCTGAACTACGCAAGTAGCTTTGACAGATTCAAAGATATTTGGACAGAAATATATGCCATCTTTTACAAACAGTTAATTTATGTGTGAGTTGGGATGTGGCAAGAGACGTCGTAGGTCATCAGACGATGTAAAATTTATTTGGTCCAGCCAAAATGTGGAACTCCATAGCGACCTCTATGGTCCCTACTACCTTTTACCCAAAAACCTTCAAAGTATAAGAATTAATAGGTAATATTAATATCTTCTGTGTACGCTCATTCTGTCGTAGACCTCATCCATCTCTTTAGATCAGGTGACATCGAACAACCCAATCATTTATAAAAACTAAGTTCAAAATTAAAACCATTTCCTACAGGATATGGGCTACCTTCTTACCTTATATCATTATAATTGCACTTCCCATCCCTGAACTCCTGCCAGTCCTTGCAGCTGGTCGCGACGAAGGCGTAGGGAGTGCTAACTGACTCCGCGAACAGGAGCCACGCTCTGCTGTGACTGCAGGACGCTAACAGCAGGTTCGGAAGGCAGTTTGGTTGCGAGGAACCGCCGTTAGGGTAAAAATCAACATGACCTGTGTAGTAGAGTATATTTAGTTTAAAGTTATGAATGTAGGTGTATTATACGGGATCAGAAATACCACTGTTCTGGGCTGCGAGAGAAACATAAATTAACTAGTTCATAACCGTTCCACTCCATGGCAACGGCCTTCTCATACGTAGAAGTCAGTAGCATTAACCACCGCACTAACAGTTGATACCTCACTGCGGGTCACTGACTCTTTGGTACAGTGGTTGCAAGCTTTCCCGCAGCAGTCCTGTCCGGGGCAGGTAAACTCATACTGATTTCTTCGTTTATGAAACCCTCAGTCCAAAGTTTGGAATGTGCCGTTAGATAGGAGTAGGCTCATCACCACAATGGGACTTAATAAAACCGAAATTTCATTCACCAATACTTTTATAAAGTCCAACTGTGTACCAATCTACCTAACCCTTCAGGGAATACTGGGATGATGCCATGTTATGTTATTCCATGTTTCCTCGTTGTTGTTTCTTTTGCCGTATGTCTGTGATGTCTTGATATGATGTAAGAAAGTCCAATGGCATTTAAAATTTAAATAGCCGTGTTGGCACATACCAGATGGAACCACCTTCTACCGGCTAGGAAGTGGGCACGTAACCATACGGTCGCTATGAACTGGCCTCCCTGTGCTTTAAATCAATCTGTTCAACTCACCAACACGCTCATTCAGTCCATACACTCCAGCATCAGTGTGTATGACGTCTACGAAGTCAGCGTCATTGATGTTTAGACGCAGCGTAGTGTTCACGTCAGAGAAACACGGCCCGGCAGGATCGAGTCCGGATATCCGGCCGACGCGTTGACCCGTCATGGACGTGAACGTCTTGCCCGCGAATCCTGAGATGTGGCTGCCGAGACTGTGTCCGATCAGGTGGATGGCGGAAGGTGGAAGACCAGCTTAAAAGAAAAACAAACCGTTTTATTTAGTGTTTTAAGAATATTTTTACAGTAAAAGTATGGACCTTCTTGCGGGTTCTTCTTTGTAAGATTTACTTTTTTGTAACATCCACTTCTAATTTTGAACTTCTAATTTCATTCACTCACTTCTCTTGAATCTAGCTTTGACATTCCACGAGTACGGTACTCACCTACAATCTAGTCTATTTGAAATACAAATACTAGAGTTTGAGTTATGTAGACGTCAACAGGAAATAGCAGTTGGTAAACTTGGAGCGACATCTATCTCGCTACATGGATACTACGAGCATAACACGCTACATCGCGCAAGCAAAGTTTAACGACAAATCTGCGTATAGAAAGAAAGAAAGAACGAAACAATTATTTGACACAGCTAGCTTTAAAAGAGACGTTGACCTCTGAGTTTGTTTCGGCGTTTCTTCTCAGAGACAGTCAGATAGGAAACGCCGGCGCCATCTAGTTTAAAAAAATGACTTGTAAAAGTGTCTTCAACAGATCTATTTACAGAAATAAAATCATTTATCATTTATCATTTAGTAAAACACAATAAAAAAAAAATACAAATTTACAAAAAAAGTTAGGTAACTAGCGGGCGTTGTGTGCCTCACAGCTGCGCCAAAAATATATATGCGTATATACAACCGCCCGACATTAACCGTCGGGCCGTGGCCCACCAGGCAATATCATCCGCCTGGTTGGAGGATTCTCCCTTTTCAATGGGGGAACACGGAACACCATACCTTGTTCCTGCATAAACTCAAGTCAGGGTGGCACTTCTGGGTGGTTTAGTAAACTCTGACCCCAGCCTTAATAATCATACTGAAGACACAGAGAGAGAACTCATTCCTCAAAAAAGATGCCTATGCAAATTACACCGCCCAGGGAAGTGGTGCAACCCACTTCGTCTTCGAGGGTCCCGAAATCTGCATATAACGTTCGCTTTTAACCTCCTTATTACCAACACAAATTAACGACAAACTCACCAGACACCAACGCAACCAGCAGTTTTCCCAGCTCGGTGCCTATGAAACGCACCATAGTGGTGGAGCGGAGGTAGAGCCAGCGGATCAGCGAACTGGCGTCTAGAGCCAGTAAGTTGAAGTCACCTGCAAACAAACATGATGAAGTAATTGGAACTGTTCATCTCTGAGAATTATTGAGTTAGACATTTTGGAATGTTGTATCCTCAGGGAAAATGAATTTTCTTAGCAATAAAGATATCAAATTTTAAAAATAATTTTTAACAAAAAAAAGAACCGACTCCAAAAATAATAATAATTGTATATTATTGTCCTAATAAATTGACTTTATTCAGAATACTCTAAAATTAAAAAAATATTTTTATATAAATTGTAGTAAGTAAATAATGCAATTATTTTATAACTTTTTAGTGCAATTTTACACAGAAAGATTTTTGGAGTCGGTTCTTTTTTTTGTTAAAAAATATTTTATTTCTTACTTTTTAGTGAATCTTGCGTACCATAACTGATTTATCGGAAGTGAATATGGGTAGACCTACTCAACGCGCTGTCCATATATATCTGTCGCAGATGGATTGTAGAATCCGCTGTTTTACAAAATCTCTAGCTGCTTTACAAAACAGTACTGTTTTATAAAACAGCTTAACAACGATCAGCTGGATTGCCATTGCGATACGTTTAACAAAACCAGGGTGTACAATCTTCGAACAAATGAGTAGGAAACTGGACAATTATAAATCGACAAAATAAAGTAGCTCATTTAAATATACCATTGTCGTATGGCAATCATTCTTTTGCAATTTGGTAGGGTTATATCAATAGTTTTTTGCCTTCGTGAATCAATAGATGGCGCTTAATGCTATTTTGCAACAGCTATCTCAGATATGTAAGGAAGACTTATTTGTAAAAGTAAACTTGAATTAATTATATATCGGGAGTATGCTGGTCGGAACTGGCTTCGCAGTCGCAGTTACTCGTTAATAAATTGCATATCCGAATTACAAGACATTTATGATGACATATTAAAAACAAATATAACATTAAATAATTTAAAACAATTTATAAAAGTAATAATATTTGTACATATTATTTTCGACTTCCTGCATTGCCAAATCCATAAAGAAAACTTGATAGATTTAAGATTACTTTGTCATCCCGATTTTTTACTCACCATTATGGGAAAAAATTAAATAAAATATTAAAGGCAATAAAAATATGTATTAAGTGATTAAAGATAAATCTTTGAAAACCATTAATTTTATTTCATTATATTCTTCCAAATTATTCATAAGATGTATGAGCAATAAAAAATGAATGGAAGAATATATTGGAATCGGTTGAATCACGTATTTTATATCTTTGTTGGTTGGACCCTAACTAGATACCTAATAATACCTAAACAAATGTATATGCATGTCGGGGTCCTATCGTTTACAGCAATAGCAATAGAGCGGACTGTATAAATAAAGAGTATAATAAAAAAACAAAGATAGATCAAACGGCGCCCGATCGTACTACGTGACCGCCGCGGAAAATCGTCGTAGAGAAGTATTGCGCGCCAAAATGGGGAAAAGAGCGGCAGCTGCCGCATCACTTCCCGCCCCCGTGCACCCTTCAGGCTGCGCGGTTGTCAGCGCGGCCGTCATCGTTTCCTCGTACCGCGCGCCCTCGCGCTGCCCCGCGCCGTGGCATTAGTAGTGCATTCGTAATACTCTAGATGGCGTCTGTGTGCCCTGTTTCCTAAATTGAACGAGAGAGAGGTCTCTATTTCCTATATTATAAAGTACTCTGTGAACAAAACTGCTACCCACCTTTAGACGTAATGCAGAATGACATATCTACAATGGGACAGGTTTGTTTATTGTATAGGTATATTAAATGGATAGTCACCATTCAAGTAAAAAAGCGTACTCTGATTTACTTTACTGTATTCTGATTTGACTTTCCGTGGCTGGGTCGACGGAGCCCCGCTTAGCGGGGCTCCTATTTTTGTGTCCGTAAGGTTAGAAAAAACCTAAACACGAAGAGTCATCCTCTTCGAACCTAACCTGTCCGTGTCGGGATACACGAAACTCCCGAGCTCGCTTCGCTCGCTCATGGATCAATTTAATTTATTTTCTTTCATAATCCCGATATATTGTCGATTATTATAGTGGTTTAGTATTTACGTCATAAAAAAATTTCATAATTTTTTTGCTATTGACAAGTAAAATAAAGTTAGGTTATTATTGTTAGGACATACAGAGCCGACCAAATTTCGAACTAAAATCAACAATCTGACAGTTAGGCAGTTCATTAGAACTATTCTAGAGACCGTAAACACCACCGGAAAGTCACAAGAAAGCAAAATACACCATTTCGTTTACTTCGACGACGTATTATTTTTCAGTTATTTTGATTTAAATACCAAACTACTAAACCAATTTTCATAAAATTTAAATGGGACCAATCTGAAAGTAAATCCATTCAAATAAAAAAAAAAAATTCCAAATCGGTTCATAAATGACGGAGTTCTGAGGTAACAAACATAAAAAAAAAAAAAAAAAATACAACCGAATTGATAACCTCCTCCTTTTTGGAAGTCGGTTAAAAAGAGATTTTTTTTTTTTTTTTTTTTTTTCCTGAATTACTTAGGACTCAGTCCTCAATAATTAAATAACAATCTAGCCACTTAGGCTAATAAGAAATTTTTATCTCACTTAATTTGCTACGTAATATATGTACATTATAACTAAGAGTAATGTTCATTGCACATTCTTAGAGTCTGATAAGATGAAAACACTTTGTTCGTGTGTTTTATAGTTATAACACTTCACTGATTTAGCTGAATAATTATTCACTAATATTCACTACACTAATTCAAATGGTTTAGTTCTGTTTAGTCTTCGCACAATGTCCGTGTTATCGAGCAGTTGGATTGCCTCGACATTTATGTGGTGATGAAGTCTACGTTCGTGCGCTTCAGCAAATTTTTGTATGGTTTGGTTGACGAATTCCATTTTAAGATCGCGATGGAGGTCGTCGTTTCTTATATACCAGGGAGCGTTGACTATATCCCGAAGTACTTTATTTTGGAATCTCTGAATTATTTTAATATTGCTCTGTTTAGTACAGCCCCAAAGTTGAATGCCATATGTCCAAACAGGGACTAGAATTTGCTTATATAACAATAATTTATTTCGTATTGATAGGCAGGACTTCCTCCCCAATAACCAATACATATTTTTATATCGAATGTCTAGTTCCTGCCTTTTCTTTTTGACGTGCGCTTTCCATCGTAACTTTGCGTCAAGTGTTATACCAAGATATTTGGCTGTGTTTGCGTATGGCACTTGTACGCCATTTATAGAAATTGGGTGGTAGTCACACTTTTTGTTGGTGAAGTCAATGTGAATAGATTTGGACTCGTTAAGTTTGATCCTCCATTTTTGTGCCCAATCATGAACTTTGTTCACAGCTACTTGTACCTTTTTTGCTGCTTCTTTATGGCTTGACCCGGTAGCCATGATAGCGGTGTCATCTGCAAAGGTTGCAATAATGTTGTTATCTATCTCTGGTAGATCACATGTGTACAGCAGGTACAGGACTGGGGCAAGCACACTTCCTTGTGGTACACCGGCTTTTATTGGTTTTAGCTCGGAGTAGGCATCCTCTTGTCTGATTCTAAACATTCTATTAGTGATATACGATTCCAAAATATCAGCGAAGTCTTTAGGTAGCATTAGACGGATTTTATATATAAGACCCTGATGCCAAACTTTATCAAAAGCTTGCGCCACATCTAAAAATACCGTGGAGCAGACTTTTCTGTCTTCTAGTGATCTTTCAATAATGTTGGTAATTCTATGTACCTGATCTATTGTGGAGTGATGTTCCCTGAAGCCAAATTGGTGGTTTGGTATCAAATTTCTTTCACTTACAATTGGGTTCAACCGTTTTAGTAAAAGTTTTTCAAATAGTTTTGATAGTATGGGTAGCAGAGAGATGGGCCTGTATGAAGTTGCTTCGTGGGGTGGTTTCCCAGGCTTAGCAATCATGATGACTTCGGCAATCTTCCATAACTCGGGCACATATTTTAACATGAATGCAGCATTGATAATTTTAGTAAGTTTAACAATGGCTTTTCGTGGGAGATGTTTGAGAATTTCTCCAGAGATAAGATCATATCCTGGACATTTTCTCGAGCTGATGTTATATAGGATTTCCTTCATAACTTCTTTTGGTGTGACAAGCTTAATGCTTTTATCTTGTAATATGTAGTCACAGTCGAGGTTGATTACTGGACCTTCATTCGGCTGAAAAGTTTCTGCTAAGTGCTGTGCAAATCTCAGCGCTTTTTGGTCATTACTTATGGCCCATTTTCCGTTTCCATCCCTGATTGGAGGAATTTGTGTAATAGGTCTTTGAAGTTTCTTTGTCACTTTCCAAAGTGAATAGTCCGTAAAGTGGTCACTGGTTAACTGTCTAAGATTAGTATTCAGAGATTCATCATGAAAAGCTTGAATTTTTCTCTTTAATGTTTTTGTTAAGTTATTAAGTATAGTTTTATCATACGGAAATCTAGTTTGTTGCCATCTTTTTCTTTGTTTTCTCTTCTCAGATAGTAAGTTTATGATATCTTTGGGGTAAGTATGTCCCTTAAATCTTCTTTGTAATTGTGGTGTGTTATTCCATGCACATTGTTGGATATTTACAATAAATTTGTTTACTTCTGAGTCTAGTTGATCTTGGTTTTTAATTGGAGTGTTTAAATCTAATGCATTATTTAAGTCTGTGCTAAAGCTATCCCAGTCGGTGGCCTTGTTAGTTAAGCTCAAGTGGTATTCTCTGAGTAAGATTCTGTGGCTTAGTCTTAATATTATCGGAGAGTGGTCCGAGTTCATATTATAGCCTTCCTCTACACAAAGGTAATTTGATGATATATTTTTGTAAATGAAGAAGTCTATAAGGTCTGGTATTTTCTGATGGTCAGTGGGCCAGTAAGTTGGTTTCCCTGAGCTTATAACTTCACAGCGAGAGTCATTCACTGCACTTAGCAGCTGTCTTCCTTTCGTTGTAGTTAATCTTGATCCCCAACGGATGTTCTTGGCATTAAAATCACCACCCAATATGAATCTGTGTCCAAGAAGTTCAAAGAGGTGAACATATTGTTCTTTTGTTATCATGTGCCTCGGAGGACAATAAATGGCTGCAATGGTGACGTGACATTGTCTTGTTTTTACTGATACCGCCACGGTTTGCATGTTCGGTTCTTCATGTTTACTTTGTTCGAAGTGATAGATGTTATCTTTTATAATAACTGCGCTCCCCCCTCTAGCAGTGTTTTCAGGGTGGACTGAGTTATATACCCTGTATCCTTTGAATTTGATAAAGGATTGTTTGGTAAAATGGGTTTCAGATATCAAGCACACATCTATGTTTTCTGTATCAAGGACTGCTTGCAACTCTTGTTGATGTTGGGCAAGTCCGTTGGAATTCCACGCCATTATTTTGAGTGAATTAATCATTGCAGATCTTTCAAAATAACCGCCTTAGTGCTCGATTCTAATTTCTCTAACCTCTTGTCGAAAGATGAAATACACTTCAAGATTTGATTAAGTTTATCTTCGAAGTTAGTTGACTGTGTATTTTGTTTTGCTACTTGTGCATAAGATACACTTTTGTTCGCGTAAACAGTTTTTACTTTTGACTGTACACTTGCTTTTGATGACTGTTGGTCAGAATGGGTAACGTGAGGAGACTGTTGTGATATTGGTGCAACAGGTTTACCTTTAGGATTTTTGTTCCTGAGTTTTTGTATCTCCTTGGCTACTACACACCCTCGGTAGTTAGCTGGGTGAGGTAGACCACAGTGGACACACTTAGGTTTCTCTTGTGCTGGTTTGTTGCAGTTTGGTGTTAAATGCTTGCCTGTGCATTTGACACATCTTGGCTCTTTTGAGCAGTACTTTTGTGTATGACCATATGCCTGGCATCTCTTGCACTGAGGAATGAGTTTTGAATTTTTGAGTGGGTGTATTTCAACTTTACACCCTAGAATGTGTTTAATGCCGTAGATTTTATTTACATCTTCGTCATTTTTAAACGATAGTATAAACATGTTAAGCGGTTCTTTGTTCTTCCAGCTCAACTTGTTATCTACCTTTTCTATGTAGAATCCTTGTGAGGTTAAGTCATCCTTTATCCGATCGGGCTGGCAGGAAGAAGGCAACTTTTTGACTACCACTCTAATGGGTCTAGTCTGTTTATCCTCGTAGGAATGCCAGTGGTAGTTTTTCTCTGCTAATAGTCTGGAGATTATTCTGTACGAGTCCTCGGTTTTTGCGTTAACCTTAACGCAGTCCCTGTTCATCATTTTAGCAGTAAACGTTTCTGCCGGTTGCATTTCAGTTAAGATATCATAAAAGTTTTGGTAGTTTTTCACTTGGTCCACCACAATTGGCGGCGGTGGTGGAGGTTTTTTGACTTCGGTCTTCTCTTTTTTATTTTTATATTGTTGGGCGCTAGTACTTGGTTGTTGTGGCGGAGTGAGAGAGGTGTTTAATTTCCTTTTTTTCCTGCTTTTTGCCCTTATCCATTCAGTCTCTTTGGCGAGATCATCCTCGTCCGTGCAGTACTCAATGTATTCATCTTCAGTACGCTGAGAAAATTGTATGCTCCTGTTGGCTTCTACTCCCTCGGGATCATTCTTGTCTCGTTCCTTGGAGTTTTGAAGTTCTAACTGAACGCTTTGAAGTTGCACCTGAAGGCTTTGTATTTGACCTTTCAGGTCATTAACAATAACTTCGAGATTTTGTCTTGCTGTTTTTTCGTTGATATAACAGTCATACAACTGTTTTTCAAGGTCAGTTTTAATTTTAATTTGTTTGGAAGACATAATTGCAAGGTTAGTCAAACTGCACCTTATTAATTATTTAAATTGATTGTTATTCATTTCTTCCGCAAAAGTAACTGGGTCATCGCGGTGACCCCGATAGTCCGACGCGCACCGCGGCGACTGCTGCGTGCTGCGTCGTCGGTTAAAAAGAGATGCTATCGCCTCTATTCCTCAGGTAAGGTGTATAAAATAGAGCTCCAGAGAGAGAAACCTCCTGGTAATCATGCTGTATCTAGGATCACTTCTTTCTGAGGTCAAGGTGCCAACACTGCGGCGACTGCCCCAAGGACACGGCGCAGCAAATGCTAGAGGTGTGCACGGCCTGGGTAGAGCAGAGCCATGACGTTATTGGGGCAGTAGGGGAGGGCAATCTAGAAAGAGAAAGAAAGAAAGGGAGGTGGTCGCCTGCTTTTGCGAAGGGGCGACGGAAAGGGAATCATTCCCTGAAAGCTAGTGAGTATAGAGATTGGAGCTTTAAATCTGCTGGTGGGAAATATCCAGTAAAAATCAAACATGTATTAAATTGGTTATTCGTAAAATATGCCTCCGACGGCATGTTAAAATTTTGATTTGATTTGATCTGAAAAAAAAAATTTTTTAGCACTTGTTTCTGACCACAAGATCAGAAGACAGTCCTGTTGCTCTAGTGAACCCTAGCGCGACTGCTGAGCATGAGGTCTTTGCTTCGATTCCCGGGTCGGGTAAAGTGTTATTGATTTTTTTCTGTTAGTGAACTCTCAGTTGCAGACCAAAGTTTGAAATTGTGCCCGGTAGCTCGCTGCTAGTTTCACTAGCGACATCGCCGCGGGCTAGAATGCACGTGAGTTGAACCGTTGAACAATAATATAATTAATATGAATGTATCTCACGAAAGTTATTATACAAAAAAAAACATTAAGTATATTATTATATGATATACTTGCCTTGATTCAAAAAAGCATAGCTAATGCTGGAGTAGCTGCCTTTGGAGGGGTCGTCGGTGAAGCCGTGCAGATAGATCTTGAGCGGTAGCCGTGGGTTGAACCACTGGGAGCCCGGGATCAGCGCCGCGGCCGCTGTCAGCTTGTAAGTCACGTTTACAGATCTGGATGTGGGAATATAAACAAAATCTTTAAAAAAGTAATGCAGTAAACATAACACTATTCCAAAAGACGTAATCAAAAATAAAGAAAGACACACCTGCACAGTGATAATATACAAGAAAAGAACACATTACAAATGTTAATATATAGGTATTACATGGCTTAAAATCTATACAAAATATATGATAATATAATATGATTTAAAAGGATTGGGATGTTGTTCGGCGCCTTACAACTGCAAAGTGGTAATGCTGAGTTTAGTAGATCTGTAAATGATTGCTAAGTAAATATCACCAGGCGTCTTCTTAAGACGAATACAATTTTGTAAATTGTATCGAACAAAAACACAGTAGCTAAGTTGGGAGAGTGATGACACGAACCGTCAAGGGTCAAGGATTCAATCTCCGAACCAAAAAAAAAAACCTATCAAAGTCATATACAATGTTAAACATTAAATATTTTATACATTTTTCTCTTTACAGAAAGTGAAGCAATAAGTAAGAAGTAAGTGAAGCTTACCACAATATATTAGTGACAACCACATCTTAATCGGTTTTGGGTGCTATTTGCGTTGATAAAGGTCCCAATAATATTTTTTCTCATATATCGTCCATGTACAGACAGCGATCCGTTACAATTTTGTTAGTCATATGAATAATTAATGTTGCGGAAGCAGTGCGGTGGCACACCAAGCGGTCACCTGGTTGATTGGTTGGCAATAACAACTGTTGTACTAAATATGGTCGCGGGTTCGAATCCTACGCGTGGTATACTTTTTTTTGCAACTGACAATGCAGCCTAAGGACTAACAACATTCAGATTGCCACCGACACTCTTAGAAGACGATAAGAGTAATATAAAAAAAATGACGATAATGCAGTTGTTCTGCCTCGTTGGTCTAGTGGTCCCAAGCGCAACAGCTGAGCATGTGGTCCCGGGTTCAATTCCCAGGCCGAGCAGTGTTATTGAGTTTTTCTGCTATGCAATTCTCAGTTGAGTTTGGAATTGTGGCAATAGGCTCACCGTCAATTACATGAGACCTAATAACAGCATTGGTGAAATGTGAGTGTACAACTGTGTACACCTCTGTATACCCCTTTGGGGAATACAGGCCTTATGTAATACAATAGAGAAAAAAATATGATGAAACAATGAAACACATAGTGCTTCCCCTCTCCTACATTTCTGTGCCCGACAGGGTCCATAATGATCTAACTGATTGTATTTACCAGCTAAATTACATTGTGGAACGCAATAAATATTGAATTGAATTGAATATTACAGTTACCTGGTGATAAAATGCAGTGTCAGCGCGCTGAGGTCCAATTCAGTATTATTGTAGGAGTCGTAATCCACGCCCAGCAGTCTCTTCACGTGCCTGCCTGGAAACACACAATCATTTACCTGTCTTCAAAGCTAGAGACAATCTTACCAATGAACTCCACCATATAATTAAGCCACCAACGAATATCAAGAAGGCAAAAGTCTATGTCAAAGACTTTCCATATAGTTTATGACTTATTATATTACAGATAAAGTCTCAAACGCATTAAGAAAGGAAAAACATTGAATAGATTCAGGCGTTACTTTGCGGAAGTCAAAATCAAAATCAAAAATTGTTTGTTACGAAAAAGATACAATTTATCACATGGTTACTGCGGTTTCCAAACTAGGCAAGCCTGTATCTTGGAAACCTGAATGGAAAGCATTGAGTTTTACATACAGATGTATCATGAAGTAAGCAATACATATTTGTAATTGAATATAACATTATTGTTGCAAAAGACATGATGCAAATTTATTTATAATTATTCTACAATAAATGGTCTTTAAGGTATCCTCTATAAACTAAAATAATATTATGTAAAACATATAATCGTAGTACCTAATTACTTTGGTGATAAAAACAAAAGAATGAAAATTTTAAAACAATAAAAAAAACCTGACAAAAAATATTTTTCTCGAGACTGTAGTGTGTGTGTGCGCGTGTGTCTGTTTCTGTGTGTGTAAGCGTGTGCGTAGGTGCGCGTGCGTGTGTATGTGTGTTTGTGAGTCCATTACAATGGATGCAGATTAATACAATATCTAGCTACTTCAACAATAATGAGGGTAGTTATGCATTACCTGTGCACCGCCCGCCCGCCCGCAAATATATGCGTATGTGCAAGTGGTGAAAACTGCGACTACCACCAACTCTACACGTGTTTCGCCCCTCCAGGGGTGCATTATCAGGAGCTGTTAGACCGTGCAGTGTCCGCCACCGCGACTCGGCTGCGCAGGCGTGGTCAGTGTGCATATACTTGCGGGCGGGCGGCTAGACATTGTATTGATATGCATCCAAAGGAAAAAATTATGTGTTATGTTTTCCTTTCACAAAAAATCTTATCTTTAGTATTCACTAAGGTGCGTTTGACGACCACGTCTCTTTCTACAAAAGTTCATAACTTTGGGTTATAGGAAAAATAAATAATACAGTTGTCAGCCCGAGATCCCGAGACAAGGGGTAGAGGAGAATCGTGTGGTTTTTAGTCGATAGGAGACCGGCACAACAGCCAGGGCGGAATTCCCACAACGAAAAAATAAAATTGGATCTTCGCCCCCCAGATGAATACTACTAACAAACTACCACACAATCTTAAGTGGTGAAGACAGGGGGAAGTGGGGACAGGGGGAAGTGGGGACAGCTCGTGAAGGCCCTATAAGTACACCAAGAGTTTACGATACCCAGCATGACTCCCACACTTTTAATAGCTCTTATCATGAGAACAGCCTAAAGACATATATACATACAAACTCACGCCTATTTCCCATGGGGGTAGGCAGTAACTACAGAACGCCACCTGCTACTATCATGACATGCTCCTTTTGCTTCGTCTACGTTCAGATATCTGGTCATACACGCGCGCATACTAAACAACTGACGTATTTTTTTAACCTCATATCTCAAGTTGAATCATACCCATACCCAGAACAATGATCATAAGAGCACACAAATACTTGTTCGGAGCGGGAATCAAACCCTCGACATATGGCACCGTCTGCCTAGCCTTTTCCCAATTACATTGGGAAACGGCTAGGCTGTCGGGGGTCGGCTTCCAGTCAAACCGGATGCAGCTTAATACCAGTATTTTACATGGAGCGACTGCCTATCTGACCTCCACAACCCAGTTACTGGGTAACACGATATCTCGTGGTATGACTGGTTGTCAGACTTTCAGGCTTCTGACTACCCGTAATGACTGTCATAGATCTTAATTTGACAACCGGGACCAACGGCTTATCGTGCTCTCCGAGGTACGGAGGGATCTCGGTATGAAATTATGGTCACCCTTCCACAGACCGACCGCGGCAAGCGCAGCTTAACCTCGATCGATCGATCTGTGCGGCTTTTACTTAGCCACAAGCCCCTCAACATATGGGACCGTTAAACATAAAAAGATTACTGAAGAATCTAGTGAAAGCCTCTTTGATCTAGTGGTCGCAAGCCTGACTGCAGAGCGTGACATCCTAGGTTCGATTCTCGGGTCAGGCAAAGTGTAATAGACAAATTATAATATTCTATTAGGAAATTCTTTGTAGCAGCCCAAAGTTTGGTCTCTATTGTGTCCGGTAGCTGGCAATACGCTCGCCATCTTATTTTACGGAACTTAATATTAATACCAGTATCGGTAATTAAATACGTGTTTACAACAGTATCCCTCTGACAACCCTTAACGCAATACAAGCGTAATGCTATGTTATACTTTTACTCACACTGACTGAACCCAACATACACGACAGTCTTCTCAATGGGGTCTGCTAGAGCGGAGATCTCCTTATTGACGCCGTTGGTGACGCTCTTAGTGAGAGACTTGATGAAGTCAAACTGGGCAGCGGCTGTGGACAGCCATAACACCATCAGGAGAGGGACCAGGCGAGTCATGGTGGCACCTGGAGAAGTAAAAACGAGAGCTAAAAAACATAAAAAATCTTAAAGCATAACAAATATTTCCTTAAAGTTACAATATTAAATGCAAAAAGCCATCTCGACGTCTGCTCACCACCGCGAATTCTTAATCTATATTTTAACACGTCTTATGGCGGTTACGGTTTCGGTCACCCGTATAGGTACTGAATTGATAGCAATGACGTCGCCATAAGACGTGTTAAAATATTGATTAAGAATTCGCGGTGGTGAGCAGACGTCGAGATGTCTTAGTGGTCAGAGCGCCTGGAGCGCCTTATCCGGGAGGCGCAGTATCGAATCTTGTTCGCGACCGTATTCTTTTTCCATTTAATATTGTAACTTTAGAGTTTGCTAAGCATGTGTTAATGCTTTTCAACGATTTAACTGGAAATATTTCCTTCTTTCAAATATTTTATGTAATTTTTTTAAGAAACTAGCTGTACCCGCGACTCCGTCCGCGTAGATGTCGTAAGTTAACACCATGTCGTGTATGAACACAAATTCATAATTATCAAATGTTCGACTGGAATCTTTAAATTGGCATAACATTTTATTTATGAACCGATTGACATGAAACAAAATCTAAATGATATGGGTAGCTTACCAAAATATATTAGTGAAAACCACATCTAAATCGGATAATCCGTTTCTGAGATTAGCGTGCACAAGCGCACAGACAAACACAAAAATTCTAACAATCATTGTTTTGAGTGCTATTCGCGTTGATAAAGGTCCCAACAATATTTTTTCTCATATATCTTCCACGTACAGACAGCGATCCGTTACGTTTTTATTGTATGATTGATTGATTGATGATAATGTATTTAAGGCTTACTAACCTTAGTATAAAGTGACAAGCTACCAACATCGATCATCATCATCATAATCCCCCTGCCCTTATCTCAATTCATTTGGGGTCGGCGCAGCATGTATTCTTCTTCCACTATCTAGTTATTTTTTGAAATTGCATGCTGCTAAAGTTTTGTAAAGCTAGCAACATCGATACGAGACAAAAATATGGTACTTCAAAATCTCTTAAAGCAATAAAATTACTGACCATTCATTGAATGATTTTTTTAGCATTAGACATTTGTTTGGATTCAAATGAATAAAAAACATACATAATAATTGAGCATGTGTTAATAAAAACTATTGATATTTTTTTTTTGACTGGGCTTAGAGTATTAATGGTCTAAAAAAAACAATAATTCTTCTTATCGAGTGGTTGATGAACTACCTAGTGTCAGAGTTTAAGCCACCCGTAGGTCTCTGACATGGCTTTACACACCATCGAGAAAATCACTCAGGTGTGCTGGTTCCCTCACGATGTTTTCCTTCACCGTTTTAAGCGAGTGATAATTAGTTTATAATACGCACATGACTCCGAAAAGACAGTGGTGCGTGCTTTGGATTCGAACTTGCGACCTTTGACTTGTCAGTCCAAAAGTCGTACCACTAGGCTATCGCTACTCAAAACAATATTTATTCTAAATGTACATATCTGGCTATTATTAATTCTTGAGATATTAAAAATCCAGGAATTAAAAAAATTAAACAAAATTGGACTGCTCTGTAAAATGGTATGCGTGGCCAATATACAGAAAAAAAATCGTCGGTTAAAAGTTAATCGAGATATCCACAATTTTTTTACCTTATGATGACAGACCTCCAAACACAAAAAAAAACACCAGGAGCACAGACCTCACGGACGGCTGTCAACACACTGGCCGGAAATAAAGCGACAACAAACTTAATAATATTTGTACGGTAAAAATAAATTGCGTATTTTTATACACGTTTTTAATTATTGCATATATGTATAAAAACTTCGCGATATTTTGTAGTAGTTTTCACCACCGGTGCCGCTCGCATGTATGAGGGGATCGTGTGATAGGCGAATAAGATAGCATCATGCTTGGATTGCCCGAAGGGATAGGCAAAAGTGTACTCTATTCCTCCCGCATTCACCAATGTCGTTTGTAAATCTCATGTTTAAGGGTGGTGAACACATTGCCATCTAGGTACCAGGTACAACCAAATTGATCTTATTTTTAAGTTATTATGATAAATGATTTTTATTTCTGTAAATAGATCTTTTGAGACCCTTTTACAAGTCATGTTAATAAACAAGATGGCGCAATATCAGGAGGACTTTTGCGTAGGCCACATAAAATGACTCAAAACCGCCAGATAGTCTATGAGGTTCATGTATGAATTTCTGGCCCACATCGTACTCATATTTACATTGCAAATAGTATCTAATATTTGTATATTATTTATTTTATTTAACGAAAGATGGATTTTACGTCATAAAAACATACTTTATCCGTTGGTCTACAAGTACAAGATATAGACGAGAACATAGCGAAGCCAAAGGACGCGGTCTGTAATATTTATTAGCCTTAGTATAATTGTTACCAATTTTTTTTCATGGTGTACCTCCTCAGCTGCTTTAGGGCGGAACGCGGGAACGCTATCGCACACGACCGCAAACCCGCCCGCCCGCTAATGGGGTTGGGTATTGCACCCCCCCGCTACGGGACACCAGACACATGGCATGTCGCTACCACCTCGGAGACCATGTGCAATGGGCGCGAGATGACTCCGTGTCCGGACGCCCAAAGTCCTGTGGCCCCGCCGCCTTCCACTACGCCCGCAGAGGATAGGGAGAGCGGCGCCTGGCTATACGGCCCTCCTCCTCCCCTGCGGCCCCACCGCGTGCGCCACCTAACGGTGGCGGCCCGTCAAGGCCGCGGAAGGTAGGGAGAGCGGCGCACCGACATATCGGCACTCCTCTATCGCCGCGGCCTCATCCCTCAACTGCGGTGCCGCCCATACGACGCCGCAGCCCACCTCAAATGCAGCACCCCCCATAAAGCCGCAACCTACCGCCGCTCCAACATGGGCTTGGAAGCAAAGCCCAGAGGAGCGGCCCACCCCGGATTCCTCTAGCTTCACCGTGGGTGACCAAGCCTGGGCTACTAGAGCCGCCCACCACGACAAGGCGGAACCTGGGGGGGAATTGTTACCAAACTAGCATTTACTCACAGAAACAACAGTCCTCTGGTTCCTATAAATGAAGTCTTAATCTGTTGGCTCGCTAATTAGCAGACACAATAGATTTTTATTGTTATGAAGTACGTATTTGTACGTGGCTGAGCAGTATAAGTAGGTATGTAAAAAATCTAAAAGGTAGGTACCTACCTTTAACTAATCATTTGAACAATCTATCAGTCAGTTTCAATCATAATTTAATCAAACACATGCTGTGTTGTATAATTATTACTTGTTGTTTGCAAGTTAAACGACTCTCAAGATAAAATTAAAAACAAGCGATATAAATCCCGGTTATGTGAGTAGGTACCTACATGTCATATTATCATTTGCAACGAAAACCTTGACCTTATGCACTATTTTATGTAAGTTATCAATATTTGAAATAAAATAATGCTAAAAAGATGAAATTAAGAAAATTAAAACTCGTGCCGTGTGCGAAACATATTTTTTTTATTTCATACAGTTTTGTTTATCATAGTCAGAATTTACATAAAAACACGATGATATATTATTGTTTACGATTGCTAAAATATAGAAAGAGATGTTTACGTCATCCTCTTCAACGTTCCTCACCAGCTAAGGATCGAAACCACATATTCCTCCAAGTTATGCGATCTTCCATTTTTCGCGCGGTAGTCGGCACACGCTGCCTCCGACACTCTTCATCTTCGTTAGCGCTGAAGTGTCTACAAGGATTTCGCATTGAGTTCACATGCAAGCAGCACTACTTTATTACCTAGCAGAAAAACCCAATAACACTTCACCTGGGAATCGAATCCAAGACCTCAGACTCAGAGGCCGCGCTCGAGGCCACTAGACCAATGAGCCAGGTGTTACAAATAATAAAATGATTGATTGATTTATATTTTTACTGTGGGATATCCATGCTTCGGCACGAATGGGCCGACTTGACCGAAGTGATACCACGGCCTCACAGAAAACCAGTGTGAAACAACGCTTGCGTTGTGTTTTGCCGAGTGAGTGAGGGTACCGGAGGCCCAAACCCTTTAAAAAGCCGGTAACGCACTTGCGACTCCTCTGGGGTTGCGGGTGTCCATGGGCGGCGGTAATCGCTTACCATCAGGCAATCCGTTTGCCCGGTTACCCCCTAACCCATAAAAAAATGTACATAACTTGCTTGCATCGCCAAATTAGCAATTTTAAGCGATATAATTCCCTTACCTTTATTACCTAAACTAGCGACCCGCCCCGGCTTAGCACGAGTATAAATTAGAAAACACATATGAATTTACGTTTAGCCTACGTAAGTCATGTAAATTTATTTTTCAGCGACTTGGTTGCAAAATATTATTTTTTCTACTTACAGAGAAAACTTAATTAGGCTTTAATACATAGGTAAATAAACCATCTGCGAAAAAATATGTAATCTATAGTGAAAACCGCATCAAAATCAGTTGCGTGGTTTAGAAGGAGTTACGGGATAAACAGACAGACAGACGCGGAAAGGGACTTTATTTTATAATATGTAAAGAAGAGAAGCTGTTTTAATCATATTACGTCGTAAAACTTGATATGTATCTATTTTAAATCATATAAATAATTAAAACTATTCTACCATATTCAGTTCTACAGAAAAGTTAATAGGCCTGTTTACATGGTCAAGGCTGACGTAATTATTAGAAGTGATGACCGCAATAGCCCTTGATCATAAGATTAATTATATACAAAAAACATTGAAAATACTCATATTGAATGCCTCACATCAAATCTAATCAAACTCAAAGTCAGTCTTTATTTGCATGTTAAGGCAGTACGGTCATAATTTAAATATTATGTACAGCTTAATGGCCTTTTTCAGGCGTTGCAAATTTGAGGGCTAGCACTAACTTATTATAAATTACATTTACTTAACTTAGGACTTAGCATAACTTATAATAGTACTAGTTAGTATTTCTTGCATTTAAAAACATTATTTATAAACTAAGTAGGTATATTGTAATAAGTATGTAGTTCGTTATTATTTGTAATTATTTGGGGAAGTATATTACATTTATTTTTTAAATATTTTTTATGTATTTGTTGTGATATAGGTAAGTATATAATGCATTATGTGGGTTAGTATAAAATGAAAGTAGGTATTCTTAAAATATAGGATTTAGTAGGTAGGTGCTTGTGGGTGTGAGGGGTTATGTATGGGGTAGGTTTTAGCGTTTAATTTTGGAGTTCTATTTTTTTTCCAAGAATTCTTTTATTGAGTATAAGCATTTCTGTATCAGGAACTTTTTTTTAAATATTATTTCTTTGGTTTAGTTTTGTAGGTCTTTAGGTAATCTATTGAATATTTTGACTGCCATGTAGTAAGGACTTTGGTTAAGCATTTTAATTCTAGATATGGTGGTAGGTACCGTCTGTTTTTATGTCGGGTATTAACATTATGGGTGTCTTTTACTTTCGTAAAATTATCTTTATTTTTGTATACAAACTTGCATATGTCATAGATGTATATGGATGGTAGTGTTAAAAGGTTGTATTTATAAAATAGGGCCTGCAGCTATCTTGATTATCTATTTGGGCTATGATTCGTATGCATTTTTTGTAAGATAAATAGGTCGTGAAGATTTACACTATCTCCCCATAGCTTAATGCCGTATCTCAACCAGGAGTACGCATATGCGAAGTAAGCTGATAGTGCCGTCTCGATATTAGTACTGCATTTAATTTGGAAAAGAGCGTATATGAATTTTGATAATTTTGATTTTATGTGTTCTATGTGGGCTTTCCAGTTTATATGGGTGTCGATGCCGAGTAGGTTAAATGTGTCTACGTTTTGTAATGTTGTTTCTAAAAGAAGTGTCTATTGTTAGAGGGGGTTTTATAAGATCTAAATTGTATTGTTTTTGTTTTAGTGTAATTTATCTGTAAGTTGTGATCGTCAAGCCATTGTGTTACTGGTTTCAAATCAAATCAAGTCGAATCAAGTACTTATTTGCATAAAACATGGTATACAAGGTGTTACAATAATTATAAACGCGCTTACATGTTTTGCCAGAATTGTACTTAGCATGCTAATCTTCCACTTAGTTCTAACATGAGATTTTCTTGTCCATAAATTCTTTACAACTATACAAATGACTAGTTTTTTTTTTTTATCAAAGATGTATGTACATTTGGCCGCCAACTCAACTGATGGTAAGCGACGGGATGGCCGAGGATGTAGCACGTAGATCCAGAATAATTGTATTCACTCTTAAGTAGAGTGGATAGATTTGGGCAGAATGATAGTTGAGGAGTTGATGTAACTGCCCAGACATCAAGAAACACGACTAGGTCGCTTCACGGCATGGCTTCGTCCGGTGGGTGGTAAAAAGCCGCGGCTGGAGCCTCCCACCAGAGTCGTGTTGCCTGTTTTGCACCACCCAGGGACCACGTGTAGGGATTCCATTTTAAGGGTGCACTCCTACGGACGCGGGTTACTCAGCCCCTTTAAATATTCCATCAATCAAACAATCGTATTAGTTAATAGACATACATAAACCTGCGATGCCAGTGAGCAGCCGAGGAAACCACATGTGCAGAAGGTATTATTGCCAAACATCCCTATCGTCAACGTAGTCTTTAACCTTATAGTAGGTATGCTTTTTGGATAAGGACGCGATTGATATGGGTTTTAAACTTTCTTTCCGATAGATCGGATATTGGCTTAGGTAGTTTATTATAAAAGCGAACAGTATTGCCCAGAAATGACTTATTTGTTTTGGATAATCTAAATATTGGTACCACAATTTTATGTTTAAACTGCGTATTTTTGTCATGAAAATTACTTCTCGAATTAATCAAATTTTAATGCAAATGTTTCCAAACATATACTTAATAGATTCTCAAAGATATAAAGTGAGGGCAATGTAAGTATATTAATGACACTTCAACCAAATAGCCTTCACCCATCGATAATAATAAATACTCGTTGGAGTAGTGGACGCAAGTGCGGCATGATAACTTCGTTCGATTCTCAGATGATGTTATTATATTTTTCTGGTAGAGAACTGTCAGTAGCAATCCGGAAATTGAAATTGTGGCCGGTTGATGGCAATAGGCAAACCGTGTAGGTGTTACATGGGACTTAATTACTGCATTGGTGAAATGTGGGTGTACAGCTGTGTATACATTTCTCCTTCGGAGAAACAGGCGTGACACTATGCATTTATGGAATATACTACTAGTATTGTAAATGCGAAAGTTTGCAAGGATGGATGGATGTTTGTTACTCTTTTACGCAATAACTACTATACGGATTTGGATGAAATTTGGCACACAGATAGTTTATAACCTGGATTACAAATTATACTTTTTATCCCGGCTGGACCCAATCCTAAAGACCACCCAGACAAAGTCGTGAGCAGAAGCTAGTATTACCATAATTTGTTGTAGTATCACGAGACACGCACGGATAGAATGACAGCCGTGCGTGGTTGCTCAGAAAAAGCAGTTCTAATTACAATTTTTCAAAGAAACATTGAAAAAAATAATAGTCAAGAACGGGGCTTGAACCCGTCGTGTTGAATGGTTGTTTAGAAAAAACTTTTAGACTGTAAATACAATAGGAATAGAAAAATGTCATATTAAACCTTATTTATTGATTTATTCATGAGTCATGAAATTAATTTAAATATATCTAAATAAAATATTGTAAAAGAAAGGAAAACAAAGAAAATACAAAGTGTAAATAAATTATTATATAATGATTTCATTCTATTTAGTACCTATGTTATACAAGCTGTGGTTTTGAACAGTGGCCATATTGTAGGAACATATACAGGAACAAGTTATATGTTGTATAAAAATAATTTAAACAATTATTGCCAAGAGGTCAACGTCCTATTCGTCTCGTAACAGCTAACGCTTCTCTGTGAAATTTTCGCGGTGCCGTCCTTGTGCCTACAACGCGCGACGCGGCGATGGCTATGACACGACGTATACTTAAAAAACAGTATAACTGCGAAATTAATTAGATTTTCTAATGTATACTTTTTTTATTGTTTTGTAATCAGTTACACCTATAGATCCACCTCCTTCAATTTGGCCACTGTCTAGAACCACAGCCTGTATATAATTATAAAACAATGTAGAAATATTCGTATGCCTCTTGCAGAGGCGGATGTGTTTAAGAACTATACTTTTATGTTACCAACTTTTGTACCATATCCTTGGCGAATAAATATCTTTTAGCTTTTATCTTCCAATCTATTTAATTTTCAATACCCCTTGTATTCGTTTTAAGGAGACGCCTGGTGATATATAAAGCACTTCTAACCAAATAGTTTTTAGAATCTTTATAACTTTTTAGTTATTTACAAATACTTTCTGAAGAAGCTGACTACATAGGAATAGACTAAAACAATAATTAATAAGTTAGATCATTAAATTAGGTATTTATAAAACTGCCTTAGGTCTTATGACCGCAAACGCGACAGCTGTGCGTGTGGTCCTGGGTCCGATTCTCGGGTCGGGAATGTTATTGGATTGTTCTGTTGGAAAATTCTCAATAGCCGCCCAAAGTTAAGAAATTGGCGGTATGTCACCCGCGTTTCGGAGAGCACGTAAAGCCGTCAGTCTTGCGCCAGACCTCTCTCCGGTCGTGTCGGATTGTGTCCCATCGGACTATGAGAATAAAGGAAGAGGGAGTGCACCTATGTTTACGAATACACTTAATCTCAGATAGGTTAACGCGCCGTGACTGAAAACTAGGTCCAGAGTATGTATTATTGTCTATGTAATAAAATCATACCTACTATAACAATTATAAGTACGAATCTATATTTACAATAGAACTTGATAAACCGGTTCAATTATTACGACTAGCGACACGCACCTTAGTTGAGTAGTAGGTAGGTACGTCCGCACTGACCCCAGTTGTGATGTCATCGAAACCATCGTACAACATAGGTAAGTACTAATTGTATCCGGCTTGAATAACTCAAGATGCGATATTAAATGTACTGGAAATAATAAAACACATTACGAACTCGTCTAGAGTCGTCTTAATACCTAAAGGCCGTAGCCAAGGGAGGGGGCTTAGGTGTTCAAACTACACCCGTCAAGTCATACATCACCCCAAAAACTCCCAACATTCACCTGTTCCTAGTGTTTTGCTGGGTACAGAAGCGGAGCTACAAACTCCCCAGCAGCACAAGATGTGATTTTTAGGCGACATCGCTGCGGGCTCCGTTCGATTTCGAAACTAGTCGGGCAATCCCAAAAATACACTAGATGTGATGCCCAAGCACACTAAGTTTAATAATATTGAAGTTTTGGAAGTTTGTGAAAGTGCATCGATAGTGGCATAGTAAATTCAGTACGGAGCGGTGCATGGTGTGGGCCATGAGTCTAGTATGAACATCTCGCGCCGCAATAAGTTTACGCCTCGTTGGTCTAGTGGTCCCAAGCGCGACTGCTGAGCAAGAGGTATCAGGTTCGATTCCCGGGTCGGGCAGTGTCATTTAGTTTTTGTTAGGAAATTCTCAGTAGCAGCCCGGAGTTTGTAAATGTGCCCGGTTGAAGGCAATAGGCTCACCAGCTATTACATGAGACTTATTAACAGCATTGATGAAATGTGGGTGTACAACTGAGTACACCTCTGCCTATCCCTTCGAGAAATACAGGCGTGATGTTATGTTTTTAGGTTAACGGCTTTAGTAGGTATTGATAATTGCGTTATTGAGGAAAAGTTTTATTTGTATGGGACCTATTATATACAATAAATTGCCGAATGAAATAAAAAATTATACAATTAAAAACTTCAAAAAGAAGTTAATTGTCTCGCTAATAGAAAAAAGCTACTATTCCATTAATGTTTTTTTTATAGATGACGATTTAATTTGACATTTTTCAATATTCATTTTTATACGTACCTACAATTATAATAATTTAAACTGTGACTTTAATTTGTAGTAACTCTAACTGTGACATTTCTAATTTTACTTTTTAAACTGCATAACAATCTAATATATAAAATTCTCGTGTCACAGTTTTCGTTGCCATACTCCTCCGAAACGGCTTGACCGATTTTGATGAAATTTTTTGTGCTTATCCGGTATCTATGAGAATCGGCCAACATCTATTTTTCATCCCCCTAAATGTTAGGGGTAGACCACCCCAATTTTTTTTATTTATATGGCAAAACAACGTTGGCCGGGTCAGCTAGTGTTTTATAAATTTTGCGTGCCTATTTCCAGGCAGAATGTACATGGCTCACTTCTATCTACTCCACCTGTATTGTATTTTAACCTACATTCATTGCAAATAAATGATTGATTGATTGATAAACATCAACCCAATATTTAACAAAAAAAAATATAATCGAAAAAGTGGCATTTATGAAATGTTCAAAATATTAGTTTTTGTAACATTTTAATTTGGTAAAAATCAGATTTATATCGAACAAGTTCACTCTTGACAGAAACTGATATCCGAATGTAAACAATTGAAAATATATTTTATCAACTGCCCCGATTCTTATTATTATGAATGCCATTTCTTTTGTCTCTCCTTTTGATGGGGACAGCAGAAAATGAATCAAAATAATAATAATAACTAGCGGTCGCCCACTGGCCGAAATTCGTCCATAATTCATTTAAATTTAAAGGTTATTTAAAGTTCAATTGTCAAAGATACATGTGTATGCGTTTTTTATTTAATTAATGCATATTATAAAAACATATTACCTTTTCAGACTCCTGGGTCCGCGTAATTTTCGAAAAAAGGGTACATAGTTTTTTTACTTCAGGTAGTAATTAAAGAGGATTCTCGATATTTATAAGTGCCGAGACATTGACATATATTGTGCCGAGATAAATCTGATTCTCGACATCTCCGTGGACTCAGCTCATGATTAAGAGCTCGGAGCTCCGTTCCAGTTCGAAACTAGTCGGGCAATCCCGAACAATTGACGTGACTAATAATGAATAATTATGTCTCATGAAACTTAACATACGAAATAAAAGTCATCATATAAAACAAAGCATTGTTTATTTGTAATATCTAACTCTTCTCGATACCGCTTACGGAGCAGGGCCACTCGATACAAAAATAAACATCTACAATAAATATAATAACACCCCACTTGTACACGTTGCTCAAACAAACACTTAAATTATACTGAAAAAAAAGTAAGGGAATCTTTATTTGTGATAATGGCAACATTTTTCGCGCGCCATATTTTATTTAAATAGATCGTTAAGATCGTGAATAACCCACACATTATTACTATTGATTAGTTTCAAAATCACCCCATATCACAGGAAATTTTGCTTGAAGTGTTCCGATCATCATACTACACAACCAAGTAAATAAACGTGAGTATACACTGCAGATAAGCAGATATAAAGCGTGAATCGATAAAAGTGCAAGGAAGCGTGCATCTATCTCAAAACAACGTATAAAAGTGAGATTGTAAATTAACACAACACAGAATATCATACAGATCGAGAAAGGAAGGTCGATACTCACATATACAACAGTTTAATGGCATAATATTCAAACGCTACATTATTTTAAGTAGTCCCATAATCTCGTGTCATCTGTCGCTTTAAGGCGAAGCCTTGAAGATATATTTTATATCGACCCTTCATTCTCACTGCGCCTTAAATATCAAGTTGGATGTCAGACAGGATAATTATACAGACAAAGATTACAAATATTTGTGTAATAATTTCATTTAATCGATATTTTGACAGCATATCCAAGAACAAAAATTACAATAAAATGTCAAAATTATAAAAAAGAAAGATAACGATTTGTTTTATTTACTTGTTTTACTAACATTAATTGCGACCATGACGCTATGACGTCACTGATGACGAGAACATACGTCATAAAAGTAGAACAAGTAAATATACTAAACGCTACCCGCTGATACGTAAAATCTGATTTTAAACCAGCGTTTAAAACTTAACTCTAATACAAAATAATCTTTACGTCTAGCGTGTATGAAATATATTAATATTATAGTATAATAATAAATTGTACAATATCAGTATCATTCCAACTTATTCACAACTATTAGGGTGATTTTGCGAAATTCAAATAAAAACTTAGAAATAAGTTTTGTGCGATGTTCTCAAGCTATTAGAACGCAATAGCAACTGTACATACCGAGAAAAACTATTCAATATTATATGGAAGATAAATTAATCTTTATTAAAACAATATATTCATAAACATTTTGTCGCTTAGTTCGCAAAGTCAACCCAACAGCTCAATAGAAATAACCTTAAGACAATAAAATAATAATAAAAGAAACAAACACTCGGTGTCATGATGTAGCGTTTACTCCTAGATTAAGTTTGTGAACTATGGAATGTCCCCTCGTTACAATGAACTGTCGAATGCAACAAATGCTCGCCTGGCCCTAACTTCTAACATTGACCGACTAAGCTTAGTTTACATCCTCGGGGTGATCGACTGGTCAACACATTAATTGTGCCATCATTCCTAAATGTTGACACAAAATAATATCAAGAAATAACACGTTTCTCCTATGTAACCGCTATTATAGCATGAATTTATTGATTCGTTAAAAATCACATTGTGCTTAAAACGTGTTTTTAAAAGAACAAATTATTACTTTAAGCTTTAATTTTTACAAAAAAAATATAATAATTTACATACAATATCAACGATTGCCTCAGTATTTGTGAAAAGAAAGTATGTATCTATCTTCGTTTAGCAATGTTATGTCAGTCGATCACCCCATCGTCAAGCCAAAGCTGCCAAACTAATATTACATTATAAAATGAGCGCCCGCCGTAGGGCACGATACAAACATACGTAACACTAGATCCTAAGTAGTAGCACCTAATGGTGAAATATTGCGTTCACTGTACTAGGTACAGAACATGTTATATTTGGAAAAAAGAACTGTCAACAGAAGCAGTTAATTAAAAATAACGTTATAACAGTGCATGCGATAATATTAAAATAACATGTTATTTTAGAATGAACTGAGAACAGAATATTCATTATAATTAACGTATGTTTTTTTAAATTATCGTCTAGGATGACAAGAGTAGTTTAGTATCTTATTTTATCGACTTTGTGACCTATAGATGATTATTTTAAGCCGTATAAGCTTCCAAACGATTAATTAATAAGGCATTAAAACTGGGAAAAGATAACTTAGAAATGACTTAAGAACTGCTCTGTACCTAGAACAGTGAGCGTGCAGATAATATAATATAGTCCATAGCAACACGTCAATAATATATCTTCTTTAACACATATACTTTTGTAGTTCTCGATATCACTTGTGATTCTTTCACCAATAAATTAACTGTGATTTTATACCTGTTATAATAACATGTTATAAATAACACTCATTTCCACTGTTATTAATAACAGCGTTTTGATACCACTAAGGGATTTGCTACAGTTGTATTCCCTAATCTATAACCTGTCAATATATCGTTAAAGAATCACAAATTTATCGATAGATAACCGATTAGTCCCGCACTACATTGTATATCGACACTTTAAATAGAAGGGAGGGGAAAAATTAATAATTTGTATTTTTTTTTCCTTTTTATATCTAAAAACGGTGGTCTAACTCGTGTGACAATGTTTTAAAGCTATTCCGTTATAGAAAATGAGCTCGTGTCTCAATCTGGCTGGATACAAATATAGGCGAATACGAGTTTTTTTTTTTTTTTAATCTATTTAATTTTTTTGCTGTCTTATTTTTAACGCTAAGCTTATCTCGAAAAGTGATTTTTAATTATTATTTTTTCATCAGTGTTATTTTTCCATTATTAACTGGTATCATTGGCAGTGACATTTCTTTACCCAACTATGTCGAAGCTAAATAGTTTAATGATTTGAGCAACGTGAATATTATTATTTTAGAAAACTATCCAGCCAGATTTGTCAATCACAAGGCATAATATGTTTTTTTTTTATATAGTAATACAAAATCTTTTTATATTTTTTTACTATGGCAACATTTATATCCCTACGAAGCCCTATGCCGTCCGGATTGTTTGGATGCCTTAGCCTAAGCTTAATTATAAAAAAAAGAAAAATGCTGCAATACTTATGATAATATTTTACAATATAAAATTGCATTTTCTTGGGGCGAAGGCGGGTCATTCGATAGAGAACCGTTTTCATAAACGATTTATTAATTTTTTAGATTTTTTCTTTTCAAAGATAATAATGGCTACAATCCATTTCAAGCCTTCGTGCTCGAACCAATGATTAGAAATATCACCATAACGATACATCTTTACTTATTTTTATCGATATAAACATACATAAAATGTACATTTCGAACACAAAGGCTTTACAAATTGCAACCAAGACCTCCCCGCGCCCAAAATCGTAAAGTGCACGACGTGACAACATCAAATATTAAATATAATTAACATTTTATTAATTAATCAATATAAATGTTTGTTTTTAAATAACTTAGTGATTAATATTCGCATTGTTATCGCTTACATCTAGGGTATGTACCTACATATACATACAGGCCGTGACGTCACGGCGCGAGCTTGGTGGACGTTGCAATGTGTTGCTGTAACACGTTAGGGTTGCGTACTTTGTTGTTGGATCTCGATTTTCTCGACTGTCATGTCTGGGTTCATCGCTGTGGCCTCCTGGAGATCACAAAAAATTAGATTTTATTAATATAATATAAGGGAACAGTCATTTCATCAAGATAATTCAATTATTATGACGTAAAACGCCGTGTTTAATACATGAACATTATACTAACAAATTAATGGAAAAAAGACGCCTGCCATTTAAAATCTGCCTAGCATATGTTACCCGGGACAATGTAAGGATTCTAACGATACCCCATACATCATAATCAGTTCAGGCATTTAGAAGTTATGGTGGAATTTCCTTTATTATTTTGCTCATTAACCTGCATTATTCTCACATTACCTTATTTATTGTTATACCAATTTATTTTAAAAGAGTGTCTATGGAGTTTCTTGCTGGCTCTTCTCCATAAGACCAACGCCTTGGAACCGTGCACCTAGCTCTGACTTTTCATAAGTGCTTGTAATATGGCCTATTTGAAATAAAAATCTTTTGACTTTGACTTTAAATAAAGAAAATCACACAATACATACATGAACCCTAAAAACATAACTCTTTTTTTTTGGGCAGTTGTGTAATAATTTATAAATGTCATAACACCAGCAAGACCGAAACCTTGAAGGAATTAGTATTGGAGTAGTTTTAGCGGGCGTACCCCTCTCGCCACTGGCGTATGATTCCCAATCATATAAAGGTACCTTTTACTAGTATGGTTCCAATGATAGTACACGATTTGAATCGTTTGTAACACAATTTTTTGTGTCTGTTTAGTTTTTTATGTATTTTAATACTGCTAATGTAATGACGAGAGCTATTTTCGCTTTAGTACAAGTTCTTTGTGCTTGTGTGTTACCTCACCCCCCGCCAAAAGTGGCGAGCAAATTTATTCGATAATTAATCAGAAGGCGTCTCCCGTCTGGTCCTCTAAGGCAAAAACCAACTAGTAGAATTTTAAATTATTGTTTTAATTAATCCTTTTCACTAACACATTCGCCCTTTCAAAGGAGGTCCACTAATAAAATGAGAACGTTTTGGGTACTTAATAAAATATATTTAACCTGTATAGCCTCGGCGAGTGCGCGGTCGTGGTCGATGGGGTCTCCATCAGACTGGATGGTGATCTTCTGTTCTACACGGGTCTCTATCACACCATTGCGCTCCGTCTTGTACTGTAATATAAAATAGATGTTCTTAAATAACTCTTAAAGTTATTTTTTTTCTTATAGAAGAAAATACACCTGTGTGTTCGATAAGTGTTTTTCTGTATTCATGGTCAAAGGTCACAAGTTCGAACCCAAGGCACACATCACTGTCTTTTAGAAGTCATGTGCGTATTATAAATTAATTATCATTTGCTTAAAACGGTGAAGGAATACATCGTGAGGAAACCATCACACCTGAGATGTTCTCGATGGTGTGTAAAGCCATGTCGGAGACCTACGGGTGGTTTAAACTCTGACACTAGGTTGTTTATCAACCACACTATAAGAAGAGTTTTTCTTCCACATTAATAAAACGTGTTATGGTGACGTCATTTATTCAGGCACAGTAAGCCTAGAGCTTTGATTTTGGTTAACAATAAATCAAATTTCTCGCTTTAAATGATTTTTTGTAAATTTTCAGGCCATGTATGTAATACTATAATGAATTATTATTGACTGAGGAAAAATTGAAAAATAATAGACAGGAACGGGACTCGAACTCGCTTTTGACATACCGTGTCATTGCTCTGAGAGCACTGGGCTACCGTGTCGCATGCTCGTATTTATAAAATTTCAAGTTCCCATCTTCTCATCTTAAGGAGACGTCTGGCAACATCTATAGCAATCATTTAAAGATGACTAAACTCAGCATTACCACTTTGCAGTTGTAAGGGGCCGTCCATTAAACACGTGAGGCTCGAAAGGGGGAGCGGGGGTTGGTAAAAATCACGAAATATCACAAGGGGGGAGGAGGGGTGTAGTAAGAGATCACGTGTATTTACAGAAAATATTCAAAAAAAATTAAGATGCTTTGTGATTACTAAAAATACAAGTGATTTTGGGTGGGGTGGGGGGTTAGTCTTAAACCTCACCACGTATCACCAAGGGAGAGTGGGGGGGCTAAAAATGCAAAAAAAAACAATAATTATAGTTTACTTTTAAGTTAAGTAAGTGATACAGTGTGTACTAGTCTGCTGCATAGTTAGTTATACGTACAGTGATAGTCTCGACGGTGCGCGTCTTGGAGCTGATGGTCTGCGAGGACACCACCTCGCCGTCGGCGGACACACTCTCCTCCTGCGTCTCCGTTGTTTCCTCCGGCTCGGTTACAGTGGGGCCGGTACTTGTCTGATGATCATACAAATTTATTATTGTTATAACATTGCTACAGCAGCTTTGAATTACCATATAATCTGCCTAGCCTTTTCCCAATTACATTAGAGTCTGCTTCCAGTCAAACCGGATGTAGCTTAATTAATACCAGTATTTTACATGGAGCGACTGCCTATCTGACCTCCACAACCCAGTAACTGGGTAACACGATATCTCGTGGTATGACTGGTTGTCAGACTTTCAGGCCTCTGACTACCCGTAATGACTGTCATAGATCTTAATTTGACAACCGGGACCGACGGCTTAACGTGCTCTCCGAGGTACGGAGGGATCTCGGTATGAAATTATGGTCACCCATCCACAAACCGACCGCAGCAAGCGCAGCTTAACCTCGATCGATCGATCTGTGCGGCTGTTACTTAGCCACGAGCCCCTCTAAGCTTTGAATAACAGTACACAAATAAATATATATGTTTTTTTTTTCACAAAGTTACTATTTATTTCTAAACAGTGGTTAGGTCTCAAGATAAATATTTGAAAAGAATTAACGCATGCTTAGCGAACTCTAAAGTTATTATATTAAATGGAAAAAGAATACGGTCGAGTTGGCTTAGTGGTAAGAGCGGCTGGAGTATTCATCCGGGAGGCGCAGGTTCGAATCCCGTTCGCGACCGTATTCTTTTTCCATTTAATATAATAACTTTAGTGGTAAGGTCATTAATCCTTTGTGGACCGGTATCCGTACAAAGGTTTCCCTGTATAACAGATAACCAGGCCCTGTTGTCCAGACTATTTGTTAGATACTAGTCGCTGGAGTGAGATCCTAAGAATAATAGAAAAACAAGCTGCTTTTTCCCAATTAGATCGAAATGGTTTGAACGTGTGTCGTAGGCAGCGTTGGAGGAATTACAATACTGGTATTTTAACTCATATTCAAAGTTAAATAAACAATACTCAGCCGAATAAAAACCTTTTTGTTTCTTTCTTTCACTTGCTCTGGCTTAGCATTATTGCTGTCTCCGTCACACAACTGTCAAACTACATGTGCGAGATAGAGACGGAAGCATAGGTTAGAAAACACGAGCTACGTAATATATTTTCGTCTCTGTGATATTATCCCAACCAAGGTATTCAAAACGTTAAAGAATATATCGCTTTAAAGGTTAACTGCCTCGTTGGTCTAGTATTCGTTAGCGCCGTTGCTGAGCTTAATAAGGTCTTGGGTTCGAATCCAGGGTCGGGCAGCTGTGAAGCAGCGCCCGGTTTTTGTAGTCGTGTCGGATTCATGGCAATAGGCTCACTACCATTACATGGGACTTATTAAGTTTATCATCGAAATGTAGGTGTGCAACAGTGGGTGGACCTGTCAGCGATACAGGCGTGATGCTATATCACTTTGGCTGTTTCGCAATACAAGGATAGAAGGCATGATCTATCTATCTATCTATCTATCATTACACTTACCCTGGTGGTAGTTCCGTGCACCATGCTGCCGAAGGGCGCGTTGCCCATCACAGTGGTGGTGGTCGTCGTCTTGTACGAGCCCGGCTCCTGTACCATCACATTACGTTAATAGCTTATCATATTGGTGTATATCATATCGCACTTATTCATTCACTTATACAAGGCTAATGTAGACGAAATTATTTTATTTGTTAATTATCAATTTTCGTTATGTTGAATTTTATAACATACTTCTAAAATATTACAATACTAAACGATCATTATAATCAATTTAAATTACACAAAATATCCATATTACGACACAGGAGTTAACGAAGTCAATTAAATTCATGTAAAGTCACAAATTATAACTCATTAATTATGTTGGATGAGAAATAATTACTATGCAATATATTTCCAAAATAATCACAAGAGGTAACATCATACATAATGTTTTTCTATTTGAGGTCAAGGAACTTTCACCCATGTGATACCATTGATGTTATTATCAGTATTACTAACGAAACTTCAGTAAAATAGAAGGAGGAAACTTTTTTAATAATTTCACTATGGTTGTCTTATCGCAGTTTACAGTTTCTACCACGCAACCTTAACGCTTACATTATTTTCTACCAATCAGTTTTGTTTATTGGCAGTACTGTTCCAAGTTGTACTATGACAGCTTGGGACATAAGTGTTGCTCATTAAACCCCATTTGTGTGCCTAAAAGATATATCACTTTGTTTTTTTTTTGTATTAGTCCATAAAAATTAAATTAATTTAAATATAATTTTCCTCGAAACCATTTATTGAATTTCAACAATAAATTAATATTGTTATGGAAACTAATATCTGTGCACATATTTCACATTGTGAAAGCTAAAATAATTTTACCTCTAAGACAATTCTGAGAGACAAATAAAATATAACCCGTACTGTACCTTAATATTGTGAAATATAGTCTAAAATGCAGTGGACAATGACAAAATAGTAATCAATGCAACATGCTATATTAATGCAATTTTCACACAATCATGCCAAACACAGTATTGTTGTTTCAGACGAACACTTTTCAATACAAAAAAATTGCTCATACTATAGACATTGCCAATCTAAAGTGGACTTTTATATAAAAAAATAATATTTATAAGTTCTATATAAATCACACACACACGACTACACACTATTCTACCCTGAAAGTATATAAATATTATACATATTAGGTTAGTTAAAGAATAATGTTGTGGAGTGCTGAACACTCAATAGTATTCTTTGAATGCACTGCATGTTTATTTTTGTGCACAATATTGTTAGTGCCCATCACCGTAACACTGCGTGAAGCTTAACATATTCTTTCGGGTACATCGAATTACACCATATAATCATATACACAATCTTCTATAAAAAAAATATTTTTAGAAAAAATATCATGATTAAACAACCAATGGTAGTCCATAGGTCGCACCTTAAAGTATAACCCAAATAAAACATAGATCCAGTGGACTTATGACGTCACAATAAAGCGCTTCAGCTTCCTAAAGTTCCACAATTTAAGCGACAGAATCGCTAACAGCGCTTTAAAACTCACCGTGATGTAGTAATGTCCTTCTCCAGCGCCTTCATCAAAGTCGATCGGAGTGCCCGAGTCGCCACTGCTCACGGACGATTCTGAGCCGCGTCTAGTTAGCTGCTACGATGTTTTACGAAGATTCACGATGATTGTCGAATGATTGGCGTTTAGTTTGGTTGGTGAGGTTATTACATCGTAAAGTTGGTGACGTTATCAAATATTGGTGTTTGCCGAAATGTTGGCGAAGTTATCACAAATGTTTGTGAGGAAACAAAGTTTGTTGGTGAGGGTTTGCAGTTTGAGATCGTGGGGTACCACATTATGTATGAATGGTTTAGTTATGTCATGCCCATTTATTTTAGATGCATTACCAGGTCACATCCGGTTCGATGTAGTTATGGGATGGGGGAAAAAGAAAAAAAAATGTAATTAGAACAAAGTTCAACATGCAATCAAAATAATATGACAGCTTTTTCATTTAGAGTTTATATTGAATTCCTCAGAAATATTTTTGAATCGCCTACTTTTTCTCAAAGCGGCGACACTTAGTCATGGGTCCATGCATGCGTGAGTTTTTGTGTATTTCCTCAAGCATTGCAAAGCTCTGTCAATACTGTCGCGCGACATAAGCATTCCAACAAACAGTAAAGTTTCTCAGCGCGAAATGAGGTGACAAAAAAACTGCCATATTCAAGCGAAATTATAAAAAACACATCAAATGGAAAATAAAGTAGAAAAAATTATAGAAAATCAAACTAATAAATAAATGAAACGTAACTCCATTTACATGCTAATGACAGAATTAAAACAATGAGGATGCCTTACAAAGAAATAATGTTATGATCATACCTGATCGCCGGTAGTCACCATTGTTTTGACCTCCTGTGTGAGGACACGTTGCTCCTGCCTCGTGGCGGAGGAGGTCAGGGTATGAGCGACAGTCTTCTCCTCCATCTGCTGCGTCTTGGCCTTCGTGTCCAGGTCGTGGTGAGTGGTGGCCGTCCTCGTGGTCACCGCACGCGCCGTCACGTACGGACTCTTCCCGGGACCCTCCATCGGCTCAAGGCTTTCCGCCTAAGTTAAGGTTAGACTAGCATGCATTTACTATGTACACAAAAAATCTAACATTGAAACTACGAAGCTTGGAAAATGATAAAAAAAAATTAGGCCACACGCTGTACAAATTAAAGAAAAAAGTAAAACAACATGAATTAAAAAAATCAGGGTGGCGTCTCGTGTGCCGGTTATTGGAAATTGACATAGATAATGAAACGCACCTTGTTGGTATGTGTCGAGAAGGTGACTTCCCCGGTGCCGAGGTTCTCGACCTCTTGTTCCACATTGTGCGTGACGCCCTCATCGTTTTTCGTCAGCAGCTGTTTGGTCGTAGTCTTCACCACGACGGGCGGGGTGGGCGTCTTCTTAGAGCGCTGCGAAATCGGGATCTTGGAGGATAGAGGGGTGGTTGACGACACATAGCCTTGATGCCTTATGTGTTCGCTCGTCGTGTACTCGGTAAACGTTTTGGGCTCATCTCCTCTCAGCGGACTCTCGTCCTTGCCGAAAGTCGAGAACTTGTGCGTGTTCACCGTTTGTATATCGATGTTCGCTGGAAGGTCTTGTGTTTCTTTTTCTATCGTGTAGTTCCCGCTCTTATCTTCGAAGTGTGATGGGTCTATTTGTGAGTAGTGGAGTATCAGTTGTCCCGTTACGGGGTCTCTGACGGCCGTGCTGGGGTCTATGTCACCTGTGTCGGGGTCAATATCTCCATATTCAGTCTTTATCCTCCCGGTGACGGGATCAATTTTGCCTGATAATGTCATGGTTTGAGTGACAGTTGTTCGCGCGCCCTTTAACCTTGGATCATCAGGGTCAACGTCGATAGTTTCTCCAGTAATAGGATCGATGATCTGGTACAAGTATACAGTCTTGGTGGTGATGATTCTGCCTGTTGTTTCATCGATGGTACATTCTTTAGGATCGACTTCCTTGACTCGCCCTTTGTCGTCCTTCTGTGTAATTATGAAGATCCTAATGATGATCAGCCTGCCTGTCTGTGGATCAATCTTGCCCAGTTTGGTATAAATCTCTCCGGTGCTGGGATCGACTTGTGAAGCGGAATATAAGGGTTGATTGTCTTCATCAACTTCTCCAGTCGACGTGTAGATTTGTCCGTTGACAGGGTCGACTTTGATAAGTGACTTATCAACATCGTGGGTTCTGATGATTGTTCCGGTTTTGGTGTCCAAGCGACCGTATATTGTGATGATATAGCCTGTAACAGGGTCGACCTGCCCAGCTGTGTAGATGACCTCTCCGGATAGAGGATCTTTGGGTCCAGCGATCCAAATCTGGTTCGTCTTAGGATCAACTTTGACGTTCTTCGGATCGTTGGATACGATTTGTTTACCAGAAACAGGGTCTACCTTGTTCTTGATGATCCTCAAGCAGATCATTCTCGCGATATCCTTATCTGGCTTTCCTGATTTAGGATTAACCTGTCCCGTCTTCAGTAAGAACTGACCAGTTACTGGGTCGACCTTAAGTTCCCTACTCTCAAATTTGCCGGTCTTGGGGTCATTATACGTGACGGTTCCCTTAACAAGATCAATCTGTCCATATTTGGTGTCAATTTTATTGTTATCAGGGTTAATTTGACCTGTGCTGCTTTCAACGAGGGAGTGCTTAGGTTCGATGAGTCCCTTCTTGGTATCCAGCTTACCAACAAACGTTGTGACTTCCACTACTGGGTCAATATGTGTGCCTACAACAATAACCTGGCCAACGTTGGGATCAGATTTACCAGTCTTGGGATCTACAACACCTTTGATTGTGATAAGGCCGTTATTTTCATCGATGTGTACTGGCTTAGTGTCAGATGTGTCAGTGACGAATATGACTCCATTCGACGGGTCAATGACTCCGTATTTAGTGGAAATGTGTCCAGTTTCAGCATCAACTTTGCCTTTTGTGTGTTCGACTGTGCCCTTCTCGATGTCGACTTTCCCAGTTCTAGGGTCAATGGGACCAGTGATAGTAGTGATTTCTACAACTGGGTCCTCTTGCTTCGCAACACTCATAATCATGCCCAGATTCTGATCAATTTTGCCCGTCTTCGGATCGATTACGCCAGAGTTGATGAAGATTTGTCCCGTTTCGGTTAAAACATAACCATCGCGGGTCTGCTTCTGACCGGCGCTGTCCGTAATAACAATATTACCAGTATTGGAATCGATCACACCGTACTTAGTTTCGATCAAACCATTAGGGTCAAGGATGCCAGTGAGATGTTCCACTTCAGCGGTGTTAAGATCAGGCTTCTTCGTCTTAGGGTCAAGTTTGGTGAAGATAACCATGATTTTGACAATTTTCCTCTTAGGAGGTTCAGGAGGCGCCGTCGTTGGCTTGACTGGTGACTTCATCGGCGGTGTGAGGGGCGATGATTTCTGAGCGTAGCTTGTAATGGGTGATGATGTTCGCACGGGTGATTGCAGCGGAGTCTGAATAGGCGTGGAAGTCGGGGTTTTTATTGGTGACGGGACCTGCCTGACGGGGGAAACACTAGCTCGTTGAGATACTGGCGCTACACTAGCCAACACATTCTGCTTATCAATGATAGTCAACTGCTGAGCGTACGAGGGTTCTACTTTTCCTGTCTTAGGGTCAACTACAGCAGTGGTGATAATCAAGTTTCCTGTCTTAGGATCGATTTCAGCTTGCTTGAGATCCTGCTTGCCGGTTATCGGGTCCTTGTAGAGTATTTGGCCGGACCTTGGGTCAATGATGCCAAAGTCCGTGTGAATTTTGCCGTCTTCAGAGCTAACGTAGCCTTTAGCAGCTTCGACGTTGCCTGCTCCGGCATCGACGGACTTAGTGTAAGGATCGTACTTGCTGGTGACGATGACGAGACGCACTTCACCTTTGGACACTGGTTTCGTGAATGGCACAACTGGTTTGTTGACAATGCTGTATTGTTGCACTAGTGTGGGGTCCACTCTGCCGGTCTTGGGGTCCACAACGTTGCTTGTAATGACCATATGGCCAGTATCTGGGTGAACCTGAGCGCGTTTAACTTCCTGCTTCCCAGTCTTCGGGTCAGTAACGACGATCTCTCCGGTGGCTGGGTCGACAATACCGATCGCCGTACGAATCCTACCATCAGCTCCAAGAATACCACTGATGGTGTCAACGTGTCCTTGGCTAGGATCAATCCTCTTCGTCCTCGGATCGTACCTCGTCGTGATGATAACGAGATGGATCTCTCGTTCAACCGGTTTCGTCTCTTTCTCTACAATCGTGAATTGTTGAGCGAGCGATGAGTCTGGCTTTCCAGTTTTAGGATCTACGACACCAGAGGTTAGAATAAGATTTCCAGATTTGAAGCCTACACCTGGATCAGCTACTGCTTGTTTCGTCTCATGCTTACCAGTCTTAGGGTCTACATGTTCGATCTTACCAGTCTTCGGGTCGATGATACCATAGTTGGTGTGAACCCTGCCGTCAGCGGCTACGATACCTCTTGAGGTCTCAATGTGACCGTTCGGGTTGTCAAGCCTCTTGTTCTTAAGATCGTATTTAGAAGTAATGATGACCAGTTGAACTTCTCGGCCAGGCACGGGTGAGAACATGTCTTTAGGCTTCTCAACGACGCTGATTTGCTGTCCTAGATTAGGATCCACTTGGCCAGACTGGGAGTCAACGACTCCTGATGTCAGAAGAAGATTACCCGTCTTTGGATCAATGGTAGCAACTTTGGTCTCACGTCTGCCAGTTACTGGATCCTTGATGATAATATTTCCAGTTGTGGGATCGATTTCTCCAAACTCTGTATGTACTTTGCCGTCAGCACCGACTCTTCCGGGCACTGAATCAACATGAGCGTTCGTAAGATCTAACTTCTTATTCTTAGGATCATATTTCGTCGTTACAATTACTAAGTTCACATATCTTTCTTTGGGCGCGTCTTTGTCAACGATGGTCAACTGCTGCGCGAGACTTGAATCAGTCTTCCCTGTTTTAGGATCGACAACACCTGAGGTAAGCAATAAATTTGCTGATTGGGGATCAGTGATAGCTTGTTTGATCTCATGTTTGCCTGTCTTAGGATCCACATGCTCAATCCTGCCTGTCTTAGGGTCAATAACACCAAAGTTGGTATGAACTCTTCCATCAGCGGCGATGATACCTCTTGAAGTCTCAACGTGTCCATTGGGATTATCAAGTTTTTTAGTCTTGGGATCATACTTGCTGGTTATGACCACCAACTGTATTTCTTTACCAGGTACGGCAGCGAACTGGTCTTTTGGTTTCTCTACTACGCTGATCTGTTGTCCTAACGTAGGATCAACATGTCCTGATACAGGATCCACCACAGATGACGTAAGAAGTAAGTTTCCAGTTTTGGGATCTACTGAGGCTTTCTTAACCTCCTGTTTGCCGGTAACAGGGTCTGTAACAATGATATCACCAGTATTGGGGTCCACAACACCGAATTGTGTGTGCACTTTGTCATCAGCTCCAACCTTGCCAGGGAAAGTATCTACATGTGCATTTGTAAGGTCTAGCTTCTTATTTTTAAGGTCATACTTGGATGTCACAATCACGAGATTAACGAATCTTTCAGGTGCTACTCTATCTTTGTCTACAATGACGTATTGCTGTGCCAATGAAGAGTCTGTTTTTCCAGTTTTCGGGTCTTCAACTCCGGTAGAGACAATCAAGTGTCCAGTCTTAGGATCAGCAACGGCTTGCTTGACCTCTTGGTTTCCAGACTTAGGATCAACATAGTCTATCTTGTCATTCTTTGGGTCTATTACTCCGAAGTTGCTGTGTATTTTACCGTCAGCAGTAACTACACCACGAGATGTCTCAACGTGTCCATTAGGGCTGTCTAACTTCTTGTTTTTCGAGTCATATTTACTGGTAATCACTATAACTTGTACTTCTTTTCCTGCCACTGCCGGGAAAGCATCTTTAGGCTTGTCTACGACAGTAATTTGCTGACCCAAAGTAGGGTCAACCTTGCCAGTTTGTGGATCAACCACTCCCGAAGTCAGTAGTAAATTGCCTGTCTTGGGATCAATGGCAGCTTTTTTAACCTCCTGCTTGCCTGTAATTGGATCAGTAACAATAATTTCACCAGTAGCTGGATCGACAATTCCAAAGTCAGTGAGAACTTTGTCGTCATTGCTGTATTTTCCAGGGAAGTTATCAACCTGAGCATTGGTGATGTCCAATTTTTTATTCTTAGGGTCATACTTAGATGTGACAACGACCAAGTTGGCGTACCTTTCAGGGATACCTTTAGGAGCATCTTTGTCGACGACAGTTAACTGCTGAGCCAATGACGAATCCGATTTACCAGTCTTAGGGTCAATAACACCGGATGTAAGAATAAAGCTTCCTGTTTTAGCGTCGACGACCGCTTGCTTTGAATCACGTTTGCCTGACTTGGGATCCGTAAAGTAAACTTTACCACTGTTAGGATCCAGTACTCCGAAGTTTGAATGCACTTTGCTATCTTTATCACTGATAATAGCGCGGGAAGTTTCAATGAATCCGTTGGGATTATCCAATTTTTTATTCTTAGAATCATATTTCCCGGTTATTGCAACAACTTGAACCTCTTTACCGGTGCAGGTTGCAAATGTATCAATAGGTTTGTCTACAATACTGTATTGCTGTCCTAATGTAGTATCTAGCTGTCCAGTTCTTGGGTCTGTGACACCAGACACTAGAAGGATATTTCCGGTCTTGGGATCGACTGTAGCGAATTTAGTTTCGTGCCTACCGGTCTTAGCATCTGTAACTTGAATTTCTCCTGTTCTAGGATCAATTATTCCGTACTCTGTGTATATTTTACCATCTGTACCACTGAGGACTCCATTGACAGAATCTACGTGAGCGAATGTCGGGTCTAACTTCTTGGTCTTCAAATCATATTTGCTCGTAACGACTACTAGTCGGACTTCTCTGTTCGCTTTAGTCGCATCCTTTTCTACGATACTGAACTGCTGACCAAGTGAAGAATCGACCTTTCCAGATTTAGGGTCCAGAACTCCAGTAGTCACGAGAATATTACCAGTTTTCTGGTCAACGTACGCTTGTTTAGGCTCCTGTTTGCCAGATTTAGGGTCGATATAATCAATTTTACCCGTTCTGGGGTCGATGACGCCGTAATTTGAAGAAACGGTACCGTCAGGGCCAACAACTGCTCTAGAAACGTCTACATGGCCATGAGAAGCATCCAACTTCTTATTCTTGCCATCATATTTGCCAGTGATGACGACCAAATCCACTTCACGGCCAGGCTTGGCTCCAACTTTGTCTTTCGATCTTTCAACGAAGCAATACTGTTGGGCCAATGTTGGGTCAATCTTGCCGGTCTTGGGATCAATAACTCCGGACGTGAATAGTATATGTCCTGCCTTGTCAACATGGCCATTTTTGACCTCCTGCTTACCTGAAGCAGGGTCTGTATAGCTAACTTGTCCAGACTTAGTATTGATGACTTCTTTTTCGGTATCTATCTTTCCATTGGCTTTGTTCAAAGATCCTTTAGTAACAAGGACAGTTCCATTAGCATCATCAAGTTTCTTAGACTTCGAGTTGTAGCGACCAGTTATAATGACAATTTGGATCTCGTTATCTGGTTTAGCAGCGACTACTGGGATTGCTGCTGCTAAAGGCGCTTCATAGTGTGATCTTTCAGAATCTAGTAAAGCTAAAGTTGGATCAATCAGGTTTTTAGCCTGTTCCTTAAGAGCTGCCGACTGCACGTAGTCAATTCCTGGCGTCTTAAGTTTGCTAGGATCTTCCGGTGTTTTACGTTTCTCTGCACTTTCAGCTACTTTCCTGTCTTCGCCCGGGGCATAGTTGAATGCAAGTCCTGCCTTTCTTGTGGTCGGGCTGTGGCTATCATCTAACGCCCTTTGTTTCTCGTCGGAAATTGGTTCCTTTTCGTAACTGAACGCGCCTTGAATGAAGGGTTTGGTGCGAGTAGGACTCTTCTCTGTATCAGTGTATTCGTAAGGTTTAGTGAATGAAGGTTTATCTCCTTTCGCCGGACTCTTCTCAACTGAACTATCGAGGTTAGAACTGTCATTCGACGTATCAAGCACGGCCACTTTAGCTTTCGGATCTTTGACCTTCTTATCTTTTGTTTTAGGAGACTTTTCTTTTGGAGATTTCTCTTCTTTGGGCGACTTTTCCTTTTTGCCACCGAACAGTCCAAATCCTCCGGTCTTTAAGGAAAGGGAGGGGAGAAACAAAAAAATAAAAATTAACACAAAAGTATAACAGTGCTTGTTGACATAGACTTGAACAGCCGCGAATAAAATTGAAATTTTGCATTATGCATCATGCATGCATATCTAATTGCGTTGTCTAACATTCATATTTACATTGAACATTGTATGGTACACTAAGTTCTACTGTTTTTGACATCACAGAATTGATATAAAATGCTTTGAACCTACCATTCTTGCATGTATGGACAAATTGTAGATATTTTGCAAGTTTTTAGTATAAATTGACTTACCCTAGACTTCTTCGGTGTCGTTTCGACGTTGTTCGTAATACCCGGATCACTAGTCGTATCTGTACCTGAAATACAAACATAAACATTTGTTTAGACAAATACGTATTTAACGAACAGATATGTTACTGAGTATTTTAAATGAAAAGTAAGTGTAGGTATACAAAGATTATGTGTGAAATAGAACTAAATTAAAATGTATAATTTATTTTAATTTAAATCATCTCATAATCAGATTAAACATTGTTTTTTTAATTTGATGGTAAGTAGTAAAGAAATTGTAGATTAAAATAATATAAGTTTTTATAAGATTCTCGCAGCAACCGCGTGCAGAGATAGTTTTTATTTTTATTGTTAATTCCCATTATTTAAGGTCCTAATTTATTTGGTAATTTCCGTTTAAGGGGTCAATGTGTAAGTGATAAGGATTCATTTAGGCAAAATTCATTTTTTTTTTCTTAATGTTCACCGTTCCAGGAGCAGTTTTCGTCTTGCTAGTACTATGTTATTTACAATGTTTTTTTTTAATATTCATGTAATTCTTATTATAAGTGAATGTATTTGACTTATATACTAAGCCTTTCAAAGGAAATTACCTAATAAATTAGGACATTATATATTATGAGGGTATGCTTACCATTTTCAGCAGGTTTCCTCTGTTCCAACACTTTCTTCTCTTCCTTCTTGTCAGGAGGCGCGGTGGGCATCACCTTCACGGCACCAGGAGGCGGTTTCTACCAATACATAACAAAAAACTGAATAAATATTTTGAAACTTTTTGTAGACCGATCTATCTTTTTAGTGTGACTAGAAAGGATAGGATTTAAGATAGTGTTTTTAGATATAATATAAAAGCGTATGCAATAAATATGTATAATGGAAACTAAATAAAACTACATAAATACAGTGCATTAACTTAACAAACTTAGTAAGTATCTATATATAAGTCTCTATCGAATCTACTAAGGCTGAATTTCACCAATCCATACTAATATTTTAATGGTGCCCGCGACTTCGTCTACGTGACAAAAGGTAGCCTATGCACTTCTCCAAGATCCAGTCTAAGGTAACAAACAAACAGAGTTATTTTCGCATTTATAATATTAGTATGGATGCGAAAGTAACTCTTATTTCTTTATTTGTTGGTTACCTTTTCACGACTAAACGGCTGAATGGATCGTAATGAAATTTGGCAAGGAGATAGATTGGACCTTGGAGTAGGACTAATGCCACCTTTTCTCACGCAGACGAAGTCGCGAGCACCAACTAGTGCAATATAAAATTGTCAGAAAGACAAATTTAACAGATATTTTATTACATGTCTGTCAAAAATCTATTTTATCTCCCATTTATTCCGAAACTAGTAAAATCCAACCGAAGATGGATAGTAATGTCGTATTTGATTTCATTTTTTGTAAAATCGGTAAACAAAGCTAAACAAATTTATTCCGTTGAGTATTTCTATTTAGCAATTCATATCAACCTGGCAGCTTTCCCTTACTTACCAATTAATTGATTAATAAAGGTGTTACTATTCTAGCAGAGACCTAAATATAATGATTGCCAGGTCGAGTAAACTGCAGGACATTATTTAACACATTCATAAGACCTTTTTAGCTCATAAAAAAAAATGACAATTTCAAAATTTCCCACAAACTTTTGAACCAAAAACAAAAAGCCAACTTAAGAAGCGATTTTATGTTGCTTTTGTGACTACATTTTTTGTAGGTTAGCAGTAGACATTTGAAGCACCTACCAAACTCAATAATCACCAATTAGGAAGCGAGTTATATCTTCTCCAGTGACGGAGGCGGTCAACGACCCCACTACAAATATATACGTTTGTCGTTCGATTTAGTTTCAATAATGACTTGCTTTCCATAGCTGTTTTCTTATTTAACTAATACTAAAAAACTAACTAACGCAAATCGATACAGCTGTAGTGAAATAATTATTCGACAATGTATCGAAGTTTTTTATAATTCTGTTATCTCGATTATAGTACATACAAAACTTATTGAAACGAAATCTAACGACATAAGTACATAAGTTAAATCCGCATTCCGCATGCATATTCGCTAATCGGTCGACATCGAAATGATAGTCACATTGTAATACATAGCGACGCATGTTATAACTGTTCTATTAAAAGCAAATCAAAACTAAATTACAATGTAAATGCGATAGTAATTATCTCTGTCTGCCTGTTTCTATGTTACGTTTCCACGCCTAAACCACTAATCCAAATTCGATTAATTTTGGTATAGAGATAGATTGGACCTTGCAGAAAGACATAGTACTACTTTTAATCGCAGACAAACCCCATCAGCTGCGTATAATACTATAAAAACATGCGACTAAAATTACTACAAAATGACTATAAGTTTGATGGTGGAGTTAGCGAATACGGCTGCAGGTCTGACCGATAGTGCCAGGGACATAAGTAGCTCTCTGCAGTGTTAGGCAAGTGTGTGTGACGTCATAAGTAGCAGTATGTAGCACCTTATCATGTCGGTCGGCGAGGTACTCGCCCTCGAGCGAGGACGCGGACGAGGCGCTGGCCGTGCCGCCCGAGCGCCGGCGCAGCTGTCCGGCAGCGTGCGGGACCGACCAGTTAGTGTGCGACTCATGTTGCCAGATATCATACATGTTTTGTTTCAATTTAATTTGATAGAAGTGTGTCGCGAAAGATTATCAATGTCTAAGGTTTTACTCAAGTACCGTTGTTTTAGTTGAACGGTGTCTAAAGGTTGTGGTTCGCGTCGCGACAAAGACAGGAGACTGAGACGGAAAACTGAAACCAGTGTCTCGGCCTCTTCTGCATGTACTGTGGGTCGAGACCGAGATCGCAACCAAAGCTAAAATTCATTCAGTATCGGTATAAACACACGTGCTTTTCGAGCGCGACACGAGACTACTGGTCAGGGGCAGCAACCGCCGCGCTGTCTCCTGTCTCGCATCTCTGTCTCGCTCGCGAACTGATGCTTTTACATTGCCTAAAGTCAAGTAACGGTCGCGGTCTCCCGTCTCAGTCTCTTGTCTCGGTCGCTTGTCTATGTCGCGACGCGAACCGCCACGTTAATCGAACTTTTTGATAGAAAAATATTACAGCGAGTGGAGTTTGACCCCTCTTTTCGGCCCCAAATGCGGTCGCATTTTCCTATACACAAAATTGAAACTTTTGTATACGCTTCAAACTCATTAATGTGTTTTATATTAAGCTTTTTTTTAATACTAGCTTTCCAAAATAATGACAACTTAATTTTATACTCCGAAAGTGTTCAAATAGGTTTTATTATAATATTCTGTATATAAATGAATTATGTTGGTATTCTCACATACGGTAACATAGCAATGTATTGAATATTATAAAAAGTAAAATATCTGGCAACATCACTTATAATGAAACATGACATTAGTAAGGAAATGAAAATCAATAACAGAGAAAACAAAATCTAAGAAACCATTCACCAATTGAAAGTTGTATAAAATAAATGTAATTGTTAGTACATATGTATAATACGATGGTATGATATCACCATGCCCTCTAAAATATAGTGTTTTTAAAACTAAATATACAGGTAAGTCAGTACAAGTCCGATAGTATATACCTACGTGACGAATTGTAATAAAATCTTTAATGTTAATCATTTTCAAATGAGTTTTAATACATGTTAAGGGCATGTAATTCCTATATTATTTTTTATAATATCTAAGAATAAAATAATAGACACGAGCAGGACTAGAACCTACGACCCTTGACGTACCGTGTCATGGCTCTCCCACTGAGCTATCGTGTCTTGCTAGCATCCGTTAAATTTCAAGTTTCCCTTCTCGTCTTAAGGAGACGCCTGGCGATTTCTATTTAGCAATCATTCAAGATTACTAAACTCAGCGTTACCACATTGCAGAGTTTTTTTTTTTTCAAATAATGAATCATTATCAAATTTTAAAATTAATTAAGTTAATTTTAAGGTAAGGTAGGTGAAGGTAAGCGGCGTAAGATTCGCATTTTTCCCACTTAATGAGTTTTTTGGAAATTCTTTTGACTTATGTCCCGATCTACCACATTGCAACTCGGGACCAGCCCCAGGGTAAGATCGTTTGAATACATCATTTGTCTCATGTGTCAAACAAGAAAATAATATGAATGACAACATTGTTACCTATTAATAGGTGATTCACTCTGGTAGATTGTTGTACTAGAAACAAGGTAACCTAAATGACCTTACGAGTCATTGAATGAGCATCTAGCACTAATAAGATATTCAAAGTAATATAAATTGACATCATCGTTACAAAGACTCATCAGGTATATGCTACCGGACTGTTAATCACAATAATAGTAGCACTAGGTCTTGTTTGAAATGTTCAACTGTTTCGGAATGTCTTACAAAGTTATGCACTGTTCAAATTAATATTTTGGAAGGTTACATTGCACAAATTATCAACATGCTTTCACTTGAATATATGCCATATTATGTTGGTAGAAATCGTCGTAGAAACAGCTTCAGTTTTGTTGAGATGCGTTCAATCAACCGTCGGTAAGAACATTGTCTATATCAGATATGTATGAGGGCCTTGCAACTGTTTTTTATTTGGCATCTGCGCAATGATTTGAGACCAAAAGGCCTTCATTTTCATATTACGTTACGAATATCAATATTGTAAACACACTGAGACTATTCGATAACTCTTAACAAACATGTTTGCGAACAAAATAGCAGGTTAAGCTTATTTTCTTTTGAGCAAAAAATTACTCATTATACCTGAATATATTTCCACTTTCTTTTATTAATAGATTCGTTGAGTAAACAGTATAATATACAAAATATCAATCAAAGAGATATAAACCAAACAATTTAATATGGAGTATGTAAACTAAACATCTGATTGAACGCTTCTCTAAGGTTGCCAAGTAAATAGGTTTTTGGTCGAATTGTCCAATTACGAAAAAATAAGAGTGTCAAAGTTCAAATTAAGAAAAATTACAAGGAAGTTTTTCGGTAATATTTTTCCTTTTTAAATTATTTTTAATCCTACAAGGAGAGGGATTTGAAAACGCATCTTTTGGATCTCAAAAATAATACTCAAGATTTCGATTCATATGGTTTGAACACCTTGAAACATCTAAAAGTTATTAATAGAAAATATTAGTTGGTGAAATGGAAGTAAAACCTTTTTTAGATTCTTTATATTTATACTCAATTATCATAATTCCACCGATCAAAAACCCAGTACACGTCCAACCATCCCATAAACACATGCTATATTAAAATCAATAGTAAATATACTATCTATCTCGCTGTTCACCATGTTGGGTGGTCCTACCTTGTCTTTGATGGTGGGTCGTGGCGCGGGCTGCGGCGGCATGGTGTGGCGCTTGGCTGCGTCAGCTGGCATCGACTCATCCTTATCAGCCGCTGCCAGCGCTGGAGAATAAGAGAAATAGCTTGATTTAGTCATCTGAGCGAAGGATTAAAAGGGAGTTCTGCGTGTTGAATTTCGTCACAGACATTTTTTTTATATTTGGACGTATTTGCCGTGTAGTTTATACGTGTTACTACTTCAGGTCATTTATTCGAATATTACATACATAAACACACGCTTTTCTCCCATGGGGGTCAGCAGAAACTACAGAACGCCGTAACAATAATAATTCAAATATTAAATTAATGATAATTGCACAATATTTTTTGTATATAAAAAAATAAAGCCACAAGCAGAGTTTGAATTACCGAACTTCTTAAGTGCTGCATATCACACATTACAGTTCGCTAAGCATGCGTTAATGCTTTTCAAAGATTTATCTGTATTTGGTGCATATTAGTTTAGTGCCCCAATCTTTTTTTGAGATGCCGAGATTGGTAATAAAAGTGATCTACCTATCCAGGAGGTGATCCGTGAATTGAGAAGGACTAAACTCCGCAAACTATCTTACTTATCATCTAAAACGAAACCTTAGGCAGCTAATTCTAGTACGTTTTAATATCCTGATATGGGAGAAACCAGCATATATCCCACCTATGTACAAAAAGCTGGCAAAATATTAATGTAAATTTATTCAATGCCTTTTACCTCTTCTTAAATTTTTTTTTTTTTGGAATAGGGGGCAACCGAGCAGACGGCTCGCCTGATGGTAAGCGATTACCGCCGCCCATGGACACCCGCAACCCCAGAGGAGTCGCAAGTGCGTTGCCGGCCTTTTAAAGGGTTTGGGCCTCCGGTACCCTCACTCACTCGGCGAAACACAACGCAAGCGTTGTTTCACGCCGGTTTTCTGTGGGGCCGTGGTATCAATCCGGTCGAGCCGGCCCATTCGTGCCGAAGCATGGCTCTCCCACGGTCCAAAAATTCGAAGGAGGTACTCTACTCTTCTCTAGTAGAGCCTACTCTTCAAGCAAGCTTATCTACGAGTAGTTTGAATATTTTACTACATCAAATAGCTTAGTGTGATATAATTTCCGTCAGTTGGTATTTCAGCAGGACATATTCTACGCAAATCATTCCCAGCTCTAACCGATTTGCATCATTACATTTGTTAGAACTAGTTATTATTTCGAGTTCCTCAGGATGCAATCATTCATACTTCAAAGTGTTTACAATAACTATGGACATGGTTAATGGAATACATTGAAATATTCCTTAATTTTATGTAGCCACATATCTCACATACTCCGAATTGAAGATAAACGAGCAAACTTGGAGAAGCCGTTGGTTTATTTCATTTCCCTTAACCTTAACGTATTTAACAATATAATCTACATATATCCTGGCAAATAATCATTCATCAGTAACATTTCTACTGCAAGGCAAAAGGCCTCCTTACACTCCTGCCACTCCTCGCAGTTTATTTATCAAGAATGGATCTACGTATGTATGGCCAGCATCTCGCCTGATGGCAAGTTAAGGTGTTGCCGAGGATGGAGCACGTAGATCCAGAAGAAATTTAGTGCTTTGAATATGCCTAGATTGTATTTCTCAGGAAACACGGGAGATGGTAGAGAGTTAAGAGCTTTTTACAGCAATAGGTGGCAAGAGCATCCTGTTATCTCCCACACCAGTCGCGAGGATTAAGGAATTCACACTCTATCTTTACAAAGCCGCGAAAGATACACAAACTCAACTTCCACACATTTGCACACTGTTGTTAAAAACCGCAAGCTCCACATAAATATGATCGTGTAATTATCAACTATTCTATTTACATCGCACTGAGCCGCCGGTGAAACACGCCTAAATTGAGACCATGACGCTATCAGCTACCATCGCCAGTAACTGCTTTATTAAGATACATATATACACTCCCGACTTTTTATGATTGGGATAGGCAGAAGCTAAAGAACGCCACCTGCGAGGGACCTTACACATGTCTTTTACTTTGTCCACGTTCATACATCTGGTCATACTCGCGTGCCGGTTCCGAGAACTACGCACCTTTTGGAAGATATCAACACATACACTGACCGCCGCTTACATCTACTTTGTTAGACTATTTGTAAATCAACTTTCATACATTTATCTCAACGTGATAGTTTATCTAAGCAAACTTTTTAGATTTTTTCTCCACTGAAATATTATTACTATATATTTCTTTTGTTATAATAAGCATACAGCTTAATCGTAGAAGCAGTGATAGCCTAGTAGTATGACCGTTGGAGTGAGAAGTCATAGATCGCAAGTTCGAATCCAAGGCACGCACCACGGACTTTCGAAGTCATGTGCGTATTATAAATTATCACTTGCTTAAAACGGTGAAGGAAAACATCGTGAGGAAACCAGCACACCTGAGAGATGTTCTCGATTGTGTGTAAAGCTATATCAGAGACTTTAAACTCTGACACTAGGTTGTTCATGAACCACACGATAAGTAGAAGCTTAATCGAATGATACATTCCGGAATGTTAGTTGCTAATTTGTGGTTTAATATTTGGTAAAATATAATTAGATACATATGATAAAATGTAATAGGTTAATGGTATGACTGTAGGAGTGGCGTTAAACCTTGCAGGTTCGAACCCAAATCAAGTCATTTTTGTAATCATGTAAATACGTCATTTAAATTACATCTCTCACTCGGTGAAGGAAAACATCGTGAGGAAACCAGCACACCTGAGAGATGTTCTCGATGGTGTGTGTATCTATGTCAGAGACCTACCTACAGGGGGTTTAAACTTACAAAGAATCGGGTTTCGGAAAAAGTCCCTACTTCAAAGTCCAAAATTGTTAGTTTTTTTTTTTTGAATTATTGGAGCTAAATTCGATTGAAATCAATTGCCGTTACGATAAAAATAACATTTGATCTTTTGAAAACAGTTCACATCTAAAAAAACAAATGGCCAAATTAACTTTAAAAGATTTTATAGTAAAATAAAACTAGTAACTATAGTAAAATAAATTGAAAGAAAAACCAATAGATAGGAAATCCCACGCGATAGCATTAAATCGGTGAAATGTCTACACCTGTGGGCTTACTCTTGAAAATAATTCCGCTCGATTGACATTGGAAATATGTCAGTTCGTACATTTAAATGCCAAAATGTCTAAAAAATAATTATAGATTCGGGATATTATGAAGACAATATGCTTTAAAATCGAGGCAACTGTAATGTAGGTAAATTTATTTTAAAATTACGAATTGTTTTAAGGCGTCTATTTAATGTTGGAATTAGATTGAAGTTGGTATTAGTTTCAAGAGTAAAACCCACTGGTATCGGCTAAGATTGGGTGGCAAAAAACAATAAAGGCTTGCGCAGACGAGGGACTTTGTCCGCAGTACCGGTACGCAGACGCAGTGTTGGTGGGATTTGTTCACGGTACTTTTAGTCCCTCGTGGGAGTTATTCGATGCAGTTGTAACCGATCTATTTTGACGGACAATAAAGTACCCCGAGGACTGTCCCTCGTCTGCGCAGGCCCTTATAAATATATTATGTAACGTTCAAAGGTAGATGATTAGCTCAGCTTTCATAATTGACTGGTATGAAATTTCGAAAAAATTAATTCTACATTTGTCTAATCGTCACAAACGCTGTTGAACGTGAGGGTCCTGAGTTCGATTCCCGGGTTATGAGATTGTTTACTGCCTCGTTGGTCTAGTGGTCTCAAGCGCTACTGCTGAGCATGAGGTCTTGGGTTCGATTCCCAGATCGGGCAGTGTTATCGGGATTTTCTGTTAGGAAATTTTCAGTAGTAACCCGGAGTATGGAACGGTGACTGGTAGATGGCAATAGGCTCACCACCTATTACGTGGGACTTAATAACAGCATCGGTGAAATGTGGGTGTACGGCTGTGTACACCTCTGCCTAGCCCTTCGGGTAATACAGGGGTGATGGTATGTTTATATGTTAGATTGTTTATGTTAGTAAATTCTCAGTAGCAGCCCGGAGTTTGTGTTACTTGAGCCTTAAGAACGGCATTGAAAGAACTTGGATACACAAAAGGAAACCTCTGTCTAATCCTTTACGGAATATGCTATACAAGCGTGATGGTATGTTATGTGATGAAAATTACACTGTTATGATAAACATCATTAGGCCATTACTTAATTAACAGAACAACATATTAACTAACGAGTGTTTATAAATTAACCTCCTTACTCATAAACATGTTTAGAACCTACGATAGCTGAACTGACTTTTAAATATGTTGTTATCTAAAGTTATTATATAGAATGGAAAAAGAATACCGTCGTGAGCAGGATTCTAACCTGCGCCTCCCGGATAAATAGGGACTGAATGAATAGCAGTGACGTCCCCAAAAGACGTGTTAAAATATGGATGAAGAATTTGCGGTTGGTCGAAATGGCTTAGTGGTCAGAGCGCCTGGAGTATTTATCTGGGAGGCACAGGTTCGAATCCTGCTCACGACCGTATTCTTTTTCCATTTAAGATAATAACTTTAGAGTTCGCTAAGTATGTGTTAATTTTTAAAGATTTATCTGTAATGTTGTTATCTGTTTTCATTAACAAAACAAATGCGACATCTACTGTCATCAACTGGACCCCACGACACAGGGAATTCTAGTGTGGGAGCCAGAGATATTCTGGTTTTTTTTATGTCTAAGTCTGCTGATGTAATATGTGTATATGTATTGTGCTAATGTTTGAATGAATAAAGATTACAAAGATAAATCTTATAATTTATCGTTTTTTTAAATATGGGGCAGTTTTTTTTTTATTGTAACAAAACCTTCGGCACCTACATATCACAATAAACCTATTTATATGTAATTTCTAACTCTTGGTCTCTTAACCTTTTGACTGCCGGAACGTGGATCACAAGACACAATGCAATTTTTATTGTGTCTGGAAATGCGACATACGAGAGGTTAATACGCAAATTGCAGATCTAGTTTTCAATTAGTTTCACGGAATAATATTTTTTATTAATTTCACGGAATTACATTTTGACTCGAGCACACAAATATAAATTGAACCTAAGAAAATTTTTAAGAAAAGTTCTTAGGAGCAAATACCAAAAAACTCTTCGAAAAATCCACTGAAATGCCATCACACACAACTAATCACCACAACCCACACACTAATTATATCACCACACTTCAGTAATCCCCACAATACCCACCAGAAGTGCAGGAAGGATTCCAACAATCTCCGAACACCATTTTAATATAACTGCTTGAATTTCTTAACTTTTTTAACACAGTTTTGGGACACCTAAATCAAGTTTATTAAAATGTGAAATGCTGAGTTGTGTTTAATATATTTTTATTTAATTGATACTGTTTCGTCTCAGTATCGATCCAAAATTTTTTTGTTATAGCTCTGTCGGAGACTTGCGGCTTGTTTATATGCGCGCGCGACTGACCCGATCACTGTATTAATAACTACTACTTCATAGTTAAACTACTGACTCAGTTGGATGAGATCGAACGTGTTTATGTGGGAGTGAAGAATTGAAGAAACATTTTTGGGGAGTGGGGTTACTGTTATGTTTGTTATTTTCTTCAAGGCCAACTAAATTACTTAATGAAGGAGAATTAATTAGGGAGTCAAATATAGTTATCTTTTCTACACTAATAATAATATTATAAAGAGGAAAGATTTGTATTTTTGTATAACACGAATAAACTCAAAAACTACTAGCCCGATTTGAAAAATTCTTTCACCGTTAGGAAGCTACGCTATCCCCGGGTAACATAGGCTATATAACATCACGCTATGACCAGTAGGACCGGAGCATTAACGCGGGTGCAACCGCGGGGCACAGCTAGTCTAATATAATTTAAATGCGAAAGTAAATCTGTCCGTCTATTTGTTTGTGACGTTTTCACGTCTAAGCCACTGCACCTATTTTGATGAATTTTGGTGGTAAGATAGATTAGACCTTAGAGAAGGATATTGACTACATTTTGAGCCATCAGCTTGTTTATTTAAGTTATGTTTAACTCGTCCTAGTTCACAGTACATAATGGTGGTAAACTATCTGAATTACGGTGTAAACTGCATCAAAATGTTAAAAAAACTCCTTAAACACTTTATATAATATAATAATACAATATAATACAATAGTGACGAGCCACCTCCAGTTACCGCTGATGTGTGTTGTACGGAAACTTGTTTACGTACTTTGACAGTAACTGAGCCCGGGTATCGAACTAACATTTAACAAAATGTGATGCGTACAGCAACTTTTTTATGCTATTTAGTTTCAACTACACCTTGATAATCACATATATTTTTCAAGAGATGGAGAAAGAGAGGTCAAAGAGGATCAAACTTTCATACATACATAGCATCATGCCTGTATTTCCTGAAGGGGTATGCAGAGATGTACACAGTTGTACACCCACATTTCACCAATGCTGTTATTAAGTCCCATGTAATAGGTGGTGAGTCTATTGCAATCTACCAGGCACCAGTGAGAGTTTCCTAACAGAGAAGACCAATATAATTTTGTCCGACTCGGAATCAAACCCGGGATCTTATGCTCAGCAGTCACTTGAGACCACTAGACCAACGAGGCAGTTCATCAAACGTTTATTATTTTTTCTTTCATTATTTCTCCCTATTTTCGCTAGTTTGCAACGACAACCGACGCGGATTCAAATGATGACTTTTACTGCATTTTATTTTAGGACCTAGTAACTTATAATCATGACTGATGATGACCCACCCAATTCTCATACTGTTCAATGTTGAAACTAGCAGGCAACAGCGATGATAGCTACGTGAAATATATGAACTTTGGTTTTAATATGTTTGGCTCAAGTCCAGCAACTATCACTCAGATTATAATAGTTCATAACCAAAACAATTTAGAAATGTTGCATTCTGCGGCCAATATGAATTTTATGGTCGGTTGTTATGTGTCAATGAATTTGTTGTGCCAAATAGTAAATTAGTAAACAAAGGTATTTATTGAATTTTATTTTCTGCGTATACGTTGAACTTCGCTAGTAAATTCTCCTGTATCGTGGTAGTGTTAATTTATTTATAAAAGGTACTCCAACGACTTATCCACTACTTAACTTACTGCCTATCTGATCTTCACAACCCAGTTCCTGGGTAACACGATATCTCGTGGATGGACTGGTTGAAAGACTTTCAGGCCTCTGACTACCCTTAGCGGCTGTCAAATTCTTAATTTGACTACCGGGACCGACGGCTTAACGTGCTCTCCGAGGCACGGGGCAAGCCCGTGGCGATAACGCCTAAAGTGACGATTTGAATATGTTTTATTCATTTGGTTATCTATGTTTATGTGTACAAAAGTTAAATCGAAATCTAAACCCCGCTACTGTCTGTCGTATCTTTAATCTTATCTGGTCACACGGTGAACTAACTGAAGTGCTGGCAACAGATCTTTCACTATTAGGAAGTATTGTCATATGAACATAGCTAGCTTATTTGGAAATTGTAGCTTATGTCTAATACTTAGTTTTAATGCTAGTAACAGCATAGCATCACACCCGTATTCTCCAAAAGGATAGGCATGGGTGTACGCAGTTGTACACACCCACATTTCACCAATTCTCCAGGTATACTGTTAATACGTAACTTTTAATAAATCCATAATACAGAGCACAAATTCCAGTGAAACTGTAATAATTTACGAAATAATTTATATTACTGTACGATTTATATCCAGTAATCTCTTGAATTACCCGAAGTAATGTGCTAATAAAGATAAAGTGTAAGATTTAAACACCACATTCTCAGAAACCGATCGATATTTGTAATATCAAAAATACTTATGTTTGGCCTATGAATCAAAGTTTGACAGGAATAGCCCATATATTCAAGATAAATTCTATATCTTGATAATTATATATATTCAAGATAATTATTTATCTTGAATTATTTAGGTAATTGCATTCTTTACGACATTGTATTAACTGCAAAGTTAGTCGTGTCGGTTCGGTCACTTGTATAGGGACTGAATTGATAGCAATAACGTCGCCATAAGACGTGTTAAAATATGGAAGAAGAAGCCCATATATTGTTTAATACTCTTATAAAATTCTCAGTGTCTCAGTTACTGGCTGTAAACGATTCATGAGGGAAAGCTATGCTTGGCACGATTATCTTGAAGATAGGTAAAGGCTGCGAGCGTTTTTGTATGAGCGTTTCCCTACATTAGAGGACACTTTATACATCAAAACTTTTCTAAAATTATTTATTTATATTTACAATTATTACAGTAACAGGTGTAATTTAACAATTGTATTTAAAACCACCAATGCTCGCGTCTTCTCCGTGTGAGAAGATACCCTTGTTGTGGGACAGCTCTTAAGGATACGGGCATTAAAAATTTAAATGTCAATATACAAGTACTTGAACAGTGGTCCCAAGCGCGACTGCTGAGCAGGAGGTCTCGGGTTCGATTCCTGGGTCGGGCAGTGTCATTGAGTTTTTCTGTTGGGAAATTCTCAGAAGCAGCCCGGAATTTGGAATTGTGCCCGTTTGATGGCAATAGGCTCACCACCTATTACATGGGGCTTAATAACAGCATTGGTGAAATGTCGGTGTACAACTGTGTACACCTCTGCCTACCCCTTCGGGGAATACAAGCGCGATGCTATGTTATGTTGAACAGGATATACAGTATAATAAATATTCTCAATCTAGTCATCACTTGACACCTTTAACATACAGCCATCCACTGCATCAGATTGGCAAGGTGACAATTAATATGAGTCAACTATTTAGCGTCAAGTCAAGGCCGCGTCTGTTTGTTTGTTTGGGCGCGAACGGCTCAATTGAGTGACATAATCGACCATTTCTCTTACCACGAAGTGTATTGACGTTTTTAGTACGAGATACGTGTTATTGGTTTGACCGTGAAATCTAAAGCAGTGACAATGGTGTGTGTAGTTTCGTTGATGAGTAAGTTTTTTCTTAGTTTCTTGTATTATAAGTCTGAGGTTATATTAAAGGAGCTATGGAGATCTAATTTGATTCGCTGCTATAGAGAAAAAAAAATACATTTTATAACAATTTATATGAACATAAAGTTACATTTACGCCCTAATTCTCTAAAATCTCATCAGTCAGTGACACAGTATATGTATCATAATTTATCTAGCGCTTGTAGAACGTAACGAACTGTTTTTTTTAATACGTGAAAGGGAGTAGGAATTAAGGACTGGTCCTTTGCTCTTTTACCAACACCCTACGGGATTAACACTCGGGAAGCGAGAGACAGAGAGAGATGAAAATCGAGCAGTCATTGAAATGAAATTGAGCTAAAAACGTAGTGCACTAGTGAAATCAGCCCCCTGGTCCTTTGACACGAATTCAATGCTGTATGTATTTCAACGTACATATACTTCATACATTGACTACCTCGTTGGTCCAGTGATCGCAAGCGCGGCTGCTGAGCGTGAGGTCTTGGGTTCGATTCCCAGATCGGGCAGTGTTATTGAATTTTTCTGTTAGGAAATTCTCAGTAGCAGCCCGGAGTCAGGAAGTTGGTAGTGTGACACCCCCGTGCTTCGGAGAGCACGTAAAGCTGTCGGTCCTGCGACTGATCTCTCTCTGGTCGTGTCGGATTTCCGTCCCATCGGAATATGAGAGTGAGGGAAGAGGGAGTGCACCTGTGTTTGCGCATACACTTGTGCACTGTAAAATCTCCTGCGTACTTGGCTAATCTCAATGGAGATAGGCCGCCGTGACCAAAATACGGTCGGAAGGAGTACCTCATACATAGATATATACAATCACGCATGTTTCCCATTTCGGTAGGCAGAGACTATCGATTTCCATTTGCTACGATTCTGACACACCTCTGTCGCTTCATCTATGTTATTAACATCTTCATGCATACTCGTCGATTTAGATGGCTCCTAACCTGTAATTTTTTGAGTATATCCGCTATTTGATTGCGGTAAGTTCGGCGAGGTCGGTCTGCCCCGACTCCTTAATACTCCAATTAACATAACATAACATAACATAGCATCACGCCTGTATTCCCCGAAGGGGTAGGCAGAGGTGTACACAATTGTACACCCACATTTCACCAATGCTGTTATTAAGTCCCATGTAATAGGTGGTGAGCCTATTGCCATCAACCGGGCACATTTCCAAACTCCGGGCTGCTACTGAGAATTTCCTAACAGAAAAACTCAATAACACTTTGCCCGACCCGGGAATCGAACCCGAGACCTCCTGCTCAGCAGTCGCGCTACGGACCACTAAACCAACGAGGCAGTGTCCAATTAACATTTAATCCATATCTAGGTCAATAAGTTACAATATGTACTAGAGGCAAACCCATAAACCCGTTTGGTAGGCTAAATAACATATGGTCGTGAGCAGGATTCGAACCTGCGCGTCCCGGATAAATATTCCAGGCGCAGGTTCGAATCCTGTTCGCGACCGTATTCTTTTTCCATTTAATATAACAACTTTAGAGTTCGCTAAGCATGCGTTAATGCTTTTCAAAGATTTATCTTGAATTATTCCAGGCGCTCTGACCACTAAGCTATCTCGACCTCTGCTCACCAACGCGAATTCTTCAACCATATTTTAACACGTCTTTTTGGCGACGTTTTTCCATTTAATATTATAAATTTATAGAGTTCGCTAAGCATGCGTTAGTGCTTTTCAAAGATATATCTTTTATCATCATCAATCAATCATCATCATCATCATCATCATCATCATCATCAATACATATAATAACAATGTAACGGATCGCTGTCTGTACATGGAAGATATATGAGAAAAATATTATTGGGACCTTTATCAACGCAAATAGCACCCAAAACAATGATCGTTAGAATTTTTGTCTGTTTATCTGTTTGTCTGTGGCGTTAATTTACGACATCCACGCGGATGGAGTCGCTGGCACAGCTAGTAAATAATAAATAATATATTTTCCCACAGCAGACAATAAAATGAGTCACACACAATTTCGTAGATAAGTTCCTGTCCACGCAGACGTAACATCTAATTATATTTTATCAATCACTGTGAACCGGTAACGTTGGCATCATGCACTTTGTAAATAAACTCACGAATAATTTTTCTTTGAATTTGTATTATAATTTTCGGTGACGTCATTATTATTGTGAGAATTTCGGATGATGTTATTGGCAAACGAATTTGAGGTGATATGACAAATTATTGTAAAGAGGACGATGATGTCGTGATCGTAGGTGGTACGAGGTGTGGTGCCAAGTAATGTTTTTTTTTTATCACAACGAGTTTTCGCTATCTGCGACGCTTGCTTAGTTTAATTTAAATGAAGCACGAAATAAAATACGTACAACCACAAAAACTCGAAACCTCCAATTGGTCTTACATACATAGCATCACGCCTATGTTACCCGAAGTGGTAGGCAGAGGTGTACACAGTTGTACACCCACATTTCACCAATGCTGTAATTAAATCACATGTGGTGAGCCTATTGCCATCTACCGGGCACAAGTGCAACCCCGGGCTACTACTAAGAATTTCCTGACAGAAAAACGCAATAACATTTTACCCGACCCGGGAATCGAACCCGAGACCCCCTACTCAGCATTCGCACTTAGGACCAATAGACCAACGAGGTAGTAATTGGTCTTAATGTCACCTAATTCTGTAGTAGTTATTAATCTTCTCCGTGTTTCGGAGTGACATGTTGGATTTATATCGATTAAAAACATAGCCACACTCAAAAGAGATACCGTACACTCTAAAGCATGGTTCCTCAAAGTGGGGTACGCCATGTGATGGTACGGGATTCACGACAAGATTAACGTAGTGGCGGCTGGTAATTTAGCGAGCGCGTATGATGGCGAGAGTATATAGAATTCCTTATTTAATTTTTTAAAGTTTTTTTTGTAGCGTTAGCAGGGGTTCGTTGAGCCATAAGTTTGAGAAACCCTGCTCTAGAGGAATGAGGGCTACCGTCTTTATGTTCGCCAGTTGGCGCCACTGTCGAGTAAGGGCCTGAAATATAGCTTTCAAAGTTTGCTAGAAGCGGGCGTGAAAACAAAGTTTACATTTATATCATATTTAATACCTTGAAACCGTACCAAAAAAAGTATTGAGCATGGCCGCAGTGTCGCTCAGTTCCGTTTTGTTCGAAAAATTAAAATTAATAATAAAATTTTGCATTTTTTTAAAGCACTGCAATAATTGACCCATTAATCATATTTGACATAACTAATCTCAGGTATTGCAAAATATTCACAACATTAATCTTAATCAAAATAAACTCACATAGCCCACCCACAAACAGTGACATGACATTTCGGGGACCTTGCGCTACACTAGCGCCTCTAGCGGCGAATTCATACCCGATAGCTCTCATTGAGCAGTGCTCCTTCCATACTATGCCTTTGGCGCTCCCCGAGGGAAATAATATAGTTTCCTCCAACATCCTCACTGTGCACAGCATGCAACACACAGTCACTAGATGCTGCCATCCCCAATGGTCAAGATGGACATGTGACTTTTTCCCTTATTTACGGGGCCGTTGCTCTTCGCCTTCAAACAAGGTCAGGCCTCTCTTCTTGTCGATTCTTTTCTGCGGCCTCTTTCTCGATCATAACAGACTCATAGGAGGAGGCCACGGCCTTCTAAGTCGTTAACTCTACCAGCAAAGTCGACAAAAACATCTTGTCCGATTAAACTGGCCAGAAACCCATTCAAAACACTACCTAATCACCATATATAGCTGAAAAACAGTGCTAGACAGGGCCGTAGCCTAGAATTGATTTCGAGCCCCCACGGCTTTTTCCTTTTTTTCACGTATGGAACAGTTTAAAATTATTTCACTTTTTGTCGGGGATTTCGTGTGGGAGGGGGTTGAATCTCCCTCCCTCAGCTACGGCCAAGGCGGTAGGTATGTAAGTACTAATACTGCTCCACAGCATTTTATTACATATATTTCTATACATATATATAAATATCTTTGTATCTACTAATGTTTTTCTTTCTGAGTCTGTATAGATCGACCAGAAACCCCCCAAAGCACCAAATAAGCTTCAAGTAACAAGTAATAAGACTCACCGTCCATACTGCGCGAGGACAGCTTCCTGTTGGAGAGCGTGCGCGCGAAGTGCGGCGGCGGGCGCTGCGGCGGCGCGGCGCGCGACTCGTAGTGCGTGCGCCCGCTGTAGCGGAACCGGGACCCCAGCCGCGGGAACAGCGAGCTCTTGTGCGCCGGCTCCGGGGACATCAGTCTGCGTACGGGCACACACACAGTTATATACCGACATAACGGTGTATACTAATTAATCATCATACATAGGGCTATTCATAGTATATACGAAACCTGAAACTAGTTTGTTCAGAATCAGTAATAAAATCGATTAAAATAATATTTACACCATGTTGTATTTCGACCAAATAATCTTTAAAAAATCCTATAAGTTGGACACAGTAGGTACGCGGACCAGCTGATACAATACCTGCCTACATGTCGGCGCGACCACGTGTATTAACCCGCGCTAGCCTCGCGCGGGCCTCACGCTGACCCCACGCCACCACCTCAGTCTCCCGGAAGCTAGAGATCGATACGCGCGTGTCGATTACGCGCGCGTTCCGATATCGTGTTGTGTGTAAATAGTGCTCTTGTAATTAATAATAATGATGATGTCGTTTAAAAAGGATCAATAATTATTGTTAATTGTGATAATTAACATTTTTAAACACGCTAAAGTGTATCTGTTCAAACGTTTTTATTTCTTTAAGAAAAAGTACGCAGGTAAGTATATAATACTACAATTGACTATTAAGAAAAAGTCCAAAGACTGCAACTGTGATGGTGAATGTTATCACTACACTAGTTACAACGGCTCGGTGTGTTACGTTATCAATGAACGTAAGGCGGTGAGAATATTTATGGGAGGACAAGGAGGCAAGAAATCAAGCTTCTAACTTTGTGAGTTTTCATTATACATTTTTATATTTTTTTATATTGGTTCTATAAATGAAAATATTTGACCCGTGTCTCAGGTTTCGTATATACTAAGAATAATCCTGTATATAAACATGCATCGCCGAAATGTTTTGCGCGCGCATAACTTCCGAACGACTGCACCAAGTTGGATAATTCTTTTTTTTGTGTTCGTTATTGTCAGGACAAAGTTTGCATAAAAAGAAAATGCGCTACGAAATTTGTTGGGTCAGCTAGTTATTAATAAACAAAAACCGGACTGCACTGAAAAGAGGGAAACAAGATGAAAATAGAGAAAAATTATAAAATGCATTTCATTTTATACTTTTTAATTTTAAGTTACTTTTTTGTAGTTTGAGTCGAAATAGTAGCATTAAAGTGGTATATCCATACTAATATTATAAATGCGAAAGTAACTCTGTTTGTTTGTTACTTTTCACGACTAAACGGCTTAACGGATCGTAATGAAATTTTGCGTAGATATAGATTGGACCTTGAAGAAGGACATAGGCTACCTTTTGTCGCGCAGACGAAGTCGCGGGCACCAGTTAGTTGTATATATATTCGAAATTGGCTATTTACTAGCTTTCATTTCATACAAATATTCTACAAAAAAAAAGTAACCTCCCCTCTTTTTTAATTGTAGACGTAACAACATATCATCACACCTTTATGCCCCGAAGGGTTAGGCAGAATTGTACACAGTAGTACAACATTTCACCACTGCTGTTATTAACTCCCATGTAATATAGGTGATGAGCCTATTGCCATCTATCAAAAAACTCAATAACACTTTGCCCGACCCGGGAATCGAACCCGAGACTTCGTGCTAAGCAGTCACGCTTGGGACCTCTACAGGTATAGATATAGATAGATAGATAGAATAAGCCTTATGGTACACCATCATAATATCATTTATAACAGATAAAAATATCATCTATAGATAAGTTTTATTTCGAGTACTCATATGTGGTTCATATTCATTATTGTTCATCGGTTACTACTCACGTGCATTCTTCGAGTTCGCCCGACTAGTTTCGAGCTCGACCGGAGCCCTTAGTCACGAGTCAGACGTCATTCACTAGCGACATTGCCGCGGACTCGGTTCATGACTAAGGGCTCCGTTCGAACTCGAAACTAGTCCGGCAAACCCGAAGAATACACGTTAGTAGTAACCGGTGGACAACAATTAATATGAATATGCCTCACGAAAGTTATTATACAAACTCATAGAGTTTATATGACACTATAGTATCTATATTATGTACACGGATTCTTCTTAGATATATATTTATTAAATTAAATTTCATATCAAATAAAAAAAGCAGATTTGCATCCGTGATTTCTACTCATTAATTAAGGTCCAGTTGAAAATCAGCGTCAGGCACTAGTGGTCTGGCATTTTGCTGAACTAAACCTTTTTGGCGCAGCTGTGAGGCACACAACGCCCGCTAGTTCCCTAACTTTTCTTGTAAATTTGTATTTTTTTTTTTATTGTGTCCTTACTAACTGTGTCAAATAAATGTTTCTTTCTTTCTTTCTTTCTTCTTTATTTCTTTCATATGGTTCAGCAAATTTACCTGAAGAACGTATGATGTTCAACACAAGTCTTCCACAGCTTCTTGGCGGCGCGATGGTTGGCGAGCTTGAACCCGACGGTGGACTCGAACTGCTCGAACTCCCCCGGCCGCAGCTTCACGTAGAAGTTGTGACGTTTGTAGCTGATCTTCAAGATCTTCGGCCACGCGAAGCGGTTGATGCGGAGTCTGGAAGTAATTAGCAATTGTTAATTAATTTTATCATGGTTTAGATTTAGTACTTGATTACATAACATAGCATCACGCATGTTTTCCCCGAAGGGTACATGGTTGTACACCCACATTTCACCAATGCTGTTATTAAGTCCCATGTAATAGGTGGTGAGCTTATTGCAATCTACCGGGCACAATTCCAAACTCCGGGCTGCTATCGAAAATTTCATAATAGAAAAATATAATAAAACTTTACCCGACTCGAACTCGGAATCGAACACAGCACCTCATGCTGAGCAGTCGCGCTTGGGACCACTAAACCAACGAGGCAGGCAAGTTCCTCTTGCATACTTAATATCAGATTTAATATAATATCTTGTTAGTATACTTCTCTCTTCTTTCATAATAGATGGTAATCTAGGAGGAGTGAGTATACGGGTTACTGAATTCTGCAGAAGGGAAGCTCATAATATTCAAAGAAATGTTAAATAGTATGAGTTTTCCGTAATCTCCATCTGACGGGGTACTACATTGTACACTCCAGACAATCACGAGAAGATAGCTTCAAAATTTAATAAATTGATATAAGACCAATTTTAACTAAATACATATAAATCTTAAGTTATAAATTTTGAAGGAAAGAAAAATACCGTCGTGAGCAGGATTCGTACCTGCGCCTCCCGGATAAATATTTTAGGCGCTCTGACCAAGTAAGTAGTAACTTGACCTCTGCTGACTAGCCCGAATTCGATGGCGTCATCAAAAGACGTATTAAAATGTGGAAGAAGAACGACCGTATTTTTCCTTCCATAAAAAAATATAACTTTATTTTAAATGTTTAATATTTTTGACGGTGATAATACATCAGTACACTTCTGCCGACCCTTCGAAGAATATTGGTGTGGTTCTAAGTTATGTCAATGTTACTAACTTCTCTCTATGCACGAGCAGTCCAGAGGAACACACTCCAAGTGTAATGTCAACGTTCTCCGAGTCCTTAGCCGGGTGTAAGTCCACGCCGTACATCGCCAACTTCTTGGCGTTCTCCAGGTAGTTCAATTCGGCCTCTGCAGGTGTTTGTCCTCTATAATAGAAAAGAAAATGTAAGTTTCGGACATGTCGAAGATATGGGGGAGGAGTCGAGAGAGTATATCTGGGTCGATCTTCCGGAGGAAGGGTCTTCCGGGAGTCGCCCGAGATACGGTGTTCGTGTGATAGGGTGGAGGCTGATCTGCAGGAGATTCAGGCCAGTATTTGGCGAGGAACCTCGCAAGATCGTGCCGAATGGAGAGTTCTCCTTTCTGAGGCCTTGAATTGATTTTGGGTCGCTGAGCTAGCGGAGTTAGTTTTTAAGTTACATAAATAAAGCAATTGATGCGCTGAAGAAGGTTAACAATGAAGTTTTACATACATTTATGCAAAAACTCACGCTATTTTCTCATGGAGGTATGCAGGAACTACATAACGCTACGATCCTTATACATATACACCGATGTACTCTTTAAGAGGCAAGGGAAAGTGTCATCATTGTCTAATGTCTCCCAATCTAGGCGAGCACCTTTGTCTTGGGAGGCAGTATAGTCATGTTGTTTCTAAACACAAAGCTCGTGTTACACAAATAATTAATTGGTACTGTCATAATTTTGAACATACAATTCCAACAAATTATTTAGTACTATTTTTGTATTCATGTTACTTCATTAAATGTTATTTTGATTTCAGTATTGACAATGTTGATTTCACCGCATTGACGGTATCACCATCAGGATACTGTCATTTTCAACACAAATGTCAAAGATAGAGTGAAGTGGGGGGGGGTAAAATAAAGAGGGCTGATCCACCACCACATGGGATTGACAGTCAGGAAGAGAAAGAGAGACAGGTAATGTCCTAGTACCGAAGAAACGATGAATGGATGATTACCGAGATGACGGCTGATGGACATCTCCATCATAAGGAAGAAGTCGAAATGTTGCGCTTACCCAAATAAACTAGTATAAGGGCATTTTATCATAGATTTAGATTACAATTGATGCAGGCATTTGTAGAGCGCGTCAAATTAACTGGCACACTGTCTAGATATGACATCTGGTAGTCCCCTGACCTGTGCGTCTTGTGCAGTTCGAGCACCTTCTCCTCGAGCTCGGGCGTGGCGGCGGCGGCGGGCACCAGCTTGAGCTGGCGGCACAGCGCGGCGCCGGGCTGCGCGTCCTCGTAGTCGCCCAGCTCCGACTGCAGCAGGTAGCTGGCCAGCAGCGCGTGCGTCACCGTCGAGCACGGAAGACGACCTGCACGCACAACCAGATTGCTTAGTCTGATGAACTTAAAGTAACCTGTTTTCTATATAATTGGCTAATAACGCTGCTAAAAAAAATTCTGGTTAAAAATGTTGAAAACGTCTTTTAAAACTACATTTTATCAAAGTAAAAGCTACGCAGAATATCCAATACAAAAGCAAGGACATAAAAAAAACTGCTAAAAATTCAATTTTATTTCATAGAGAACGTTGTTCTAATGGTTATAATATCCTTAGCATTAATAGCCTTAGCAAACTACTCGCGAATCTTTATCTCTAAACAGAACACTCAAGTAGGTATGTTTCGATAAGGCACTGCTACCCTGAAGTTTCGTGTAATCTTCACAGGCGCACCTTTATTTATAATAAAACAACTTTTAACCGGAATAATCGCGTAATACACGCGGGTATTGGATTTTTCCTGACATTTCGAACACTTGCAGCGTTCGTGGTCGCAGGACACTGTGTATTATAATGTGTAGTGATCGCGAAAACCGACGATATTAGTACACACCTTTATTATTCGGGAATACTCAACTTATTTAGAACGCGAACGGGACATTTTCACACTAAGCTCGCAACGATACCGCGTGTCAAACTTTATTTCTATTATTTATTGAATCCTGGTTTACAAGGGCTTATAAAGTCCACAGACTACTTACAAACAAAAAAGAAGCTACATAAAGCATACATAAAACATCGAAGCTTAGAAAGACATGAGTTCAACAACAATTACCTTCTAACAAGTCCTTCCTAACAGCCAGCACAAGTTGATACCGCGTGAGTTCTTCTTGCAGCTGAGCGGGTTCTGGCGGGTAGAACTTTACTGAGAACCTCACCGTCCAAGGCTCGTCTGCAAACAAAAGTTATAACGATTAATGATTTAGACCAATTATTGATGGTTTCTATGGCCCGGTTAGTGGAGTGTGATAGTAGGATAACATCAGAACCTGACGAATGGATAACATTTGGTGTGACATAGCTAGATAGTAGGAGACCGTATCGGTGGCGGTTACCACCAACAACAGCATTCCCAATGATGGTTGACGTCAGGCAGGCAACCGGTCATAAAACAGTGCCAAAACTTTAGAAGCATGAATCTAAAAAAGAAAAGTGGAAGAAGAATTCATACTGCGTCGACCCCAAATAAATTGGGATAAGGGCCCCCCTACCGTTATCTCAATTTATTTGGTATGATGATGATGATATTGATGGTTTCTATGAATGTAGACTTATTCTGTTAATGATCGCATTATTTATTATCTCCAAGATAAACCGTATTCAAAGAGCCGCATAAAGATCGGAGTCAATACTAACGGTGCACATCAATAATGACAGATTAAAATCTGTTGTTTGGTATATAAGCAGTATAACTCTCAATAAAAGCAGTATCTGCATATGATGTGCAAAGGACCAGCTTCCTGTGTGAGTCCCAATTTGGGATTGCCGCAGCATGTCTTATTCTCTAATACATCTCTATAAGCCTTTATCTCCATAGTCATTCCTTTTCTAACCATATCATCCATCGTTTCCGACATCTTCATCTATTCTTATAGCCATCCACATTTTCAGTGAAATCTTTCCTCGCTACATGCTCTTTATTATATGAAAATAAGTAATAGTTGAACATGCTTTTGATGATTTAGAATTAATTCATAGTTTTTAATTCCAATAATTAGTTGATGCGTTTTTATTATATAAATTATTAATGTTATATACCTAATCTACTTATAATCTAATTGTATGCCATAATGGCGGGACATGGCTGAGCAAATCCTTTATTGTATAATGAATGACATCCTATATACCTATGCTCCACAATAAATAAAATTTAATTTGATTTGATTTGATACTCCTCTGCATCACATGGTCATAGCTAATGTTCTGCCGCCTGAGATACATTAAAACTTAGAAAACGAAAGGTTTTAAGACTTACATTTGAGCATCTTGGAGAGCCTCTTCTCGAGGTCCACCCAAACGCGCGGGTCTCCGCGGTCCTCGTACAGGAGCCCGAAGTAATCCTTCTCCACTAAGTTCAACTTGTCACATACTTTGCCGAGGAGCTCCTGCCCTCTGATCTTTCTCTGGAAGATAATTTAAATAGGATTTAACAATACTTTAATAGTCAAAAGAAGTGCCGCATATATTCCTTCAAGTCCGAAAAAAGGTTTTTGGTAGCTAAGTATAGTAATTTTTACTTTTGAAGAATGGGTCTGACTTCAGAAATTAATAGCACAGCTATGAATTGAAATAAACATTGTCTAAAACCTCCGAGCTTATTTTTAGAGTTTATAGTCTACTTACATACATATATTCCTACAATTATTATCTGATCAATACTTTTAATGAACTAACCAGAACCACGTGTTTGTTCTCATACAACATAATCTATTCAGAAGTTATATTTTTTCATGAGTCGCTTGTAAAGTTTTTCTTTGGCCACTGAAGATTCGGAAGAGCAATATTTACTTAGCCCCAAACACTTTCAGCCACGTTTGTTGGGCTCTTTCTTATTAAACTATTATTTAAAATCAAATCGAAATGCACCAAATGCGCCCTCACTGACTTACTACAGATACACAAACTCTCCAAACACTTACATCAACATCCAGCTCCATAATGCTTCCATCCAGCAGTTCCACCTTAACTTTAGCCACGTTGCCGGTGACGCGGCGCCTCGGCGAGGCCTCCTTGGCCTTGGCCTTCGCATCGTCCTTGGCCTCTTTGGCCACCCCCTCCGGCATCTTGCCGCGCGACCTTCAGAACCTGGAAGAAAGAAATGGTTTTATCAATACTGGTTACTTTATTACGCATGTAGAACTTTATGGTTCTGTTTTGCGAGATTGGTTGGAATAAGGAGCAAAATAAAAATATTGAAGTGGGTCGGACGAATGCGGATATACGAAATATGAAGTCAAATTGGTTGAATCATACACATTTATGAATACATTCTTACTGTTAAATGAAAATGCCACGCGTTATTTGGAACACAGAACAAAAGGTCCAGATCTTAAAGTAGATAACAAAACAATATAATCAACGCATATTTTATTATCTTAAATTAAACTCATAATAAAACATTTAATATGATGACTCAAGTAGTGGGTCATTAACACAGAGGTCATATCATTGGCACTAAAGATGCCCACACAATTACTACTATGATCCGCTTTATTCACAGATACATAACTTTTAGAATACCCGTGTTTATGCTCGAATGTTTATATCCCACGCATATAATTAAAAAAGCGAAGATCTGTTGTTGTTTTTGACAATATATCATAAGATAACCGCCGTAACTGTTTCACTAGAGGACAAAGAAAGACGCCATCTTTGTAAAGTAAAGAACATTACAAAGATGGAACAATCATTGACCACCACAGTAGCTCACTACAAGTTAACGATTTCAGACCACTAAATACAGGTCTTGCTGTACCGTACGTCTGTCATGTCTAATGATAATGATACAGAATACATTTTCATAGTTAAATTCTTACTACACTTCATGCATTGTGATGTGAAAGCAGTTAATTTTAGTTCTTCTTTAGAACCAAAACATCTAAAGCTTGTTGGACGACTGAGTTTATACATAGTAAAGGAATTGAGCTAATAAACAATCAAATTGCCACATAAACAAGGGGATCTATAAAACAGTTAATAGGTATGCATTAAACTGCACTGTGTCTGGCGTGTGGTCTCTTCCATGAATAGAAGGCCACAGCAGCATTATTGATGTTGAAAGAGGGGACTATTAGATTTCACGGAGACGATCCTGGTTTAGTAGAAAGCACTGATTAGAGTACAGCACTATCGTATTGGGAACTTCACATAATACCTTCCCCAATAAATAAATCAACGTGACACGATGTGGACGTGAATACAAGAAATTTGCAATTCGGTGCGGCTTTGGTCGAAAACCGGATCGTCTGCCTACCTGAAGCCTTACAAACGATCTGCACTTATACAGTATCGGGGTATCGCAGGGCACGTAAGGAGTTTACAAATTAAGAGTATCGCCCTGTCGAAAATAAATACAAAATTATACTGTCGCAAGTTCCAACACGCTCACCAATTAGCATGTTTGTATAATGCTTGCGTCTGCGAAAAAAAAATACACCTCAGAAATATAGATACTAAATGTAGAACTCTGTGATCATGCAATGCCTAGCAATCAAAATAATTTACTGTCAATCTTTTCAAATAATTGTTACGGAGTAACCAAAAAATTTGGGCAAAAATGACTATACATCTTGGATGACTAACTGTACTGGCATCATCTTTTACCTTATGTATAGACACATTAATAGATTGCACAAGAGGTACCGTACGATACAATGGCACGGATTGACTGTGCACAGCGTGGGAACCGATTGTAACGTGCACATAATATTACACGCTGTTTGGAATTGCGCAGGATTCATTAATTTATAACTGTCCGTAATTATATAACCGTCGAAAGTATGACCCGGTTTCTGTACGTAAAATTTTTTTTTTTAACGAAGACAGCGTCAGTTCGTTGTGTATCTTCGACGACCGACGACCTTTTGAAAAGATAAAATTATCAAAATAAATAATATACGCCATGAAAAGCGCATAAAACGACGAGACGAGATTTTCCTAACGTCAAATTTCGACAAAACAAAAATATTCTAGTGATAGACTTGATTTTTTGTCAAGTTTTGTAGCAAATACCAGTCAAAGATACCCTATGATTAAGGTTGGTGATAGACTGGAAGCAGATTCTAGAATATCGGGAAGTAGCTTTTATGAGTTAGAAATAAACTCCATTCAAGGCGTGTTACAAAACTTCTGCCACAGTTCATGATAATAGAATTAAGTCCTTAATAGGGATGAAATTATCGCCATTAATGAAGTACTGTTCCAATGTTCAATAACTAAATTATCTAACCATGGCAGTAAGTCGGCTAACTTAAATGAATTACGGCCATCCCTTCACTCGCAATAACTTTGATAGCCAGAAACAGCTACCAATAAAATTGTAAGTAACTATATTAACTTTCGTCGCCTTTGCAATAATGTTGAGAAAATCGTATTTACGAAAATTTTATATGTCACAATTTGATTTATAGGATTTGTCGCAGAGCGAGTATTAGACTAATATAAGATATCAACCTATCAAACCTGAATACTATATGATAAAATTATTTTACCGGTAATATTTATGCGGTCATAGTCAGTCACTTTGGTGACGAATAACTTCTGTAAATGGGAAACGTTCAGAGGTTACGAGGGTCTTGAGTCTTTTTGGGGATTCCATTTATTCTAAAAAAAAAGGCGAATCAAACAATCAGAATAAATTAAAAGTATGAAATCACCTACAGTGATTGTTTTTTTTTTGTATGGTTTCTCGCAGTTTAACCTAGGAGGTTATCGACTGCTTAACCGGGCTTTCCTGTGGTTGCCTTAATAATTTTAAGGCCCCCAGCCAGGGCATTCAACTTATAAACCAAGCGACAACACGCTAAGGGCACCCCCTGCGGGGTACGAGCCTCGGCTTAGGGCGTCGCTGGTGAAAGGACAGCAAGGGCCAGTCCCTTGCTGTCCTTTCATCGGGCATTGCCCTGGATCGGATTCAAATCATTATTATTATTAAGGGACTAATTTAAAGTTACAGGCTGAACGGCGCGGGCTGGCACGAGCAAGGGTCGGGGTGGTTGATAGAGGTAGTAGTAATTCCTTTTATAGTAAATTTTGGTTACAAAAGTGATTTAATCTACTGTGAAGTTGGGAAATACTAGAATTGGGATTGGATTTGGAAAAATAATTGTATTAATAAACCCTAACCCCTAAAAATTGAGCCCAGTCACGACCGTAGCGGTGGCTAGGGAGTACGTGAAAAAGAAGGTAAGAACCTCCCCAAATAAATTCCTGTTGGTAATCGAGTACATTACTTAAACATGAGTTTTTTTTAAAGTTTTTCTGGCCTGGCTAATTGAGACCATCTTAGTCAGTGAGATAGCTGATTACAGAAATATAAGCACGTTAGCGGTCCTTTGCAAACCTAGTTAAACAGGTTTAACTATATTTCTCCTCTACGCATCTTCCAATACAGTGTCTACTGGCCATTACGGCGAGAGCGTGTTATTATACAATTAAAGCGAGTCCGTCCGTCTGTACGACGATTATCTACTTGCAAAGCCGTTTGATTGGTGCGTTTTTATTGCTACACTGTCGCGACTACCACAATTATTGTTTAAGATATATGTCGTCGTTAAGTGGAGTAAATGATCCTGGTATTCTAAGACGACTTGCCTCTTGTGTAGGATTGAAAATTTACAAGAGTACTAACTACAAAATAATTATTTTGTTTTGACGCATATCAGAGACAACTTCAGAACACTTTTATGGTGTTAGGAGTTGCGAATAAGTGTTACTATGCCAGTAGGAACCTTGTTATACTCCGATAAATTTGTGCAAAATGTATTTATACTATACTTTGATTTAAAGTTAGATTTTTTTATATATTTTTTTTATTTTTAGAAAAAAACGTTGCCCCACCCTAGGAATTTCTTCCTGTATCGTGGGTGCGTTTACAGACATATAATCAGAAAACACACCCAGACCCGGAGCAATTATCTATAGATCGTACAAATATTTGCTCCGTGCAGGAATCGAACCTGCTACACGCAGCGTAGCAGTCGGTCTCTCGATCATTGCGCCAACCGCGCTGTCTGTCAGATATATTAGGACTTGTATTTCATGGTAATTTGATGTAACGGAATAAATAAAAACTATTTAATAAAATTATGGTGTTATCCACAGAACTCCTAGAGACTCCTATATTTCCCTCCCCCGCAATTTTCCTGCCCTTTTACTGCATGCGATTGTAACCGAGAACCACACAAACAAACCGACACGTTCCACAAATCCAATCTTGTATCTATGTACATCATCCATAGGAAGTGCGGTGCCTCACAATTCCGTCCCGTTTCCGGCGCCGATTGGCTTAGCCGAGCAAATGGCCAAGACGTAAATATAATTTATACACCCGATCAAGGTTTCAAAAGGAATCGTTTATTTAGCATAGACTAGAAAACTTTTAATAGACTTTAGCATTTTCCGTGTATGGAATTCATACCACAAACTCGCGTCACACAAGTGTGTCAGAGCCGAAGTATATGCAAAAAGCTGAATCATTTCATCTGCACGCGATAGTGAACTCCGCAACTGAGTAATCTAATTGAAACCGTTTCATCTACACGTAAGAAGCGATGAAGTGTTGGCAAATAAATGTCATTCAAGATATGTTTTTGAAAAAGCATTAACGCATGCTTAGCGAACTCTAAAGTTACAATATTAAATGGAAAAAGAATAAGCCATCTCGACCTCTAAGAATAAGAGGTCGAGATGGCTTAGTGGTCAGAGCGCCTGGAGTATCTATCCGGCAGGCGCAGGTTCGAATCCTGTTCGCGACCGTATTCTCTTTTTCCATTTAATATTGTAACTTTAAATAAATGTCATTTCTTATGCTGTTACTGCTTTTTTCTTCAACATAACCTAATTTGATTTATTCAGGGGAACTTCATTACCTCACAATCTTGCCTAATCCGGGCCTCCTACTGGTAGAACCGAGTGACGCTTTGGCCCCAATTCTTACAATTGAATTTAGACGCCGCCGTAGATGAGAGGGCAACAGGATGCGAAGGAAATAACTTCAGATTTTTTTCCATAATAAAAAGATTAGGTCATGTTGACGTATAAACTCACACCTTTCTCCCATGGGGGTAGGTAGAAACTACAGAATTTACGTCATGTAGAAGGTCTGATTAAAAATGTTACTTAATTTTTTGGTTACAATTAATGTGAATTCGATCAACGTTATTAACTCAACACAAATACACGTCGCGTTCAAAAACTTCAAAGAATATCTCGCTCTATTAAGCATATCAATACAATACGCGTATAATAACAGCTTCCTTTATTTCTCGAAAACTTACAGAACAGCGAACGTTAACCACTATACTACCGTTCATAAACTGCTTTAGCGCGAATCTTGAACTCCTAAACATCTTCATTCGCAGAAACTTAAGGATCTCAACAGCCAGTACACCACAGTAATTTGTTTAATGTTAGCTTGTACGCCTAATAGACATTTTGTCGGAATATGGAATTCACTGGCAGACAGCCAAACGTGAGTCACTAAGGCTGGGAACTCAATGAAGTTTTACTACTTTTGCCGTCGGGAAGTACCTAATCCAATGTTACGGGTATCATAGCCAGAATCTACAGAAGGTCCGGTTTAGATCTGGCTACGAAAGTAGACGATTAAAATTGCAGTATCCGGATTTATCCAATCGATTGTGGATTTACGCAGTAACTAGTTTGTTTTGAAAAGTATTCATTTACTTATGTTATTATTTAGCGAACAGAAATATACGCCAGCGAGCGGGGTTTGCCGCATCACTTGAATCAGTATTCCAGTGTTATTTCTAACGTATATTAGTATTTTCGTTTACTTCTCCAAAAACTAGAATTCTCTACAAAACACAACTAGTTTCTTGTCACGTGCTTCAAATATTTCATGATATCAGTACTCCAAATTAAGTGTCGGTCCTTCATTCTCGAATTGGATTGTGTATTCTTGGCCTAAGAAAACAGCTATTTGATGTCTTCAGATATGCTAAGATATGGATAAGTTTATTGGTCAGTATCGATTTATTGTGTAAATAGTGATGTATCACATTGATGTTTATTAGGAATTTGATTCACTTGTTAAATTATTCGTAGTGTTTCTATTTTAGAATTATTGGTGAATCAACTGTTGATGTTGGTTTGGTTTGACAAAAACTGTTTTAATATACAGCTTTTAAAGTAGTGACTTAACTAGTTCCCCCTGATATGTGTTCTCCTGTTATTATTATTCCATAGGCCCATCATATTAAAACCACAAACGATAGATAGGTACTTATTCGAATTTAAAACGTTCTGAAAAACAAACTTTTATAGTGTACCGTTAGGGCAAGGCTGCATTTTGAAAGAATATTGTGCAATATATCGCAATTCTGTAACACAGAAAATCATTCGCGCATGCGCGCATTAGCAAATAAAAAATCTAGTAAGAAATAAATCGACTAGAAATATTACAGCTCTTAAAGAACCAAGCGGTTGTAAAATTTCACCTGAACGGGGGAACTGGTTTAAAATTCAGTTGTAAGATTTGTCCCAAACATAGGCATAGAAATTACGATTCGGAAATAAATACATATTAAATTTTCATTGCTACCTCTATTACAGCACTCAAGTGAATATAGAAGTCAGTCTATCCTCCTCCAGACTCACACAAACTTACTAATAGGTACCCAAACAAGTTTGCCCCATGCCCCCGGGCTAAAAACTAAAACTCAATACACTTCGCTCGCTAATTGAGCGACAGAGAGCAACTGTGCTGGAGTTGCTCGGAACTTTTAGTTTTTATAGTTTAATTTGAGAATATTGAGCTTTGGTATTTTTATAGCTATAGAAAACGACCTTAGAGTAGGTAATAGTATCTTGCGTTATTAACTTCGATTTTAATTTTATTTTATATATTTAAATGCCTACCCTTTTCCCAATTACATTGGAGTCGGCTTCCAGTCAATCCGGATGCAGCTTAATACCAGTATTTTACATGGAGCGACTGCCTATCTGACCTCCAGAACCAAGTTACTGGGTAACACGATATCTCGTGGTATGACGGGTTGTCAGACTTTCACGCCTCTGACTACCTGTAACGGCTGTCATAGATCTTAATTTGACAACCGGGACCGACGGCTTAACGTGCTCTCCGAGGTGCGGAGGGGTCTCGGTATGAAATGATGGTCACCCATCCACAGACCGACCGCGGCAAGCGCAGCTTAACCTCGATCGATCGATCTGTGCGGCTGTTACTTAGCCACGAGTGAATTTTATATGGAGTGAAAATTCTTGATTTTTTGTTGATGGTATACCTACAGTACCAAGATTAATACTCCATTTCAGTCGAATAATCTACTAGCAAGTAAGGCAAGCGACAGTGCATTAATATATTACGTCCCTCTCCTTCAGTCGTACTAGTTTAATCAAATCTGGGAGCGTCTAAAACAGGGTTCATTCGGCCAAGCTGATACGTTTGCATTTACAATGACTAGCAGGGGAAAATGAGTGCATAGATAAGGAAACCGTTTAAATTGCTAATACAGTCAATTTGCATGGATAAATAGAGCACATGATTATTCATAACTAGTTTACATAAGTCAGTGACATGTATTGACAATAAAAGGCCTAATCTATTTCATAGCAAATTTGTTATTTTTTTCTTCAGCGCAAATTTGCTAGATATATCTACAAGCGCATTTACGGCTATTATCCGTATCTCTTTCCTTCCTTGTTCGTATCAGGCATGGTTGGAATTAATACGTTACAGTTAAGGCGACAAGTACTGCTGGTTGTGCATTACTGTCTTTTGCTACGCAACAGGGTTAATAATCCGGTTGTACTGGGAGCCATGGGACTTTTTGTTCCAAATGGATACATTCGTGCGGGCCGTCGACGGCACCGGCTGTTTGCATGTCCCGTGCCGCGAACTCACCACGCAAACAATGCGCCAACATTGAGAGCGCTTCTACTTTTGAATGCATTTGTCCACAAATTCCAACATGTCGACATCTTCAATGAAAGTATGAGCACAATTGTTACCTCTTTAACACTGTATTTAAGCTAAGCTGTATTATATAATAGTAAGTGATTTGGTGAACACTGTAAGCTTGCTATTAATTGAATAAATAAATAAATAAATAAATAAATAGGTGACTTTAAAACGGATACACACGTGTGACTTTCAAAGATATTGATAACTAATTTTCAACCACACTATGTCAAAACAAAATGGAGTAGTTTTCGGGTAGGCTTCGTCGGCTTGTTTGGACTTGGGAAGATCGAACACCCTCATATAGGACTCATTGCATCACCATACTGGAGCGGAGACCGCAGAACCACCTGCAGTGGCTGTCAGAAAGATTTACATCTGGCAAACGAGGACCGTCGAGGTTTCCACATACTACTATGAAGATAGTTAAAAGTTGTGAACCACGCTAACGTTGGACAAAATGTAAGTTAAAGCGGAAATTTAAGGGCAACGGACCCGAAGATTTTGCGATACTAGAGCTGTTGGGATCTTATGCAACAGCATACACGTAGGCAACGTCTGCTGGTCACCAGTTTGCGTTCGTGATTTCGTATCTGTGGACAGCTGCGCATATAATAACCACCCTCTCCAAAGCGCTTATGAGTATACTGACACAAAAAAAAAACAAACAAATAATTTCAAACGAAGGCTAACACCCAAAACCCAGTAGTAACCTTCATCTCAACTACCCCTATACGAGTTAGCTTAACACTTAAAATAAATCCATGACAGGCCCTGATCGACCACAATGACGTGACATCATAGCGGCTGTCACGATGTTAATTTACAAAGGCAGCATTAAATGGCCCTACGTAGAGTCAGGCGGCGCTTCATATTAACATAATATATTCTGTGCTAAGGTCAATTGACAAACGACAGGACTACCGAGGCATTGTGACATAATAAGGTAATAATAGATAATAATGAGGATGGATGATGAATGTTTTAAAATAAGTTGTACTGGCTGGAATAATGTTTGATAATCTAAATACCGAATACTTCTTCTTCTGCCTAGCCTTTTCCCAATGACATTGGGGTCGGCTTCCAGTCAAACCGGATGCAGCTTAATACCAGTATTTTACATGGAGCGACTGCCTATCTGACCTCCACAACCCGTAACGGCTGTCATAGATCTTAATTTGACAACCGGGACCGACGGCTAAACGTGCTCTCTGAGGCACGGAAGGGTCTCGGTATGAAATGATGGTCACCCATCCCCAGACCGACCAGCTTAACTTCGATCGATCGATCTACACGGCTGTTACTTAGCCACAAGCCCCTCCCTACTAATCTAAATATCGAATACTGTAAGCAAGAAATATAATAGTCATCCATAATAACTGATTAGTCATCTAACAAGTGCATTTGGAGTACTAATCGTAGGAGAGCGGATTCAAACGCTGGCTCAGAAAAAAAAAACTTATATAGATTAACATTTTGTAAAGTTCAGTAAATACGGGCAACTAAGACAGCGTCGACGATGAGACAACGAACTCGACACGAATACACTTGACCAACAAGATCAGGGGGCCTAGACAAAATCCCTTTTCTGTAAACGTTAACGCCAACGGAAAGATCGAATTGTATGGAGTTGACATTTGCTTTAGAGATGTCACGTGACTGCTGCTAAATTCGTAGACAAAGCGTTATTCCTCATGCGGAAAGGAACGTCGAGACGAGCGTGAGCGTGAGCGCGACACGTTATTGACGAAAATGTTCCAAAATGGTAGACAAAAGCCACTTTTGGCAATCGCAAACGCTATTTTGACGTTTCCACAACACGCTTCATTAGCGGTAGCTCGGACCCTCACGCTAACCGTAGAAAAGAGTTAATAGTGTAATTTTTGCGTGTGATTAATTAATTAAAATACATCGTTTGAGATTATTATGGGCAGCTAATAACAAAGAAGCATTGCAAAGACGTCAAACAAGAAGAAATCGTCGTAAAATAGAGTAAATGATGGAGATGCCGGAATTGAAACTTTTTAATCTTATTACCCTTTTCCATTTGTCTGCGGTTTTGTTTACACCACCACCCAATGAGTTTAAAATTTCAGCTAACTTCTTCCACAGACCTTCATTTTTTATCTTGCCTTGAAGGCCACGTCGTGGCCTTGAAAGATTACCATGGCTAAGAATAGTATTCATGATATGAATGTACTATGAACAAGAAGCCAGTAAACATAAATTTTGGTACAGGCATTCCAATACTCTATCTATGTGACAAGTATTAAGGTTTGAATTCAAATTTATTTATAAAAGAATAACAAATGAAGCACCACAATCATCTAAGAGCACCATCGTAGGCTCGTTGTTTACATTATGCATTCCATAATTTCAAGTACTTCCAAGTTCATAACAAATGGGAAATACATTTAAGAATAAATGACAAAATATTGGATAAACCCTCAAAGATATTAGTTATTATTTATTCTAAGGATAAACCTGCCATTCCATGAATTCTATCAGCAGATTAAAAAGCTCGCACGTAGTCTAGGCTCCATCAAAATTTATTTTTTAATAAATATTACACCACCCAATGAGAACTTTTTTTGTTTATTAAATTAACTGTATTTATATTCAACTTTTTCAAAGATAATTAGTTAAGAGTTCTTAAATTATTATTTATAGCCGTTTGTTTAGTTTCTTTGTATTTTGATTTAATACTTTAATCACTTCCAACTCTGTTGAACACACTACAGCATTTTTTAATTGTTAGCGCGCTATTGTTTGACACTTGTCTGACGTCTGATACACACTATTCCATAGACTAAATATAGAGTGTTTCGGGCGACGCTGCGGAATATGCGTTTCGTGTTCCTTGTGTAACTTGTCTACCATACTGTTCACGCTAACGTTAACTCCTTAGCGTGAAAGGAAAACGCGTGAACAGAAAACGCTTGGATTTTGTCTAGGCCCCCAGTACAGCCGTATAAGGCAAGTATATGTTTAGGAATGGACTATTTTAGGTCGAACGAATGTCATACCTAAATATCTAAGTTAAAGCCCTAACATTAGAGACTAACGTTTGAAACTAAAAGGACTTGAATAAGAATCAGAATCTTGAATACCATAAGGGTCATTCAATTTCGAAAATATTTTTTGTTTTATCCTACTATATGAGGGGCTCGTGGCTAAGTAACAGCCGCACAGATCGATCGATCGAGGTTAAGCTGCGCTTGCCGCGGTCGGTCTGTGGATGGGTGACCATCATTTCATACCGAGACCCCTCCGTGCCTCGGAGAGCACGTTAAGCCGTCGGTCCCGGTTGTCAAATTAAGATCCATGACAGCCGTTACAGGTAGTCAGAGGCCTGAAAATCTGACAACCAGTCATACCACGAGATATCGTGTTACCCAGTTACTGGGTTGTGGAGGTCAGATAGGCAGTCGCTCCATGTAAAACACTGGTATTAAGCTGCATCCGGTTTGGCTGGAAGCCGACCCCAATGTAATTGGGAAAAGGCTAGGCAGATATATTTATCCTACAACTATCCTACATGCATGGACTCATCAGATTTGGGTCAAGCCGACTCAAAAATATCATAAGTGTTAATCCAGGTTAAAAACTACCTGTCTGCCAAATTTCATTCAAATCCGTTTAGTAATTATTGCGTGAAAGAATAACAAACACCTATCCATCAACACAACATTTTGCAATTATAACATTAGTAGTCACGGACCTTAAAAAAATGCGGACGGAGCGTTGCGTACGACATGTGAGAAGCATGCCTAGTTATCCAATTTCGCTTGTCATACACGACCTTAACCCACACAAATTATTCAAAACTCATCCACTCGGCGCCAGTACTCTGCGTGTAATCTATTTGTGTGTGCGTAATCTATGCTTCGCTTATGACAATGCAAGGTTCCATACGTTTTTTTTATTCAATCCGTGTTTATTGTTATTCTCATGTAAAATACGTCTATAACAGAAAACTTAGGAAGGCGAAGTGTAAATTGTAATTAAAGTAAACTAGATAACAAACTAATCAGACAGAAAACCTTTAATACACCCTTTAACGAACAATTAAAGCCCCAGTCTCCAATCTAGATCAGTTCATTGAAGTTTCTAAATACAGAAATCTCATTAACCCTCAGCCGATACACTAGCAGACTAGACGGCGCTGCACCTAATTATAGTGACAATGCCGTTGGTAACGTTGGTAACAGCCTGTCTCCACTTCACAGACTGCTAGTTACCAGGATAATGTATTTAGATGAACTTATCGTTAAAGCTAGGAAAGCTTGTTAAACTTAGTAGAAATGAAATTATTAGGAGTTTAAACTACTATGACATAGTTTGTTGCCAAAGATATTATATACAGAATTCTAGTAGGACCAGATAAAATGTTAGGACGTACCAGATGGTCATGACATCAGAAAAAATAGTACCATAAAGGAACACATTGGCAATATTAGTCAAACACATTTATGTAGCCAGGTTTTGGATTATTCAAAGACATAACTTTCTCCAAAAACTTAAAATCAAATTATAATAAAACAACTTTTAACCGGATTAATCGCGTGTATTATTGGTTTTTTGTTTTTCCTGACGTTTCGAACACTTTGCAGCGTTCGCGGTCGCAGAAGTCCTCCTGAAAAGTTGTTTTATTATAATGTGTAGTGATCGCGTAAACATTACTATTAAAATCAAATTGTTTATTCTGTAAATTGGCCTTTACAAACTCTTTTACATGTAATTAGTATTATCTAGAAAGGCCGGGCATATCCTATCTGACTACCTCGGAAAAGCAAAGTCGAAACAAACTCAGAGGTCACTGTCCCTTTTAGAGTCCAGACATCACTGTTTATGTGAGCATAATCATGTGGGGTGTCTTGAAAGGCATTTTGAAGAAGGAACCATAGAAATTTCAAGTTCACCAGTCCTAACTGATCAGCCAACGGTAAACACGGACTCCGATCAAGATAACATTATAAACAAAATCTCTACAAACTTCTCTTAAATACCTAACTATAAAACATTACAACTTCCTCATGTAGTAACACAAATGGTTAGTAGTGAGTACTACTAAGTCTATAAGTACCAAAACCAGCCGGCGGGGGCGATGACCTCAACAACTGTAGACCTACGATGTAAGACGCGCAATTCGTACCAGTGTTACGACATGCTAAATTATTCTGTACATAACTTAGTTGTAAACATACGCTATATTGTGGGTTATTTCGGTAATTTTCATGTTTTATCTTGATACGACTGAATGATGAATATTTATGTTGGACGTTCAACAAAACAATGTATCGTAGGTTTTCCAAGTTTACGGCTTACAGAAGTGTCTTGGTGTAATTGGACTTTATCCAAAAATAGTAGAAAATTCATTGTTAGGCACGTGAGAACGCTCTCTCGCCTACTTGTTTAGCAAGGGACAGAATGCAGCTGGGGATGCCTATCTACAATGTATATTATCTTTACAGTTCCTCATCATAATTGAAAGCGAATCGAATACGCGCAGGGTGGAAATCGTAAAAGTCGCAAAGAAAATGGAGCATAACTCCATAAAAGTACGAAACTGCACGCCCAACAAATCCGAGATTGAGACAAATAAGAACATAAACTATCAAGTTTATATTCTACAGCTGTAAGACTGCAACGGAGGAGTAAGCAAAGGAATGATAATGTGCGAACGAAAAGTGCGAAAGTCACACACGAATATGGAATTGTGACCGTATTTGGTCTGTTTTAGATCTATATATAGGCTGACGGCCAAATAAAATGCTACTCAATTTTAGGTTGTCGTTAATTCCGGCGCTGTTACTGCGCTTCAACTTAACTTCAACATATACATACTGGCTAGCAATTCATAAATTTTTTAATTTTTCATTTATTTGACCGTCAGCCTATAAAAAACAAATCGAATAATAATAGCATTCATGTACTGATATTGTTCCGCCTACTAACATTATTTGTAAGACTATGCATATTGGCTATCTTGCCATGACAAACCTTATGTTTACAATATTCTTCTCCTTCGGATAGAATGTTGTCGTGGCCAAGTAGTTATGGACCCGTCTCTTGAGCCACAGGTTGTGGGTTTAAATCTAGCATGTACCAATGTGACTGGATCAATGTCAATTATGTACTTTCTTAGTTAATCTAAGACATCACAGACAAACGGTGAAGGAAAACATCGTCGGGAAACCTGGACTTGATAGTCTGAATTCACCAACCCACAGTGAACTAAGCTGGTGATCAATGCTCGTGCCTTCTCTGCATGAAGAGGCTCTTGCTCCGCAGTGGAACAGATCCATGATATGATGTTAGATAGAACACATTTAACGAATTCAAAAAAACTACGAACTAATTTTGTAGTGTAGGTTTCCTTTCCCAAGTAGCAAATTCAGAGACTAATGTATAAAGGTACGATAAGCACTCCATTTATTATGTAATCCCTACGCTAGGCGCCGGGACGACCGCATGGCATCATCCACTTAGGTGTTTTATTAGTTAATTTAGTGAACCGGTCGCCTATTTGCGTCTACAGCTATATTGAGATTGGCAACTTCAATGTTCGGAATGTTAAACATTTTGTTTGTGTACTTATAGAATTGATTGCTGTGTATGCCTTTCAATTTATATCATGAATAATGTAGAGTGTATCCTAACTACAAATGAATTAAAGATTTTATCGCTTTTCTAGTGTGAAAATCCGTCATAGATGTCATGTTCTACTGACAAAAACGAAAAAGTCCTCCACAAATTTTTACATGGGGTTCTTCAAAAACTTGGTCAAAGGCGGATTTTCTATAATACTTCATTGGCAGGACGCAGACATCATCATGCACATCTCAACCAGTCTTCTTATATACCATATTTGGAATAAATAGCTTGCTTCAGACTTGAAATCGTCATATGATGTTGACGATGTCTGACGCTTGACGGGCTTCATGAACCAAAAACCTATCAATTAGTTAATAGCCGAATTTAATTCTGAAAATACAAAATTACATATACATAGCATCCTTTACCACTGTAGTAAAAGACATAATTTTAACTGCCTCGTTGTTCTAGTGGTCCCAAGCGCAACTGCTGAGCATGAGGTCTCGGGTTCGATCCCTGAGTCGGGCAAAATGTTATTGAATTTTTCTGTTAGGAAATCCTCAGTAATTCTGCCCTGTAGATGGCACTTTTACCTAGGACATTGCATACCCAGCATTGGTGAACAACTGTGTGGGTGTAGAATTGTGTACACCTACCTGCGACTTCCTATATGAGGAAGAATTACCATTGTAACACCAATTGTACCATATTTGAGCCAATAAATATTTTTATTTGAATTGAATGACACCCCTTCGAGTAATACAGACGCGATGCTATGCAATAGGCATAATTTTATTTTCCTTTTTCATTCTATATATAGCTGTACGTAAACCTAGTGATTCAAATTTATCATAAACGTTTTAATACAAGCTTACAATATAGCTAATGTATTGAATCATCTACACGTGTGTTATCTCAACCATAACTCAGTGTTGATACAAAAATATAATACAACCAACATTTTATTACTATGATTCAACTAAACGGTATTAATATCTGTGGAGTGTTTGAGTTATGTGGAAGTTAGAGATATATTATATATTTAAATATCCAGCCAGCAACCTTCTCTCATATAGAGACGTTACGAACATTAATAACAACGCTAGCTCACTGCGGGTTTGTCGAATTTTCAAGAAGACTTCCGTCGCCGCTTGTCTGAGGTGTAATACTTAAGGCGAATAAATATATCTTCATCTTCTATATATATAAAAATCATTTGCTGTTCGTTTGTCTCGCTAAAACTCGAGAACGGCTGCGCCGATTTAGCTGATTTTGGTTTTGAAATGATTGTCGTAGTCCAGGGAAGGTTTAAACGTAACCATATTAACTGTTCTACCTTTCCTGTCAAACATTTGACGTTCGAGGTGATACGAAGTTCACCGGGTAATCTAGTATGAAATAAAATGAATACCTTATCTCATAGGCAAAGCTGCTTCTTTGATCTAGCGGTCACAAGCGCAGCTGGTTGGCCTGAGGTTTTGAGTTAATAGGCTCACCACAAGACTTAATAACTTTAATTAGTGTGGTGTTTATGTAAAACTGTGAACACCTCTGCCTTCTCCTTTGGGGAATACAGACGTGAAGCGATGTTATACTCAAAGGTGAAGATTACCTTCTTCTGTACCTATAAAAGCTTAAAGAGTGCGACGCGATATTGCGACACGAATTGCAATACAAATTCGGACAGCAACTGATCGCACAAGTGTGAACTTAATAGAATAATCTAAAATCGTTTTGCAATATTGCATCGCATCTGTGTGAGAGAGCCTTAACCTTTCGGCTCAGTAACGTACAGATCTGTACGTTGTAACAATAAAAATCTATTGTGTCTGCTAATGACTGAGGCAACAGCTTAATTATATATATCAGATTTCAAAGTTAGTCCTCTGCAACTACCAATTAAATAGTTCAGCAAGTAAGAACTTCAGTTCAGCTAGAACTTTGAAGTTATAATATGACTTTATGATCTAGTTGAAGCTGCTATATTACTGTCGCGAAATAGGTCACCACCAAGTTTCTTACGTCATAAAACAGGTTTTGGTGTGTTGGATCATTGGATGAGTCACTATTATTCTTGAAACAATAAAATCTTACAGTCATTAGTAATGTGCTTGGAGAGCATGGTGATTATAATTTTGTTTCTCCGCGACTCTCGTTATAGTGTTAGTAGCCCATCATCAATCGCTTTCAAATCTCGACACTTCTTTATTTTATTTTTTAAAACGTTGCCCCACACTAGGAATTTCTTCCTGTGTCGTGGGTGCGTTTACAGACATATAATCTCACAAGCACACACACACCCAGACCCGGGGCAATTATCTATAGATCGTACAAATATTTGCTCCGTGCAGGAATCGAACCTGCGACACGCAGCGCAGCAGTCGGTCTCTCGACCACTGCGCCAACCGTGCTGTGCTTTCCTGGTCCTCTCCGAAGACTTGCCTCGGGACAAGACCAACACGCGACGACCATTGTGAGTATTTTAATCAAAATTGCGAATGATTCTATTATTATTTCAGATCAGTTTTGTTCCACTGCAAAACAGAAGCTTCCGTTCCCTTCTTATTTTTTTTTGTCTAGAATAAGTATGGACCCTACCGGATACTTGTACTAGACAATCCTGTATATAGCTGGCAAGTCCATCTTTCCATCCACGTATCACAACGTGGTTGAACGTTGTCCGGGCTGATGATGCGCATTTTCATAAAGGCAACCGTTGGAAAAAACGACCTAAACCTCCTAACTCAGCAAACCAACGCTTTAAGCACCAAATTCCACAAATACGTACAACGCAACATTGTCAAATTACGGGAAAAATAATCACAAAAATACAAAACATAGCATCGACACGTAATTCCAAGCAGACATCGTTTACGGACCGTATATCGTCCGCGCCGTAAATTATGACCGGCGGTTACGCACGGTTACGACTCGTTGTGATTTACGATTACTTTGAGTTCGTGTGTTTGTTCAGCGGTTACCGGGCTTTACTGAAACGCTGAAGGATTGAACTAACAAATCATGCTGATTTTTGACTGTATAAACAACGACGAAATGTCCAAATTTGATTAACAATCCGTATAAATATTAATGGGGTAATTCATCAGCCAATCAACCTTCACACGTTTACCCCAAGCTCGGTATATTGGATCCACAAAGACGCGATCCATTCCTTGTGTAAGTCACTACAGATAGCTCAAATCACGTACTCTCGCCCTATGTATTAAATGACGATGAATGGAGGCGAGCTGCTGGAGACAAGCCCAAACATCAGCTAGAGATGAGTGCGGGCCAACGTCGTGGTTTAAACAATCTGGAGCAATTTAGAGAAAAAACCGAGGCACGTCTTCGTGGACTAAACAGATGATCATATTGCGGTAACTAGGCAAGTGGATTGTTGTTGTTAGGTAAGCTGAGAGCGAAGGGTGGTTTTGGTTTATTTACTCCCATAAACACAAACTTGAATATGGTCCTTTCCATTCTTAGTATATCCCATTACGTTTCTATTGAAGTACGTTCACGATTCGACTCAACACAGACAATTTATACGCGAATATAAACTAACTTACACATAGAAATTCCAGACTAGAACAGGAAATAGCCTAGCTTCAGAGCTTATTCAAAATATCCTCATGCACTAAGCCATAAGGCATTCTATTAGAAACCCGACGGCGCCGGTCTCGTCCTATATACTCGATATGATCCGTTTTTAATGGCTGCCTTTAGCATATCTTAAGTAAGATCTCCGTTCTATTTCTAGTAAAAGAGCTAATATTTCAGTTCCGGGCAATTTAATATTGAAGCCAAAGGAATGAGGTAAAGGAAGGCTAGAGCTTCAAATGGAATAAGATTGAATTTGATCCGAATCGAATACGTATGTTAGTTTTAAACATGATTAAATAATAGCTCTCTGATACGCCAGTGATCTTCAATTACGCAATTTTAACAGCAGTTAAGATCAAAATATATCAACAGACCACACTATTTTTTACAACTATAATTGCGTATCACACAATCCAATAATACGAACTTTTTAACATTGTAATATCTCATGACGCAGGACTGCCTCCTGCATCATGAGTCCTGCGACTGAAACGTCAGGAAAAACAAAAACCAATAATACACGCGATTAATCCGGTTAAAAGTTGTTTTATTTTTAGAATGGTTTTCGTAAAGTACGACCAAAATATAGCGTCCAAAGTATCCTTTACTCGGCAGACTCGCGACTGGATCGATGCCCACACGCAGACAGACGGTCGCATACATTATTAACGCCGGCAGTGCGAGGTAGGCAGACTTGTTGACAGACCCGTGACGCCTGTCGAGTTGTCGACAAACAGGGGGATGTGGAGAGAGATATGAGAAGTGCCAACCTATGTTTATTCAGACTTGATTAGACACGTTTAGCACTATTAAGTACAGATAATATTGTGTACATAATGGGGTCCTATAAAACTGGGGGTCTTTTTGGAAGAGTCCATTTGGTTTGGAATTTGCTATAATATGTAACAATAAAACTCAGGTATTTTTAATTAAGCCACCATTCCCATTTTATAATTTGACAATACGAGAAAAGCAAGAAGTTAATTGGCTTGAAGGTAATAAAAATATATATTGGGGTGACGGATTTGTGCCTTACTCAAATCATCAGAATTTGATTGTAGATATATTAAGAGATAAATGTGTTTACACCAAAGGTTCCGAAAATGTGTTATATTATTAATAATATTATAAACTAGCTGTGCCCGCGGCTCCGTCCGTGTGGATGTCGTAAATTAACACCATGTCGTGTATGAACACAAATTCATAATTAACAAATGTACGACGTGATTCTTTAAATTGGCATTTTTTATTTATTAATGAACCGGTTGACATGAAACAGACACTAAATATTAAGTGAAACTTACCACAGTATATTAGTGAAAACCACAACTAAATCGGATAAGCCGTTTCTGAGATTAGCGTGCACAAACGCACAGACAAACAGACAAAAATTCTATCAATTATTGTTTTGGGTGCTATTTGCGTCGATTAAGGTCCCAATAATATTTTTTCTCATATATTTTCCATGTACAGATAGCGATCCGTTACATTTTTATTATATGTATTGACTGATGATAAATAACGTAAATAAGCAACAGTAAAGTTCCTTGAAAAATAGAAACAGTAAGTTTTTAATTCAAGATAAATCTTTGAAAAGCATTAACGCATGCTTAGCGAACTCTAAAGTTATTATATTAAATGGAAAAAGAATACGGTCGCGAACGGTTCGGTCACCAGTATAGGGACTGAATTGATTGCAATGACGTCGCCATAAGACGTGTTAAAATATGGAAGAAGAATTCGCGGTGGTGAGCAGAGGTCGAGATGGCTTAGTGGTCAGAGCGCCTGCAGTGGCGTGCCTAGGGTTTCAAAATAAGGCAAGCCCAATAAAATTGTAACCGATTTCAAAAAAAGAAAGTTCAGTTTTCGACTGAGTATGTAGGTACCTACGTATGTATCATCGCAATTTCCTCATAAACTACTGGTTAGGTACAATAAATTAAAAGTGAATTCATCCGTCTTCTTCTCGGCCCCGGTTTGTCACTTTCCTGATGCTGCATATGCTTTTCTAAAACGACATCGTATTTTGAAATTAACGAGACCAGTTCAAAAAAAATTGCTTTTATTTAATGAAGTTTTGGACTCATCGTGTCTTCTTATAGGAAGTTCCTGTTGTGCTAAATGACAAACAATATCGACTAATCTTTGAAATACACTACGGTTGTTATCAACGCGCGTGTTATATTTTGAAATTTCCTCAGATAACTGGCGTGATATAGATGTCTCAATTCGTTGTTTACCAAAATTACCGAAAGAAACCATTGCACACAGGTGTTTATGGGAATTTGCATGCCTTTTCATGGCGCCAGATATGTTATTTAAATCATTATAACCAGATATATTCGGAATCTTCATTCGAAAAAAATATGCAGCACCAGCAATACAATTTATTAGTGTGCGAACAGCCAACAATCCAACTAGTTTTATACACTGATCTATAAAATTTTCGTTTATGCGATTTACTAGTCTGAGAAATACACAGATTAAGCGTCGGTTTTAAGAAGAAATTAACTGTTTTTTCTGAGCAAAGTTTAAACATTTTACCTTATCTTCGCACATCAAAACTTGAACGCATTTTAAATCCTCACAAGGTACAATTACCTCCATTGTAAGTCACCAAAACAATTCTATCACTGAGAAAACCTAAGAAAACACACAAAAAACTTTAACAACAAAACTTTTCCTACTCAAGCAAATGAAACTGAAGTGAGTTGCACTCGGTACTTACGCAGAGTTGCAGTGTTGTCATTTAGGCAAAAAAAGTCGCCAGGTATATGAAAAATCTAGCTAGATGTCGCAATAGGGTATTTGACACTGATGGAAATAAAATATGAAACTTAGCTATAATGATAGAATGTATTTTATTTGACTCTTTGGTATTTTTGAAAATAATATTAATAACTCGTAAATACATTTAATTCGATAAACAAATTCATAATTTTTAATCTATGTGTCACGTGACTCGAAACTATTAATTATTTTAAAAAGTCGCTAGTTTTTATTGTTGCTAAATCTTAAAAAATGTCTCCAAACTCGTTAAAAATCTCCAAGATCTCACAACGTCGCTAAAACGGCAACACTGCAGAGTTGGCAAGGTGTGCATACGCGTGCAACTTCATAGGCATGCCCGGCTTAAATCTTCCATACTGATCGATTTGTAGACGCACAAGGTATGTACTCGTTATACGGCACATCGTCATAAGTGCGAAAGTGACAGAGATAGTATTTGAAAGCCCGGTAAAAGCCCGTACGTGTAAGCGAGATAGCTATATGTAGATGCTGCAAATGCGAAACTCTGCGCGCGAACAATCGCGATGTGTAGTAATGTGGCATTGGTAGATACTTTGTGTTATTGTGATAAGAATTAAGCGCGCGAACTTTTAAATAGTTCGGGTTTGATATTGATTCTCTATCGAGCATTTTAGTAAGGCATGCCGGGCTTTTGGGCTTATATGAAGGTACCGCCACTGAGCGCCTGGAGTATTTAGATTTTGAAGTAATATTACGAGTAATTAATGCTGATAGTTCTTACATGGCGAAATGCCAGGATCCTATTTGCCTAAAGGATTTAAAAGACCGCTCATTAGAGCATGTTTTCTTCGAAAGATCCAGCAAAGTACTTACTAGAAAGATGGTTTTACTACCCGTCTTCTCGACAAATAACTTAATCAGTGACTCAAAGTGAAACTCCATCGTGAAAGCAAAGCGTCAATACTTTTAAGTTAATCAAACTCTCGAAAGTAAAAGTTAGAATAATGTACATTGTTTAGTACATCTATTTGTTTACACACATATAAAACGTGTAACTGTCCGTGGTCATAGGTACTTTAGGTCAAATTTGTTCTTATAAATGAGTACATTGACCCCTTAGAGTATGACCACAGACTTCAATTACACCTTGTATATTAAAGTTATGATTATTTGTGGAACAGTATTCGAACTTGCGCCTCCCGGATAAATACTCCAGGCGCTCTGACCACTAAGCCATCTCGACTTCTCCTCACCACCGCGAATTCTTTGTCCACATTTTGAATAGGTCTCTTTGGTTACGTCATTGCTATCTATTCAGCCCCTATACAGGTGATCGAACCGATCCGACTAACTTTGCAGTTAATACAATGTCGTATGGATGCAATTACCTTAACAAATACAGTTTTCTTTTTAAACCATTAATGCATGCTTAGCGAACCTTAAAGTTATAAAATGTTTGTGAAAAAAGAATACGGTCGCGAGCAGGATTCGAAACTTCATCTCCCGGATAAATACTCAAGGCGCTATGACCAATAAGCCATCTCGACCTCTGCTCACCACCGACCGCGACCGTCTTCATTTTCCACAAACATTCGTAACTTTAAGGTACGCTAAGAATGCGATAATGCTTTTCAAAAAAAAAAAAACTGTACCTTTTATACCGTCCAGAAAATAAAAAAACATCACTTCGTTATTAATTCACATAAACTTCTCAGTTAGTCTTTCCCTCCCCGTCTCACGGAACTCACAAAATATATTCAAACACGGTCGCGGTGAACATTTCCGTGAACACATAAAACGCATCAAACCATTGATTCTCCCATTGGAAACAAAGTTGGAATTTAAAACTGAATGTTATTTGTACGTTTTGTTAGCGGCTCCCGAAAACTTTGTCAGTTACTTTATCGAACTGTTTCTCGGCACGCAACGTGGAGAATCACGGAATAGAGGTAGGAGAAATATTTGCAAGTAACATAGCATCACGCCTGTATTCCCCGAAGGGGTAGGCAGAGGTGTACACAATTGTACACCCACATTTCACCAATGCTGTTATTAAGTCCCATGTAATAGGTGGTGAGCCTATTGCCATCAACCGGGCACATTTCCAAACTCCGGGCTGCTACTGAGAATTTCCTAACAGAAAAACTCAATAACACTTTGCCCGACCCGGGAATCGAACCCGAGACCTCCTGCTCGGCAGTCGCGCTACGGACCACTAAACCAACGAGGCAGTTAACTCTGTTGTTTGGAATTGTATTCTTTGAGGTAATTGTTTGATGTTTATTGCTTTGCTTTCAGTTATGAAGAAAAAATTGAATTATTTGAATTTGAATTACAAAGACATAGAATTAGGACAACCGCATAATCAAAAAAAAAATTGGTTATATCCATAATAGACATTAGAGATTTCAGAGACAGTCTATTTAAAGATCTTAATTATTTTAAGAGAACTTTCTGTATAGGACCTAAAATACATATAAATAGGTACATTGTAATAGTTTAATATTTCAAAGTCAAAGTCAAAAGATTTTTATTTCAAATAGGCCATATTACAAGCACTTATGAAAAGTCAAAGCTAGGTGCACGGTTCCAAGGCGTTGGTCTTATGGAGAAGAGCCGGCAAGAAACTCCATAGACACTCTTTTCAAATAAATTGGTATAACAATAAATAAGGTAATGTGAGAATAATGCAGGTTAATGAGCAAAATAATAAAGGAAAGCGTTAGAAGCAATAACTTATATAGCCTTTTAAAATGATTGCCAAAGCAGTTAGGAGCTGACCAGTCCCGACAGACAGCACCCGTTCACGAGCATGACGCGCACATCAGCCTCGCTTAGCTCAACCATTTTGTAGGGAACTCGACGACCCGAATACCCGATGTACAACGCCACCATCAGCAGGACATTTTAGTGAGCATGACAAACTCATAATGCCTGACAATGGGCAATATGTACGTAACATGAGATTAAAAATAACATTAATGTCCACATAATGCTCACATTTTACAAAGAAATGTTAATATAAATTTAAAACTAGTAGGAATACTAGCGGTTAGATAATTGATATGTAAGTAATTTTCGATTTTAATTCATATACTTTATTGCAAGGAAATAAACTACAGATGACAATAGGCTCACCACCTATTACATGGGACTTACTAACAGCATTAGTGAAATGTGGGCATACCCCTTCGGGGACTACAGGCGTGATGCTATGTTATGGTATGTTTAAAAAACTTTGTAATATAACAACTAACATAATAATCAAAGGCCCACCTCTACCGCAGGAACCACCACATTGGAGATACCTCCCTCTACGTTGCATAGCATCGGAATAGCTTATAAACAGTTGTAAACGACAAAAATACCATTTGTAAGCGTGTTTTGATAGTAAACGCAGTAGCATACAGTGAGTAAATTGATTTTTCATTGAAATTCAAACATAAATGAAGTGAACATGTTTCCTGACATTTAAAGTTTACAAGAAGGTCGATAAAGTTTAATCGCTTGGAGGATACGAATATTGAATTCCAAATTTATTGGGCCTTTGGGACGTTCAAACTGAAGCTTTGCCAAAGCACGTGCTGAAAGACCAAAATGTATATTAGAAGTGTCAACATGAAATGATATGTTGGCAACATTATGCAACAGAACATTTTACCTCTCTTTCTGTTTTATTTTTTATCCATTGCAGTTGCAATTTCCTGTATCAACTAACTATTAGTCACTTGATTTGATCTCCAAACAAGCAAGGATTTTTATTGCTCCAATTTCCTGCAACTGGCACAACAAAACAGTCCACGTTCTGCAGATAATTCTTATTTCAAATGTGAATAAATCTCGGAATGATAGGACTAATGTAGCAGTGATAGCCTAGTGGTATGACCGTGGGACTGTCAAGTCAAAGAGCGCAGGTTCAAATCCATTGCACGCACCACTTTTTTTTTGAAGTCATGTGCGTATTATAAATTAATTATCACTTGCTTAAAACGGTGATGGTAAACATCGTGAGGAAACCAGCACACCTGAGAGATATTCTCAATGGTGTGTAAAGCCATGTCAGAGACCTAAGGGTGGTTTAAACTCTGACACTAGGTGTTCATCAACCACACGATAATAATATTAGGACTATTATCACAGATCTATAAAGCTGTAAAGACAGTAATGAACAATAAGCCGGTAGTTAAAATCTCGGGCCCAGCCTCTGTCTCAAGCATTTAGTATGAGATCTAGAGAAGGGTTGATAATATCTTTGATTATATATTTATGTCACTCTGAACATCTGCGACAGCTTCATATGTAAAAGGGCTATGACATAACAAAAACATAATATATACAATTAACGCAAAGTTTAATATCGCGAGTGTGTCACATTTGCTGGCCATCCTTGACCACGCCACCCAAATAATTCACTTAAACTGACACATGCGACCTACATGTGGTTATTAATTAACGCGTTCGTCAGGGCTGGCGAAAACATAAACTATATAGGTATTTTATGTATTTTTACATAGCATCATAAAATAACGCCTTTAATCCCCGAAGAGGTAGGCAGAGGCGTACGAAGTTGTAAATGTGGGTACATTTCACCAATGCTGTTATAAAGTCCCATGTAATAGGTGGTTTGTCTAATGCCATCTACCAGGCACACTTCCAAACGCCGGGCTGTTACTGAGAATTTCCTAACAGAAAAACTAAATATCACTGCCCGACCCTAGAATCGAACCCGAGACCTCCTCCGCTCAGCAGTCGTGCTTGGGACCCCAACGAGTCAGTTATGGCTTTTTAATTGGTCAATAATTCAGTTTAAAGATAGGTAATATCTTAACATACTATTATGTGAAATTAATTAATTCTGTATATTTATACATCTAACAGTATAGCATTTTCCTTTTGAGTCAATACGTATTTTTGCTGTTTCCATTGCATTATCATATATGTATGGGTTTGGAGCGTAAGCTTTTGTCCTCTTACCATAGATTTAAATCATTGGTTAAGTTTCATTTAGCAAAAATTACATTTTCTGCCTAGCCTTTTTCTAATTACATTGGGTTCGGCTTCTTACCAGTATGTTACATGGAGCGACTGCCTATCTGACCTCCACAACCCAGTTTCTGGGTAACACGATACCTGGCGGTACGACTGGTTGTCAGACTTTCAGAGCTCTTGACTACCCGTAACGGCTTGATCTTAATTTTTAGCATAATTTACATAAATATGTATTATATTAGGTCCTAATTTATTAGGTAATTTCCTTTAAAAGGGGTAATGTAAAAGACAAACACTTACTTATGCTAAGAATTAAATTGATATAACAAATTATTTGTAATTAACATAGTACTAGTAAGATGAAAACTGCTCCTTGAACGGCGAACATTGAGAAAAAATAATGTAAAAATTTGAAGTATGGCTTAAATGACTCCTTATTACTTACACATTGATTCCTTAAAAGGAAATTACCTAATAAATTAGGACCTTATTTTATTATTCGGTCCTTTGACTCAGAACATCTCTGGAAAAAGACTTAAAGGGCTTTAATTTAAATTACAAAAAGCATCCAGGAATAATAAATTAATTAATGATTTTCAAATCGAATTAACTACTATTAGTGTAAAACGGTGCCGATGTATTAAATAAGTCCTACTTTTCCGTTCGCAACAACCATAGTTATGACGTAACCGAGGGCGCGGCTCGCAACTCGTGACATTTACGTTTGGGAGCATCGAACAAGCCTGTTTACCCTCGAAGACCCACTTTAGTACTATTCGTAGGCACGGTTACGCCGGGATACGGAATTTACCCACTAAAAGAAAATTGCAGTTTTCGGTAAAGGGTTTTGGTAATATTTGACCCAGTTCTGCTTACTGTGTGTTTGGAAAACTTTATTAAAACTGGCTGTTTTCTGAAATCGTTTGGTACGAAAAACTTTCCAGTTAGAATTTGAATTTTTAAAGTGAAATCTACACTACGTTGCAAATCCAGAAAAAGGAAATGGTGAAACAAAAACCAGTTTTATTATAATGTGTAGTGATGGCACAAACCTAAGGTATTACTACAAAGGCCAGAGCTGAAAAATGAGTTCAAATGGAAGGACTTTCCGTCCTGAACACTACTGCGTAAAGGCTACCCTAACCTACACCGTCAACTTACATAATAATGAGTCTCATAACTATAGTGCGTCTGCAATGTTTGTAGAGGCGCGAACGGATGGCTTTCATGCGATCATACGCAAGAAAGTTGCCTCCTTATTGCAGCGAGTGCGAGACAGTAGCAATGGTATTTTGAGGATGATTGTGTCTCGTGCGGATTGGCCAATCCAAAACAAATGGATGCGCTTAGGAATGGGTGTTGACTAACATAGGTTATAAGCCTTACTAACACAATGTAATGTAATTAATAAAAATATGTGAATTTAAAATTATTGTATGGATTTTATATTTTTAAATCTGAAATAAACTGATTAATAATAATAATTACCGACTAAACCTGACAGATTGATGACCTGGCAGGCGCTTAGAATGTCTAGTCCAGACAGTTCAAACAGTTCAAAGTAATTAATGAACAAAATTTATTTTAACACCTACTTCAACGCATCGTCTAGGTTCTTGACGTTTCATAACGCTCTATTCATTAAAATAATATATTCTGAACTACACAGAAAGAATACAGAGCACCTACTTAGTTATTATTAGGGTCTGAATAAGTTAATCAATAGTCTGTACTTCTATAGGGTCCTTTAAGTCTCCTTGTTCGTCCTTCGCTCTAGCACTGACGGCACATTTAGGACGTTACTCATAGATAGTTTGGATGACATGAAAATATCCTCAAATTCTTCGTAATGCATTCATAGCGAACAGTAAAGTAAAAAAAAGTACGGTATGATTGGAACCTGCGCCTCCCTGTTCGCTCGTTCGAACGTATTAAAATGTGGAAGAAGAATTCGCGGTAGTGAGCACAGTAGAGATGGCTTAGCGGTCAGAGCGCCTGTAGTATTTATCGGGGAGGTGCAGGTTCGAATCCTGCTCACGACCGTATTTTTCGTTCCACAAAAATTTCTAACTTTCAAAGACACCTTCAGTATTGTAACCTGCTCAGAACCATATTAAAAAATCATTGTTAAAAACCAACAAAAAATTTTGGGTTTATATTTAATGTAGATTGACTATCAATTCATGATAAACATATAATAATGATGTCACTACAATGGTTCCCAGGCCAATATAAACACCAATGATTTTATTATGAGCGTGAGAATTTCTGTAGAGTGAACTCCTAAGTCTTCTTAGATGGTGACAAATTGCGGACATATGTTCCGAACTAGGTCCATAAATAATACGCAAGATTTATTTATTTATTTTTATTTATTTATTTATTTGGCTCTTCAACAATGAGTACACTATTACATTTAAATAAAAATACATTCTTAACTTAAGTCTAAGCGTCTCACTACTTAAAGAAGAGCACTGCATGCACTATAATATGCGCAAATACGCGTAGAAAATCATTTTTTATAAATTTATGGAATTTAAAAGTAGCCAAGTAGATTTAGTAGATTATTGCATTATAATAAAGTTAATAAATTTAGAATAAAAATAATCTGTTAAAACATAATAATAAATTACAATTCCATTAAAAATATTATATTATTAAATTAGAGAACTATTGAATAAAGATGATCGTGACTTCCGAAAGGCAGCTAATGTACGCATTTTATTGGGACTTTGTGAAGTATGCATTGGTTATAATTATCTTCTGGTTTGAACAGAGTGGAGATGAATACGTCCAACATTTGAAGGTGCATTAAAAAATTACGGTACCGATAGCATCACAGCATTAGCGTCAAGGGCTGTTCAAGTATTACGGAAGTACGGGGGTACAGGGGGGGGGTTCTGTCCTGTGTACGGGGAGACAGCAATATTTATTCATTAATATTTCTTGTTTATGACTATTTCGCAACCCCAAAATGATCGGTTTCAACGCTTACATTATGGGGTTAAAGATCTTACCCCAGTTAAGATCTTTTGCTTGCTTTTGCGACAAGCAGGAGGGGGGTTAAAATTACTAAAATTCCTGCCTACTGAAATCTTTGCTTCAAGCTAAAACAAACAGTTCTGTTAATTTCAAAATACCAAACTACTGTAAACAATACTGGGTATGGGATATTGAATCAATGTAAATCTATGAACATTATCTGTTCGAATTGCAACTTATTCCAACAGAGCCCTATTAAAATTTTAGCGAACTCGAATCATAATAATATCACTCAATTCAGACCTGCAGATCCCTCTCAGTAAATCAACAATTTATACATATAAATAAAATTGAAGTGTATGTTAATAATGTCAAAATAATAGTTTCTTTTTAAGCTCATATCGTTATTTGCACGATACCTATGCCTAAAAATCCGTTTTTAAAATTGTTGTCTATCCGTCTGTTTGTTCCAGCAAATCTTGGAAACGGCTGGACCGATTTTGATAAGATTTGACTGGCAGGTAGCTGACGATATAAGGAGTAACTTAGGCTAATTATAATATGGCGATATGCGAGTGAAACCGCGGGACACAGCTAGTCTACATTAAAATCTATGACGGATAAACAATAACCATTACACGACGCTCTTCATAAAGCCGCGTTCACACGAGCCACCAGCAATTGACAAAGAATATTACCGCGCAATCACACTGGCATCATGGCACATTTGCATGACAATGTGTACGTTTATTAAATTCTCAAACAATGCCTTCGCGTGTTTATTTTGGTCTGTGGGCGTAGTTCTACGTTTAAGGTGGTTTTTAAATACCACCAGTATAAAGTTAAAAATAGTAATGTAGAATTAACTGATTAATTTAGTGTTCGTGTCTTTAAAAAATTTACCAAATTGATATTAGAGTCACCTGGCTTAATAGCTCTCCAAATATTCAGATTAAAAATATCCTGAATGTATGTTTTTCTCTGGATTCTATTTGCTGCATATGCTAAATTCTGGTAATACATAATACTCCTCCCGACCTTATTTCGGTCATGGTGGCCATCTCCACGCAGATAACCCAAGAACGCAGGAGTTATTATAGTGCACAAGTGTATGCGCACTCTTCGTTCACACTCATAGTCCGATGTGACGGCAATCCGACACGACCGGAAAGAGATCAGGCGCAAGACCGACGGCTTTACATGCTCTCAGAAACACGAGGGAATCACACAACATAAAACCTCAATAACCCTTAGCCCGACTCGGGAATCGAACCCAGGACCTCACACTCAGCAGCCGCGCTTGCGACCACTAGACCAACGAGGCAGTCAAAATGTATGATCGTAACTCCACGGAATTTAAGTTTTTATCTAACACTTTATAATGAATTAGCAATGGAATATTAGTGATCGAAGATTGTAGATTAGTTGGAAATAACTTGTTTTATAGCTATGCAGCTCTGACCTAGTTTTCGCGGTCGTAAAAACGCTGTGCGGTGTTAAGAATTCGCCACCCTACTCATGCACTTCATTTCTGCGCTAACTAAACACCAATGCTAATGCTAATCATTTTTCGGTCGCTTTTGCCATTGGGCTTGTGTTACTATACATCTAATAGACAGCAGTTTCCACTTCTACGTCACAATACACGCTAGATTCTACTATACGCTCACAAAACGATAAGTATATAGTTTTATTCCATTATGGGATATTTTTTTATTTAATTTTTTAAAACGTTGCCCCACACTAGAAATTTCTTTCTGTATCGTGGGTGCGTCTACAGACATATAATCTTACATGCACGCACACCCAGACCCGAAACAATTATCTGTAGATCATACAAATATTTGTTCCGTGCAGGAATCGAACCTACGACACGCAGTAAATCTCTCGACCACTGCGCCAACCGCGCCGTCAAATTCTTATTGAATGTAGTACAAATGCTATATGGAAATGCTTATTATTCAGGAAACACATCTCAAACCAAATTCAAACACAAAGCCACAGTATACACTGTTCTTGTATGACACAAAAATAAACCTGCATACACTATTGACACCGAAATAAATAAAACTTGACCCAATTTACTTCTATTCATACTCACGAAATAAATAGAATTTCACCCGACTGCGCTAACGAAGATAAAATAAGAACAAAAGCTGAGCACCGAAAGTTAAATTGAGCTGAATGAAAAGGTCAAAGTATCTACCTTAAACATCATTCCCAAAGGACCAGTTTCCGTCCGAACGAAATTATTCAAAAGTTATTCGGTTAATGTTCTGTTAATTACGGGAAATGGCAGTGCTAGACGTCACAGCCATTTTCTTTTACAAAAGACAACTGGCATTAAGAATCCACCGAATATCAGAATATTGGGATAGGTTTGATCAGACTTAATAAAATAAATAACCAGCCCATAACTGTCCCCCTGCAGGGCGCGGGCCTCTTCTCATACAGAGAAGGTATGAGCTTGATCACCACGCTAGCTCACTGCGGGTTGGTGATTTCAGACTACCAAGTCCAGGTTTCCTCACGATGTTAGCCTTCACCGTATGTCTGTGATGTCTTAGATTAACCAAGAAAGTACATATGACATAGATAAAATCACATTGGTACATGCCAGGTTTGAACCCACAACCTGTGGCCCAGGAAGCGGGCCCGTAACCACTTGGCCACCTCGACTTTAGACTTAAAGTAGTACGATTAGACTTAAAGTAAAAAATTATGTGAGGATGTCAAAATGTAGAGTACGCCAATTATTAAACTCTTAGGGATGGGTTCATCATCAATTCAACAGATGTTTAAAATTATATCGGCTGTTCAATCATACAGAAAGTTTGTATAGAACTGGTTGATCTTATATTAAACTCGACCCCGACTTTGCCAGTCCCTTGCTGTCTTCCCACCAGCGACGCCCTCAGCCGAGACTCGTACCGCGCAGGGGGTACCCTTAGCGTGTTGTTGCTTAGTTTATAAGTCGAATGCCCTGGCTGGGGGCCTAAAATTTTAAGGCAACCACAGGAAAGACCGGTTAAGCAGTCGACAACCTCCTAGGTTGAACTGAGAGATGCCATACAAAAAAAAAACTCGATTATGTTCTTGGTGCACTTGGTCCTTGGAGTCGCATTCGTCATCGCCATCATCATAAAAGCAACAATTTTAGTCAACACAAACGGAGTGGGGAAAAGGCTTTACGAATGGAAATATGATGTATGACCATGTACTCGTATGGATGAATGTCAAACAATGACATTACCCTTTTAGTTTCGCTATTCTATGAAAACACAGAGTAGGTACTAGTAGCGATTATCAAAGTACTCGCTAGTAGGGCTTGCACAGTTAGGCGTGACGTCACGAGGTCAGCGACCGCTCACACAGCAATTACATTGCAGGAACGGGTTGTATGGTAGAAAAAAACTATGAGTTGAAGTGTTATTAAGTGGCAGAAAGTGCCTATTATATTAAAGAAGTGTGGGTGTAGCTACTTAGCTCTCTTTCTTATTAGCGAGAGAAGAGAAGGCACTCTGTCTGGCTGTCAGTCCCATGTACTTTTTGAGTTAAAGATTGACAAACTTCGTATAAAAGCATAATTTAAATAAAAAGAGTTTATTTGTAACCCATACTATGCTGTATGCAACGCAGGTCGATAACGGCCATAAACAACCAGAACATTTAAAATTTATCATAATAACTTCTACAGAAGGAATAAAATTTGCATACCAAGTCCAAGTTAGCAGTCTTACAAAACCAACCCTAATTTTACGGTAACAAATTGCGCAGACTTGTGCGTTTTTACTAACCAAACATATATATAAAACTGAATACCCCGTCTAAATACAATAAGCCGTGTCTGCATAAAATTGCTTTCAGTATCATAAATCCTTACAATTAAACACATAAAAATTGTATAGACTATACAAAGTTGCAAGAAGCAGACAGTGAAATATATGAGCTTGTCCCGAAAACTTACTAAACCGGTTCCTGATTAAGGATAGACCCACATTCTGCCGAAGATACGCGAGCGTCGAACGTCTGTCCCGAACCGGTAATGTGTAATGTATTATAGCTTGTCAGCTTTTGCGAACACGGTCCGTTGTTCATTGAGCCGAACTGGCATGTCAACTTTAGTGCTTTGATGAATGTCCGGTTTCCCATAGCACGGATGATCCGAGGGTATGCTTTTAATTTGCTAGTATTTTGTACCAACTTATCGAACATTTGCTTATTACATATATAACAATTCAAATTATATACCTAACATACATTAAATGCACAAAATAGGCTGTTGCTGAATCACTCTTGAATTCCCAAACGTTTTCGTAAACGCAACTGAAGTGTCACAGATATGCGTCGTATCCTCGGCTTAATATGGCCCTACCCTAATGCTAAACAATTACCATCATAAAAAGGGAAAAAAAACAGAGATTAGTGGGCAGACGCACACGAAAGACGATAGGGTGTGTGCACACGAACGTCTTCTTTGTTAAGTTTTATATTTGAATGGCAACTGGAATACAAAAGACTTGTGCAGTAGTGACCCAATCCCTCTTCTCTGTGACATACCGACGTGATATGGGGAAGTAGTATCATGAGTATAGGTGACGGGAGATAACAAGCCCAATTCTTTTTCTATAGTAGGTACAGGAATGTTGCCATGTCAGAGGCCTTGAACAACTACCACAAGGGGCAATTCTGCTAATTTAAATAAAATGATATACAATTGTGATCCAAGATCCAATTGCCATCCCATTGAAACTACATCACAAATGTGGCAGAGGTAGTTTGCAAAAACTTCAATGTCATCACCACCGAGAATTGTGTAATTTTTCGACCAGAAATTACAGTTGAACGGTGGGTTTAGAGGAAGTCATTGGAAAACCACTAGTCTTATTTAACGAATACAAAATGCCTATAATCATTTCATCGATACACTATCGACCACTCAATGGAAATATTGGTAAATTAGTAGACTCAAGCACCAGCAGCGCGAGCATGGTTCTTTTTATCGACACATTTGTCGACTATAAACGTCAAATCTGACAAAAGTTGTTGATAAAACGACAAAATGCAATACATTTAAATTTTTATCGCCTCAACAAATATTTCGACAAAGATATGTGCTCGGACGCCTGGTTAGCTTCTATCCACACGAAACAAGAAGAAATACCAATTCAAACAACCCCGATAAAACTCACATTCGTAAATACCATACATACAAATCAACAAACACAAGATATTCAATGTAAAATCACGTACACTCATCAATGGCTATAATCCATATACAACAATGGATTCCCCTCCCTTCCACGTCGCATGCGCATTGTTCATCTGTCAAACGCGCTTTAACTTCCATCGACGTGTCAGTCACGTAGCTGTTGGCATGTTTTGGTGTGAATAATTGTGGTAAATAAAATCTTAAGTTTGAGGCTAACCTTAAATTGTGGAAAGTTAAAATTAAAAATTTTGTGGAATGAAAAATACGGTCATGAACGGGATTCAAACCAGATGACCCATGACCTCGACCTCTTACCACAAAATTTTATAACTTTAGAGCTCGCTATGCATGCGTTAATGCTTGTCGAAGATTTATCTGTATTCGTGAAGTTTTGTTATAATACATATTGTGCTGACGATATCGTATAAATTTGAGAATGAATATGGATACTACACGCGTAGAGGAAGACCGCGGAAACGATAAATGGATTTTGTGAAAGATGATATGGCTAGAAAAGAAGTGACTGCGGAGATGACGACTAACAAAGATGTTTTTTCGCTTGTGGGTAGGCGTGACATATATACACAATAATTTTTCGAGTCTGTATTTTAATTAAATTTAATTAGTTATTTACATTTTAATTAAATTTTTATGTACTAATTGTATTTAAAACTCACCTACGCTCACAATTTACTATTTTCACTTCACTATTTACATCCAAATTATTGTCAACTATGGATAGCAAACTGGTGCACAATATTGAAGAACTGGAGAAACTGTTTGGCTTGCGCATGCAGGATTATGATGACAGGTTGCAGAAGGCTAGTACAGGAGTGCAACCAGTACACTCTGACCTTGCATCACTATCCCGGGAATTCTCAGAGTTCAAATTATTTGTTTGGCAAACACTTAAACATTTTAAGACGCAAATTGGACTTCTTTCTGTTGGCTTGGACATCCACGAGACCTCCATGAGAAGAAAGGTGCTGCTGATCCACGGAATTTCTGAAAAAGCCAATGAGAACCTGTCCAACTCTGTTCTACACCTTTTTAATAAAACCATGAAGGTTGAAGATATTAATATGGACAACATTGAGGTTTGTCATCGACTTGGAGCATCCCAGGGCAAAACCCGACCTATTTTGGTGAGATTTCTTCTTATGGAGCACAGGCGTCTTATCTGGGACCACAAAACTTCTCTGAAGGGTAGCGGCATCACTATATCAGAATTCCTGACCAAAAATCGTCATCTAATCTTTATGGCAGCAAGGAAGCACTTTGGCGTGAATAGCTGTTGGACAGCCGAGGGTAAAATCACCATCCTGACGCCTGACAAATCTCGTCGGAAGATATTGTCCATGGGTGAGCTCGATCTCCTAGTTTCCCAATTTCCCGATACTGCTTCTCCAGCTGACGGTCAACCGCTGCCTGAAGTTGCCGAATCACCTAAGGTCACAACTCCCAAAGTCTCTGGGAAGGTTCTCAGGAAGACTCGACGATAAGTGCATCTTATTGGTCCTTCTTTTATTGAATTTTTGTCGTTCATAACTATTTACGAACTCTGTCGGTAAGGAGTACTTATAGAATTTAAAACTAACCATATTTAATCCCGTTAATAAAATTGTAATTTCAATGTTTTGCTAAATAAACTTTCGGCTATCATGAGTTTGACACTATAAACATTGCATTATTTTTACACTTGTCTATGATAATATTGAAGTTTATGGTCTATCGAAACTAGTTTCTTTTGTTTTTCATATTGGCAACTTCTAAATTTCTGATATTCTCGTATAGTTTAACTAATTCTGTTTGCTTCATGTAGGTGTCCGAGCGCGGTTCTTTGTCGAGTCGATAAACGTATTTGTTATTAATTTTGTATTTTATCAACTACTGTCTTTTTCAGACGTATAAAATCGACAAATATATCGATATTAGCAGCCGTGCTCGCACCGCCGATCATATTGTAATTTACCTAAGTCATATGTAAAAGTCTCTTCCATTTATAGCGAGTTGGTGAGCTAAAAACAGTTAGTTTGTTTTTTAGTTTAACTTAATTTTAGTTTATTTAAATCATTTTTTTTCTGTTTTATTTATTTAAATATTTATTTTATTTGCAAACTATGGCTAATTTTGGTCTTGAAGACAGTTTTTTTTCATGTTCGTCATCTTCTGGCAGTTTCATCAGTGCAGATAGTGAGTCATCCTCTACCCTGGCTTTATGTGATCAGATATCCTCTCTAGTCTCCGATCACCCTCATAACCTCAACTTGGCGCACATTAATGCCCAGAGTGTTCCTGGTCATTTCACTGACATTCTGGCATCCTTTAGCAGTGCTCATCTTGATGCTCTATTGATTTCCGAGACTTTTCTAAAACCGTCTCTTCCTTCTTCTCAGTTTACGCTTCCGGGATTTGTCCTAATTCGTAACGACAGAACTGGAAAGGGCGGCGGTGGCGTTGCCATCTACCTACGTGCAGATATTTCCTATAAAATTGTCAGTGCATCACCATCGCCTTATTCGGAATCTGCAGAGCATCTATTCTTGGAGATTACTTTACATCATACTAAGTTGCTTTTAGGAGTATTTTATAGCCCTAATCTCCATATTAATTACTTTGACTATCTTGATTCACTATTAAATGATTTCTGCCCTATTTATAGTCACGTAGTCATTATGGGCGATTTTAACACGTGCTTACTAAAGAATGATTCCCGTGCTGAAAAACTTCAATCTCTTTTAACTTCTTTCAATCTTAATACTTTACCTCTTTTAGCCACTCATTATTCCCCTAATTGCACGCCATCACTTTTAGATCTTATAATTGTCTCTTCTCCTTCCAATGTTTCCTCTCATGGGCAGCTTACTGCTCCTTTTTCCTATCATGATTTAATTTATCTTTCGTACCGTGTACGCCCCCCTAAACGTAAGCCCCAATATCTTTTCCTTCGGAATTTCAGGGGCATGGATCTGGAGGCATTGCGGCATGACGCTGGTGAGATTGATTGGTCCCATTTAGTTGACTGCGCCAGCGTTAACGAGATGGTGAGCAATCTCAACGAGTCCATTATAAGTTTATATGACCGTCACGCACCTTTTCGGCGAGTTAAAATTAAGCACACTCCAGCCCCCTGGCTTACTCCTGCTATTAAAGAATTGATGGGGCTAAGAGATAAAGCCAAAAGAAGGTATAAGCGCTACCCTACTGAGAGCAACTTTAACCGTTTTAAGACTCTTCGAAACCGTTGTGGTCGTCTGTGTAGAGATGCTAAGAGGCGCCATTTCCATAATTCTCTGGATAATCGAAGCACTGCTGAAGTCTGGAATTTTTTGAGGTCAGTTGGAATTGGAAAATCGCCTACAATCACTTCCAATGATTTTGACCTATGTGCTCTCAACAATCACTTCTCTTCTTCTCCTGTCTCTTTAGATCCTATCGTCAAATCAAATACCTTGTCTAAACTTTCGAGTATGCCTTTGTCGCAGTTTCCCTTATTTCAGTTTTCTGCAGTTTCTGAGAGCGATGTCAAGAAAGCTATCCTCTCTATTACTTCCTCTGCTGTTGGTTGTGACAGTTTGTGCTCGCGAATGATATCCCCAATCCTCTCTATATTGCTTCCTTGCCTTACTCACATTTTTAACTATTCCTTATACTCTAGCACATTTCCTATATCTTGGAAACTTGCACACATTATCCCACTGCCTAAAGTGTCTAGTCCGTCATCGCTATCAGATTTCCGTCCTATTTCCATCCTACCTTTTCTATCAAAAGTTCTCGAGCATATTGTCCATCAACAACTATCTGCTTTTCTCTACAAAAATTGCCTCCTTAGTCCCTACCAGTCGGGCTTTCGGCCCGGTCACAGTACCGTGACAGCACTCTTGAAAGTTACCGATGACATCCGCTGGGCTATGGAGAACAAATCTCTTACTATATTAGTTTTGCTGGACTTCAGCAATGCTTTTAACTCAGTCGATTTTGACATTCTTCTCGGTATCCTTAGAACCGCTAATATTTCTCCCTCCGCCATTGCTTGGTTTGAATCTTATCTCCGAGGCCGATCTCAGTGTGTCCGCCTTAACGAGGTGTCCTCTGATTGGTGTAGCCTCCATGCGGGTGTGCCTCAGGGTGGCGTACTCTCTCCTCTTCTTTTTTCGGTTTTTATTAACTCGATCACCAAGGTAATCTCTTCTAGTTTCCATCTCTACGCAGACGATTTGCAGCTTTACCGTCATTTTCCTGTATCTGAGGCTGAAAATACAGTTGCTACCATGAACCGAGACCTGGATTGCATCAGTAGGTGGGCAAGCTCTTTTGGCCTTCGCATTAATCCTGGCAAGTCTCAGGCTTTGATAATTGGCAGTAGGAACATTAGAGGCAGATTGGACATATCCTCTTTGTCTCCCCTTAGCCTAGATGGAGTGAGAATAGCCTATACCGACACCGCAAAAAGCTTGGGAGTTATCATCAACTCCAACTTATCATGGGGTGCACAAGTAGCTAATGTCAGTAAGAAGGTGCATTATACATTTCACTCGTTGAAGTGCCTCCAGACCTTTTTGCCTTTGAAAACCAAAATCTCTTTAGCTCAAACTTTAATTCAGTCCATTATAGACTACGCTGACGCCTGCTATTTGGATGCTACTGAGGAGCTCTTAAATAAACTTGAAAGATTGCAAAACATATGTATTCGTTTCATTTTTAACCTTAAAAAGTATGACCATATTTCCAACTTCCGCAAGATACTCAAGTGGCTCCCAATCCGGCTTCGCAGGAATACTCGGATATTGTGTCTCCTATTCAACATCCTTCATAATCCATCGGCCCCCTCCTATCTGCGGGAACGCTTCTCCTACACTCGACCGCTCGGTTCTCCTTGCAGGTCACATCTTCGTACCCTCCTCAAGTTCCCTTCCCACAAAACAGATTTTTATTCCTATTCCTTATCTGTGCATGCAGTTAGGTTGTGGAACTCGCTTCCTACTGAAATTCGAGACTGTAAGAACATCTCAATATTCAAGAAACGTGTTAAGGAACACTATCTTTCTTTAGCCCAATAGTTGTTTTGTTTGCAAGTTATATATATGTGTAAGTTTATGTAAGTTTATGTAGGTTTATGTAAGTTTATGTAAATTTATGTAAGTTTATTTAGTTCATCATTTCATAATAAGTATGTTTATTATTTTGTTTTATTTGTTCTTTTAAAGCAAAGTATATGTATTATGATTAATATGAATTTACACACCGTGTCTACATCTCATGTATTAAATTTTCCACTCGCAGGGCTGCTGGCAGAGATTTCTTTTAGAAATAAGCAGTACCTTTGTACATCATATTCATAAACAACGATCCTTTAACTGTATGTTGTGTGTACATGAATAAATAAATAAAGATTAATGAAAGAAAAAGACATGCTACGCCGACCACAATTAAATTGGGAAAACGGCAGGGGGATGATGATAAAATAACGCTGCTGTATGTATTCTGATATAAAGCACACGAGAGAAATGCTAAACTGTTTACATTACATCCTCCTTAAGCCACTAGTTTATCTAATTAAAAAATCTGGAATAATTGTAATCAGTGATTTAGTCGTTGTATAGAAGCTCGGTACTGTCAATTCAGCAATTTAGGCACTTTTCGAAAGAACGAACGCACAGCATCGCCAAAACACTCAAACGCATCAACGCTCTGCGTACGTATTGGCTATCTCGGTTACCAACGAATTGATGGTCACTTTGTAGTACATTGCGCTCTATGTTTCTAATATGTTTGCTCATTATCGATAAGCTATAACATACGACTCAATGAACAACGACATAGTCATTAGTTACGCTGGTTATCATCGAATGCAGACTCGGCAAAAAGCATCGTCAACGTTAAAAGTAGCATATCTGCTACAGCTCTAAATCAATACAAATAGTTGCAATTCATACATTTGTTATTACATCTCCGTATCCATTCACACACACATACAAAACAAATTGTAAATGAGCATTAGTCACGCACACCACTAAACGTACTCTATGTCAAATCGATCAAACATGGAGAAGTTTCCAAGAGACGTGTGTTCAATATTTGAAGAAACAAATTAGTAATGTTGACTCAAGTGTTGAAACTAGGTGGTTTAGTACAAATGTGTATAGAAAAACTGGTCTTCTTTGAGAATATGGGAAAGTATATTCAAATTCTGTGAGTTCAAATCTGGCATGTACCAATGTGACTTTTTCTATGTCATATGTACTTTTTTAGTTAATCTAAGACATCACTAACATACGGTGAAGGAAAACATCGTGAGGAAACCTGGACTTGGTAGTCTGAAATCACCAACCCGCAGTGAGCTAACGTGGTGATTAAGCTCATGCCTTCTCTGTATGAGAAGAGGCCCTTGCCCTGCAGTGGGACAGTTATGGACTGGTTTATTTATTATATTTAAATTCTATAGTTTGGAAATGCTCCTCTTCAACTGCTTAGTTAAGACAGCATTATGGAGTAGGATGGTACAGATAGTAAAACATAAATCGTCTAGAATAGACGAAAAAGCCTTTGATTGACGTTGAATGAATCAATAACTTAGGCTCGGTTGCACCGTATAACATTAACCGTAACCGACGTGCTACCGTGTCATTTTGGTAGAATTTACATAGAAAGTTTAATAATACAGTAACAGTCTTAGCATTAACGTGGTCTGTCTTGTAGAGTTGTAGTTGACATCTTTGTACCTAAGTTATCTATTTAAGTAAATAAAAATGAATCGCCGAAATATTTGTACGCGCATAACTTCCGAACGACTGCACCAAATTGGATAATTCTTTTTGTGTTCGTTATTGTCAGGACAAGGTTTGTAAAAAAGAAAAAAAAAAGCGGTACGAAGTTCGCTGGGTCAGCTAGTACAAAATAAATAATTGATTGACTGACGTACATTTCACCGCTGCAGTTATTAAATCCCACGTAATGGTGTTGGTGAGTCATGTCATCTACCGGGCGCAAATCCAATATCCGGGCTACTCCTCGCAACAGATCACGCTTAGTAACTTGCCACCACTAGACCAATTAAGCAGTTGACAATACTTGTAGTGTGAAATATGTTATCACTGTTTAATTGCTATATTGATTTGGTAATTTCCGGCAGACAAACCTTGTTAACTCCCAAAGGATATAGGGACCCCGAAAATAGATACGTAAATCGGAGGCGCAGTTTCATGTCCTGAACCACGTCGTTCCTAAATTATTACGTAGTATTAATACTAACGAAGTTACAGCAGTAAATACGGATACTGCGCCATTTTATCAATAGTTACTATTGCGCTGACATCTCACAATTACCGTCGCTTTACAATTTAGTGGCTCAGACTCTAATGTGTCTGATAGCAGATCAAATTTGAAAAACTGTTTAAGATTACTTCAGTGCCTTCAGTATCATTAGACCTATGCAATTGAGATATCATTCAGACGCCCTATTGTTTTTAATCAATTCATTATGCAATAGAAAGCGTAAAGTACAATAAAACATAAAACCCTAGCAGACTATTCACTAATCTGTTGCACGATGTTTGGCCGATTTCATTTTATATGTGAGAAGTCAAAACTGCCGAATTTCGTACACATCTAGGTCTATTAGACAAAAGAATAAACTAGTGACCGCCTTAAAGTCTACAGTCTGCTGGCAATTTATTCTGAGCGCTCATTATTTTTAACGTCAGTATCATATAAAACACCAACATATCTATCATATATATCTGGCTAGCCTTTTCGTAATTACACTGGGTTCGGCTTCCAGTCACACCGGATGCAGCTTAATACCAGTATTTTACATGGAGCGACTGCCTATCTGACCTCCACAACCCAGTTACTGGGTAACACGATATCTCATGATTTGAGTGGTTGTCAGACTGTCATGTCTCTGTCTACCCGTAACGGCTGCCATAGATCTTAATTTGACAACCGGGACCGCCGGCTCGACGTGCTCTCATGAAATGATGGTCACCCATCCACAGACCTACTTAGCCACGAGCCCCTGATATAAAATACCAACAAAAATTCCACCAAAAATGCCTACACCTCTTCCTTAGTATGGAGGAAGCTGGGAAGAATATCGTTAACTCAGCCCTATCACATTCCAGTGTCCACTACAGTACCCAGACTGACCCACAACATTAGATTCACCACCTTACTCATCGCTGAGAAGATGAGAAGCAAGTCTCCAGAGCCTCACACCATAAGCTAATGAGACTATAGATTTTAACTTACTATTATAATGGGCCAATATACGTATAGCCTTGGCCTTTAGACTCAGATGACAAATCGAGATACCCATGTTGGTCAACTAAAATCTTACTACGCAAACTCACATAAGGATAGCATTGTTGCTGTCACTGTCACACATCTGTCAAACTACAAGTGTTAGATAGGGACGGGAACGTAGATAAGCTAAAGCACGTATGTGAAGTGATGTTTATTTATCTTGGCATTAGTGTCTTCCAATTGTCGATCTGATAGCACTGGAGATGCTAAAAAATATGAAACTATCATTTTCAAAGGGCCAAAGCTTCTCAACGAGATTGCTTTAAAATCAAAATCAAAATCATTTATTTCAAATAAACCATTTACAGGCACTTTTGAATTGTCAGAAGTTAGTTGCCACGTTCCAAAGTGTAGATTCCTATGGAGAAGAACGGGCAAGAAACTCCACGGTTACTCTTTTTCATCATATAGGTTTTTACAATAGTACTAGCGGTCCGTCCCGGTTTCGCACGCGACTATAATTTGAGATTTAAACTATCCTATCTCTCAAGTTGGATCGAACTGCACATGGTGTGCGAATTTTATTATAATCAGTTAAGTGGTTTAGGAGTCCATTGAGGACAAACATTGTGACACGAGATTTATATATATTAAGATTAGTTACACTGTTTTTCTTTATTATTATGAACCCCAGCAGGATAAAAAAAGATTAAGCTACGGCTTTTGTTTTTTTTTTCTTTAATAATCGCTGTCAAATCATTAAAAGGTACACTATAAAAATGTTGATAAATTATAAAATTATCACCCTAGACAGGAAGGAACAAGGTACAGATAACAATTCCCCCTGTATAATTAAAAACTACTCCAGTGTGAGGAAACCACATTTTATTCAATCACAAATGCCAGCAGTCAACAGAGCGTAAACACATCTATAATATACTGTGTCAATTATGTTATATAGACCACAAACTAGCTTACGAACAACCTTGTTATGACTACGGTTGTACTTAAGAGCATTTTATTGAGGATGCCCGAATAGTTTCGATCCCAACCGAGGCCTTAAATCATGAGCCGGTGACACGGCGAAGATACTATACGAAATTCGACAATGTAATAACAGCTTAAGTTCACCAGAAACAAGCATACACTAAAAAGATGAGAATACTGACATCACAACTGTAAGAGCCGAAAAATTAATTGCAGTGCCGACATCAACCAAACTGGGATAGCAGGAGAAAATGACGATAATACTGCAAGTTTTTTTTTTTTTCATTGAAACAGGTACACACATACATACATAGGACATAAGATCGCAGCAATCGCGGGTCATTTGCTGTAAGTTATTGAAGAGTTCCATTGTCTATCTCCGAATATCTTCATCAGATCTTAATATATTATATACTAAAACCTTCCCTGAAAAATATGTATTTAAATATTAAAATCCCGGTGCAAATCGCATCAGTCGTTTTTGAGAAAATCGCGGACATATGATTGTACAAATACCTCTTTTTTGAGGTTAAAAATACTGAGTAACATGAAAAAATTGCTACAAAGCCGTGAACATTACATTTTTCGTACCCAGTTTAACTTTACATTTACTGATTAGATTTGAGACACACCTACTCAATAACCGAGAGATTTATAACTTATTTAATCCATTACTTAAAACTTCAGTCAAATCCTATATTAACCAGAACAATTAACAGAACTCTCCCCATAACAGTAAATTAAACCCATTCTAAAACAAACGCCGCAATTTAATCCCGTCTCGAATAAAGTGGATTAACTTTTCGCATAACGAGATTACCGCCTGCTGGCCCATTTTGTGATAGCAAGATAGTTTTTTTTTTAGGAAAAAATCTCCTGACATACAAAGCAATGCAGGATGACCTAAGAATTATGATTAAGAACGTAATGATTTTTGATTAGGGGAATGGATGTTCATTACCCAATCATGCCGTTGTTAACTTAGATGTTTAATACATAGTAAAGAGATAAATAAAGAAAAAAATTATAATAGCACTAGATGGTGATAGCACATACACACTCACATTAAAATGAATGGAAGAATAATTTACCCTGGATTAATAACATGTCGGAAAACCGAACTGCCTCGTTGGTCTAGTGGTCCCAAGCGCGACTGCTGAGCAGGAGGTCTCGGGTTCGATTCCCGGGTCGGGCAAAGTGTTATAGAGTTTTACTGCTAGGAAATTCTCAGTAGCAGCCCGGAGTTTGGAAATGTGCCCGGTTGATGGCAATAGGCTCACCACCTATTACATGGGACTTAATAACAGCATTGGTGAAATGTGGGTGTACAATTGTGTACATCTCTGCCTACCCCTTCGGGGAATACAGGCGTGATGCTATATGATACTATGATTTTTGGTTGGGTGAATGGATGTTGGTTACCCAATCATGCCGTTGTTAACGTAGATGTTTAGTACTGAAGTAATGAGATAAATAAAGAAAATATATAATAGCACTAGGCTGTGATAGACATACACACTCACATTAAAATTAATGGAAGAAGAATATACTCTGGATTAATAACATGTCGGAAAACCAAATTACGAACAAAAATCTATACTGCAGTCAGAGTTGCAAGTTGATGAAGTTGTTAAAAACAAAATTCGTTAGTTTGTAGTCATACCAAGCTGGCATTATATAAAACTAGCTGGTGCCCGCGACGTGTTCGGATGGTCATGGCTCAACAGGCTTCTTCCTTATATACGCCAGTGGTCTTGAGTCCAATCCAATCGGACAGCCCGGTTGGCGCAGTGGTCGAGAGACCGACTGCTGCGCTGCGTGTCGCAGGTTCGATTGCTGCACGGAGCAAATATTTGTACGATCTATGGATAATTGCTCCATGTCTGGGTGTTTGTGTGCTTGTGAGATTATATGTCTGTAAACGCACCCACGACACAGGAAGAAATTCCTAGTGTGGGGCAAAGTTTAAAAAAAAAAACTACACTATTTATACGAATGCCCAAAAAAAGGAGTGTATGTTATTAGTATGGTATGTTTGTGAGTTTCTTTATTCCACTATAACTTCTAAATGCCTGAACCGATTTATATGTATTGATAAAATTCTTGCATTATTATAGTAATATCTTAGGTTTGCGCGATCACTACACATTATAATAAAACAACTTTTAACCGGATTAATCGCGTGTATTATTGGTTTTTTGTTTTTCCTGACGTTTCGAACACTTTGCAGCGTTCGTGGTCGCAGGAGGACTGCATTATTCTGAGTAACTTAGGTTAGTTAGATAATAAAAATAAACAAAATATAGTGGCTATGGTACACAAACTGATGAACGCGTCTGCGTGACAAAAGGTAATCTAGGTCCTTCTCCAAGGTGCAATCTATCTCCTTGCCAAATTTCATTACGATCCGTTCAGCGTTTTAGTCGTGAAAAGGTAACACATAAACAAACAAACAGACTTACTGTCGCATTTATAATATTAGTATGGATCGATACTACTCCTACTCGTTTAATTAAGGAAACACATCCAACCATTCAAAACCAAGCGTAAAAAGTAATAACCAACAAAATTCGCCAAACTCGACATCACCATAGTAAAGGCGTTGGCACCACGCCAGCACTTCATGAATCAATTGCCACGGGTTCCGTGCCACTTTATCATATACCTGTTGTACTCACACATATTTTACATATTACGGCAGGGGTGATAACTCAACCGACTTTGGCTTGGCGTCAAAATAGTTGGCTGGTCTTCTAGATGATAGGATATAAGGTGTGGTGAACCTTGCAAGAGAAAGTAGTTTAATATATGTTTAACATCAGTAATCAGATTGTTTCTCTGACTTTGTCATTCTAGAAATCTGGCGAACAAATCTCATAAGGGCCAATAGTTTTGACTGAATCAAAACCTAGCTGGTTTCTGGTGAAGAAGAAAGGGTAACAAATGCAAAAAGGTTTCGTGTGTTAATTGCTTTTCACCATCCATCAGTTTGTACAGAAAAAAATATATAAATAGCAGCTAGACATATAAAATCATGTACGATTACTTTCATTTATTTACCATTACATAAATGTACGATCAGGAAAATAATTCACGCTTTTAAGCTTATTAACTTTCACCAAAAAGCATAATAATCGATTATAATTTCTGCGTAATCATACAACATGATTTTACCGTTCAAGTTCCTTCACTTGATAAATACTATTATCAAAGACAGATGTGAACAGAAGGCGGAACTAAAGATTACTTAAAATTCTTCCCAGACAGCTGGTAATAAGAGTTTTTTCTTAGCAGTTCCATAACTTGTTTGAGACTGCAAAAACGGAAGTCATGTTTCCACAATCTCGACGAACTTTTCCAATCTCCTGGACACATTCAAACTTTATACCGTAAGCCTGCTTTTGTCACTCGTCACAAAATGCAGCGCTCCCGGTAAAAATGATCATCCTAGCCTTCGTAATACAACTTACTTGCCAGACAGTATTCAACGAGTAATGCGTTCTTCAAGTCCACTTCAGTCACATTTGAGATTTGAAGACGGTATTGTTTCCACGCTTGAGAACGTTCAATAACTCTTCAACATCATCCTGCTCAATTCAGCAAGATAACGGGGATTTAAGATCCTACAAAAACATTGAATCATATTTGAACATTAGAAATCCGAGTCTTATATATGCGTTTCGGTTCTTTATACCGTAGATCCAGTGAAATTGGACACATATTTTCTCATCAAACACTAAAGAATTTTCACATTCTTCAATGAACATGTTAATGCAAATGATCTCATAAAGCTGAGAAGAAATTACTCTGTCAGTATAATGCGGAGTAATGTGTAATTTTAAGACTACTGCACGCGATGCTATTTACAGGTCAACTATGTTTTGACGACGCTACATTTATCATTTATAACACCCGGCCAGCACAGTGTCAAGGTGTCAACAACGGAGACTACTTTCAATCTTAACACTTTAATCCCTTGCAAAGTTCGCGACACCTGTGTTGCGACAACGTAATATCGACCGTGCGTGCATCCGGGATTCGGTAGCGCGATACGGGTTACGTCCGGTCGACAGCCTCCGGGTCACAAGCCGGACCCGCAGCGCAGACACGTCGTTAAATCACGCCGTGCAAACACGCTAATTGAAACTGATATTGAGTCGGATCTTTCGATACTTAAATACAAACGGTTCCGACGTTAATTTGGAAGAGGAGAAATGTTTTTGTCATTCTGAATCCATTTGTAAAAGTCAGATCCATAAAGGTCGAAGTGATGGTTGTTCTAAGGCTCCCCGACTGATGGATAGAGCCTTCACGTGCAATCTAGGGGTTGTGCTTAATTGTTTTAGCTATTCCTATTAAATCAACTGAAACCCAATCTGTCATTCCGAGTTGGAAGCAATATTAGTAGTTAATTAGGGTCACCGGACAGGCTTTTCCAGCGTAGTGACTATGAATAACAAAGGGTCCGTTAGGGAAAAGACCCTTGCGAAATAATGGGACAGTTAGTAAACTGTGAGACAACAGTCGGTGACTGGTATAAACTTGAAATTATATTGAAAATTTGAGCAGATAAATGTAAAAACATCCCAAAACTCACTTAGTGTCAAACCGAGTTAATAAATAAGAGGGTGAAATACCAATAATCCCGAGAGAATTGCAAATAAAAATGTCATAGCACAACGCGACAAGGGGTGGCAAAGGTCGCCATTTTAGTACAAGAGGGAGGCGCAGTGTAAACACTAGGGAGCAAAGGCGATAGCCTGATTCAACATAATTTGGCAGACATTGATAAATTGAAAATCTCAGTTTATTGTTAATAGGAATGGGTTCGAGAAAGTGGTAGACTGCGAGAGGCTGATTAGACGACCCCAATTATGATTGTACAAACATAAATTTGTGTATTCATGAAAATAGTGTTGACAGAATCTTTTATTTAGATTTGCCATTTTAGCTTCGCAATAGATATACAGTTATGTAGATCAAAATGTTTAAGCCTATTCTGGGTGAGATGAGACGCCGACATAAAACAGTAATTCTCAAAAATATATTTCTACATTCGTGTCATTATATATTCTTTATTGCACACAAATCAAGGAACATACACAAATACAATTATGATAATAATGTACAAAGGCGAGCTTAACTCAGAATGAGTTTTCTTCCAGCAAACCTTTCATTCATCACAGCAACCGTAATAATAGAACTAGAACCATGAATGGGAACCTGATCAAAAGCCTGTTATTTACACCCACGTCCTCATAATATCTCAGTTCAGGCGACATACCGGAACACCTAAATTTCTTGAAGAACTGAATTACCTCTCACATTTCCTGTTGCCCTGGTAAATTTATTACGGTACAGGGCGATTTCAGCTTACTCAAGGGACAACTTACACATTTTGCGGACAAAATATGGTTCATATCCTGGAATTGTGTTTGGACAGTTTGTTCAAAACATTTCCTAATAATATTTATTTTTAGCGTCATTTTGGATGTGTATATTTTAATTAGTTAGATAAGAGTCGGTCTCGTTGAATATTTTTTGATGTGCAGACGAGAATAGAGTAGTACGTGGTTTTATGTAATGACGTGCTTGGCGTGGTGGCAGCGTGAATAGCTCTCTGAACGTTAACGCAGCAATATGGTGATGGTATGTAAATTAATGAACGTGTCGGAGGTGTAACGCCTCATTATATCCTATAAAGGTAGCGTAATCTAAAAGGGATCACCAGACCTAGTATTTCAAATTACATGTTATACAAATACAAATTTCACACGCATTGCTCAATACACAACACAATACGCGTTATACAGTAAGTTATTTCGCATAATCAGAAACCCTGTATTTCATAATAAAAAATCAGTCCCCTCCGAAGATGAGAAACACACAATTTCTAACAAAATTGCCTCATTCGAAATTACGTTACTTAGCGTGACAGCGCATAGCATTATCGTAAAAATGAAAGGCGCAATCCTCCCTATGCCGAGGGGACAAGACTACAGCCTTCCCCGATGCCCCCCTATCTGAAATAGGGTTGTAATGGATACTATTCGGAACCGAAAAGTTTAGTGTTATTTTACCGAAGTTTCAAGCTAAGGCGTTTTGGAACCGTGAGCCATGTTGGACACAAAACTAAGCAGCAGGCTTTTTCTGAACCGCTAACGCAGCAAACCGCAGTCACTACTTCATCAAGCAAAACACTGTACGTAAAAGTATGGCTACCTATAAGCTGGAAAATCAGCTATACCCATTTGCATCGTTCTATTAGGTAGTCCATGTTGAACAGTACTTTCTAAGAGATTGATAGGGGAGATCGATTTCGGGGTCGACATCCCTGCTTTGTTAAAACAAAAGCCGTGATTGTTTGTTTAATGGGGCGACGGCGACGTTACGCACGATCGATCTACCTCCGGCTCTAAACACTGATCTGTGTCTTTGGGGCCAAATTCTTTTAACTGTTTGTTTGCGTGGCGTGGTATTTGGATAACAAAAAGTTTTGTAAAATAAAGGAGAAAAAACAATTCGATTTGCAAGTTTTTTCGACGCTCGTGGGAGAGAGAAATACGAAGTTTATGCCCAAAATTTGTCACCTCTAGACTCTTCGCAGAATTGACGAAGACTCCTTCTACTGAGAAAGTTGCTACTGCAGTTGTCATTGAATTTTGTAGTAGTTACAATTGTTTTAAAAAATTGGTCCTTTAGAGACGTCACAAAATCCAAGACCAGAAAGTGTAATGTATCTCTTAAGTCAAGGGAGAGCCAATAAAGCACACCACAAGGCACTCGTTTTCTACAGAAAAACCGCACCTTATCCTGACCACATAAGATTAAAATTTAAACGTACTACGTTACATCATGCATAAACAACACAGACCGCAACGGGGTGCGTCGCATGCAATTTCCATGGCACTTCCTATTGGAAAGGGGACCAGCTCGTTTTATGGTTGTTCTACGTCATCCAGCTTTATGTGAACGTTTTAGTTATAAATGACGTCATAAATATTACATCGTAAAATTATCGTAATCTGTGTCGTTTTTATGGTAAGCTAATAGGCAGTTTCGTATTGAATTTATGTTATTGTCTAGTCTTGCGAATGATAAATTTTCTGGTACTGTTAATTAATTTGTATCTTGGGGTATTTCATCTTTTGGGGGTACTTTAAGAGGTTTACACTAGAGTTCCTACTGATGGCAAATGTTGTATTTGTCGTAAATTGTATTCCACTGTACCAGGGTAGGACGTACGAAATCAAATAATGTTATTGCTTTAGAAGCAGGGTGGAAAATTGCTTTTATTACGTTTGTATATGGAATATCACGCTTTCCTTTCTTGAATGAACAGGCAGATTGTACTGTTTTTACATGACTGCCCAAAAATAAGTTTTATGGGTTAAGTTTTATATTTTATGTTTTAGGGGTTCATGTATGTAAGTATGTATGTATGTTTCTGAATTTATTCCAACCTGACTTCGAAATGCCTAAACAGATTTAGATGTATCAAGTATCGTTAGGATCCTTACATCGTCCCTTGTAACATAGGCAAGTCAGATAAAAATAATAATTTATGAGGCGTTAAATTAAAAAACAATCATAAATGGCATGCGCGCTTTTTTTTAAAGAATTTCATCCTTTTTTAGTTTGTATAATAACTGCGTTATATAGTTTGACTCGCGACATCGCCGCGGGCTCAGCTCATGAATAAGAGCTCCGTTCGAGTTCGAAACTCGTCGAGTAATCCCGAAGAATGCGCGTGAGTAATAACCGCTAAACTATAATTAATATGAATTTCATCTTGTTCATAAAGTATGCCCTGCCCTATGTGTTCTATTTGAGCAATCTAATTAGGCGTCATTAGTAATAAACACATTAACAAGCAATGTCAGGAGTCCAGTAATCAACAGCGATATTAAACAAAATGCTTAAGACATAGAAAGAAAGACAATGGAAAACAAATTATTACTGCACCTATGGTTATTAATATTTTAATTAATTAAAATTCTAGGTATGACGTCATCAGTACTCGTTGCTTGTCACGACATTCCATCATAACCTTATATACCATTATATTTGTCTGTCCTCAGACTCGTTAAAATAATTAATGTATTACGTCACTTCAGCTAGATGACCATTATGTGGTCAGTGGTTGTCATCAATTTATTTTGTGATCTCATCAAAAGCTTGTTTACATGGATCAATCTGCCTAGCCTTTTCCCAATTGAATCAGGGTCGGCTTCCAGTCAAACCGGATGCAGCTTGATACCAGTATTTTACATGGAGCGACTGCCTATCTGACCTCCACAACCCAGTTAATACTGGGTAACACGATATCTCGTGGTATGACTGGTTGTCAGACTTTCAGGCCTCTGACTACCCATAACGGCTGTCATAGATCTTAATTTGACAACCGGGACCGAAATCGGTATCCCAGATCGATCGGTCTCGGTATGAAATGATGGTCACCCATCCACAGACTGACCACAGCAAGTGCAGCTTAATCTCGATCGATCGATCTGTGCGCCTGTTAATTAGCCACGAGCCCCTCTCTTGTTTACATGGATATATGTTTATATGCTAGATGGACTATGGAGCTATTATAAGGTTCTCTTAGTTTCCCCTTACATAATTAGACAAGAAAAGTGTTAAGACACGTCGGCCTGACACGGCTGGTGTGGCTGGCTAGAAGTATCAAAGCTCAGTCAAAACCGTATCTCTGACAACTCGATGTTTGAATCTTATTGTTTACCTATCAAAAATGAAGCTATAGACGTAAAGTATTCAATGGATGCAAATGCGCTACTTCCACAATACTGAGGGTAAAAAAATATGTGCACATACCCAAGCTGTGAAAATAGCAACTACCACCAACTACTCTACACGCGTTTCGCCCCCCCACGGGCCATCATCAAGAGCTGTTAGATCGTGCAGTGTCTACCACTATTGGTATTTTCATGACTACCCTCAATATTGTGGAAGTAGCTAAATATTGCAGATATCGCTGATCTGTGTTATACAGAAACTTGTTTACATACTTTGACAGTAAGTGAGCCCGTGTATCGAACTAACATTTGTTCATATTTGCAACCTACCCTCAAAAACTCGTAACATTATAACGATGCCCAGTTTTTTTTTTTTGCAGTTCCCCCATCATTTGGTTTATTTTTGTAACTAATATGTCTAGTTTTAAATATTCTCATGTAAGTGAATTGTAATTCTTATGAGAATAAATGATCTCAAACCTCATATTGTATGTATTTGCATCCATTGTAATCGACTTCGGCAAAGTTACGCCTGAATCTATTCATTAAGGAATTCAGACAGGGCTTCTCTTAATACGATTTGTAGACACGAGTTCAAATTAACACTGACGTCACCACTTCAATTCTAACACAAAATTATCCGTCTGCAGTCATACAGCTTCCTTTTACTATTACTCCTTGAATGTGCCACCTTATACCCACTTACCTATTATGAACTCATGATGATGAAGTCACCTGGTCATAAACAGGTGAGAAATAGTTCTAAATGTAACCACAGCATCACTTTACCTGAAACAAACATAACAAAGTTATTAGAGACGATCGTGATTGTAAATGACTTATGCGCACGCGACGAAATAAGCGCATAAAGAGAAACTAATCAATAAATTGTTTGCCGCCAATTTTAACTAGAAGATTAGCAATGAATCACTTCATTTTAAAAATGAGTTTTTGTAGTTATTATATTAAATGGAAAATAGAGTATAGGGACTGAATAGATAGCAATGACGGCAAAAGACGTGTTAAAATATGGATGAAGAATTCGCGGTGGTGAGCAGAGGTCGAGATGGCTTAGTGGCTCGCGACCGTATTTCTTTTTCCATTATAACTTTAGAGTTCGCTAAGCATGCGTGAACGCTTTTCAAAGATTTATTTTTAATGAGTAAAATTTTGGTCTAGATTTTGATTAATTTTTTGGTTTCAATATTGCGTCTGAAAGAGAATAATGAGGAATAACATATAAACATAATATTACAAATTTGAGACGTAAAACGTTTTCATTAGATGGCTTCCCTTTCCTTACTTAAGGGGAAGACGTTCCACCATTATCATTTAACTTTATACGCAGGCAGGCGAACGTTGCAATCTACGAGGTATATTATTATAGAATTCTTGATACCCGTAGAAAGGGCGGGTATAATCATAATCAGCATCATTGCTGTATGTCTCAGTTACAATAAGTGTCTTATATGAAATATTGTTTCCTGTAAAGGGACTGAATAGATGGCAATGACGTCACCAAAAGATGTAATAAAATGTGGAAGAATTAGTGGTAGTGAGCAGGGGTCGAGTTGGCTTAGCAGTCAGAGCGCCTGTAGTATTTATCCGGGAAGCGCCGGTTCAAATCCTGCTCATGACCGTATATTTCTTTCTACAAAAAATTTTAACTTTAAAGTAAATCTTTGATTAAGATGTTTCAATATAAATATTATGATTATTTCATAAATCTTCGTCTCAAAGGACCAAAACAAATTGAGACACCTTTCACCGGTCAAATAAATTTATATTTATGAGCTGCGAGTAATATCTCTGGCCATCTATAATCGCACCCCTTTCCTTTTTGACCCTGCTGGAAATGGATAAAACTAGTAAGTTTTTTTAAAGATCTTCTCAACTCCGATATTCCGTTATTTATAAACATTACTAGATAAAGAAAAGGAAAAAAACATAAGGTAACATACAACAAGGGGTGTTGGTATTTAAGTAGTACCTATGAATAAATATACGTAGGAAGCATAGCGCTTCAACAAGAGATCCCAAGGGACTCCTACAACTAGATGCATAAGAAATGCCTAAGGATATTGTGATATTTGACGTTTGCAACACAGATGTCAAAGACAGAGCGAAGTGAATAAAGAAGGCTGATACTAGCACCACCATATGGAAGTCACAGTCGGAAAGAGAGAGACAATGAATATAGTATAGCTAAAAGTGCTAATGACTGTAGACTTGACATCTGTTCATATAATTATAACGATATTTTTTATACATGTTGAGGCCATGTAATGCCTATATTAACTATATTTTTCAAGGAAACATTGAAAAATAATAGTAAAAAAATAGTTTAGTAGATCTGTAAATTATTGCTAAATAAATATCGCCAGGCGTCTCCATAAGACGAATACAAGGATACTCGAAATTCGGACAACGACAAGGTAGCTCAGTGGTACAGTGATGACACGAAATGTCAAGAGACGCGGGTTCAAGCCCCGTGATTGTCTATTATTTTTTAATGTTTCCTTGAAAGATATTAATTTACATATGTTTCCTATCAGCATTAACGCATGCTTAGCGAACTCACTAACACAGTTCACTAAGCATGCGTTAATGCTTTTCGAAGTTTTATCTTTAATTGTTAAGGTAATTGCATCTTTACGACATTGTACTGCAACAACTGCAAAGATTGTCGGGTCGGTTCGGTCACCTATATAGGGACTAAATAGATAGCAATGACGTCGCCATAAGACGTGTTAAAATATGGATGGAGAATTCGCAGTGGTGAGCAGAGGTCGAGATAGCTTAGTGGTCAGAGCGCCTGGAGTATTTAACTGAGAAGCGCAGGTTCGAATCCTGCTCGCGACCGTATTTTTTTTTTTCCTTTAAGACCCTGAGTATCTTTTGTTTACCACCCTGAACGTGAACGAAGCCACAGACAAACTGAAACTTCTCTGACAGGGGTACATTAATCAAGACGTCAGATAATATCGTTAGCGCGATCACGCCGCGTCTAATTGGGGTCAACAGTCCGCTATCGAGACGGTGACTCATCTGCACGATAGACGTACCGATTGAGGGTTAGAAGGTTCAAGCGTTTATAAAGATGGTTAAGTATGTACTTTACTAGTTACAAAAATATCATTTTTTTATCGTACTTTGAAATTCTCGCTTCTGTAAATTAGCATAAGAGATATAAAAGGGTTAAAAGGGCCGTGTCTGAGAAAGTTAGAACATACGTTTGAAATTTCATCGACTTTTGTAAAAAGTTTGGTTTTAAATAGACAATCTCTCTTCATCCACTACAGAGACAACCGTCGGCTTCCGAGATCAGGATAGAAAATAATTTCTACTTAAGTACACCTCTTGTTTTGATTATACTATGAATGTTTGGGCGGTTTATATTATGGAGTGGACGTCTGATAATCTTATTTAAGAATCCTCATGTTACAATAGATATTGCGTGAAGAGAATAGATAGACTTCTTGAGATGGGTTCACACTGTATTCCTGAGTTAAGTTGATAATGTATATCATTTTCTGCATTACTCATACAGGCTAGAAAATTCGATTTGATTTGATTTGATTTGATTTGACCATCAAACAGATGAATATTTCTAAATCATTTATTAAATTAATAGTAACTTTCTCAGAGGGCTTATAAATTAATGTTTTTTTTTTAAACCTAATGAAATTAATTTTAAAACAGTGACATGTTGTATGCTACAGATTAAAAACACATAAGAGATGACAACCAAAAAATTCGATTGCTTCGTTACTATCAGGCGCTATCTACAAATCCTGATAAAGAAAGCCAAGCCTATCTCAACTTTCATAAATACTTAGTACTCTATCTACATTTTCTTTATAAACACACTTGATACACACATTAATGCAAAAGATAAGGCAGTCATGTACTTATCAAATTATTTCTACGGCCAGGTTCATACGTCTTGGTGTGTTACATAAATAAATATGACAGTAATAGTTCGATCTGTGTAAATATACGGCCAATATGATTCATGTTAGATGTATCGGAGATATATTTAACATATATGTAATTTATTTTATGATCTATTTTTATGTGTTGCTCTGAACTCCCGCGGCTTCTGGAATTCTTTAGACAGACAACTTGTAAATTATACTAAAGCTTTATATTGTTATTGGGAATTTTTAATTTACAATAATTTAGTATTAGCTGCGGATTATAAGTCAGGATAAACCTTTTGCATATAAACGACTTCATATGTTTTACTACTTTTCAAGGAAACATTGAAAAAGAGTACGCGACCCTTGACATTCCGTGTCATCACTCTATCAACTGAGCTACCGTGTCGCTGTCTGTTTGTATTAAATTTCAAGTCTCCATGTAGATATTTTATTTTCTTTAATCTCAAAATGAACCACAAGGCCCTAGTTCTAATGGCCAACTCAGCGGTTTTTGACCTTTCGTTTTTCACTACAAATGCGAACCATTTACGCGTGACTCGTACCATAACGCCAATAAATGGATACTCTATTACGGGTATTAGAAACACACATTTTACTTCAATGCCAGTTGGTATCAGCAATCTCAACCGTTACAATGATGTGACCTTCAGTGCATGTCGGTGACGAATGCACGTGAAGTCATCTCGGTATTGTGTACCAATTGATCCTTTGTGCCAGTAGTTTAGGTCCATTGTCGGGCCCGTGTGGACCTTGTGGGCGGTATAGAAGTTACAGTTACAAGTTGAAATTGAATTCGCATTGAATTTCTGTTCATTTCGGTTCATTGAGTTTAAGCTTCAGCTGTTTTATTTTTATCAAAGATGGGTCTATGTTTGGCCACCAACTCGCCTGATGGTAAGCGACGGTGTGGCCGAGGATTCAGCACGTAGATCCAGAAAAAATCTATTCACTCTAAGTAGAGTAGATAGATTTGGGAAGAACGATAGTTGGGGAGCTGGTGCCACTGCCCAGACCCGTCTCCCACAACGGTTGCACCGGACTACATCCCAAAACACGACTAGGTAGCTTCACGGCATGCCTTCGTCCGGTGGGTGGTAACCAGCCGCGGCCGAAGCCTCAGAGTCGTCGACCAGAGTAGTCCCACCACGTGTAGGAATTCCATTTTAAGGGTGCACTACTACGGACGCGGGCAACTCAGCCAGATGATATGTCTTTGTAATTTGTATCAAATACACATCATCAAACCAGAAACCCGTTCCGAAAGAGTTAATATTTATATTTTATATTATAACATTATTATTTTAATACTAGCTGTGCCCCGCAAACGTTGTTCTGCCTTATAAATTTTCTGGATAGGGCCACCCTTATCACATAGGGGTATAAAAAATAGCCTACGACCTATTCTCAGACCTACAAATATACACAAAAAAAAAACACAACAAACAGCCGTTTCGGAGGAGTTCGATTACAAACACTGTAACACGAGATATTTATATATTAGATTAGATGTAGATACCAAAATATGCATTTTTAGATACATTGACGAAAATTTAAGTCGTATTAAATAAATATATCTAAAAATTACTATAACAATAACATAATGTAACATTCCACCATATACAAAAACAAAGCAAAAGAAAAGATGAATCACGAATTCACATAGCCAAAGAATCTATTGGACAGCGCCTCGACTGGCAGTGATCCGAACACGTAAACAATGCTGAAATAGTCGACATTGTTGCCAAAACGCACGACAGATCGGCACGCATTTTTATTTCGTTACATCACCTGAGAATGTTCTATAGCAAAACTGAGAAACGAAATCCTTTACATTGTTTGGATAAGTAAGAAAAAAATAGAAGTCACCCCGACCGCTTTTACAAACAGGTTTCCATCAACAACATTGCAGTTGGGCGACGTGGTGGACAAAGGACTTCCAAATTTTAAAGATGCTTCATTCAATCAATCAATACATCCTATCAGTTTACTGCTGGATACAGATCGTTTTGTAGTTAGACCAGCGAAGTATTAGACCTCAAAACAAGTACAACTTAAGTCCCCTTGATAGAATATTGACACCACAAGATTTTATTAATACAAATTGTATGAGATTGACTCATTACTAACGTGTCGTGTTCTTGTGGGTGTCACTGCTATTATTATAATTTACCTACAAACTGTTTTATTGTAAACATTTGCTATTCAACTCACGCTTGGCCGGTTTTCCTTTCAGCGGCGACGTGGCCACGAAGCTGTAAACTTAGAAACTGTTGAACAATAAATAGTGATTTAAGGGAGTCGTTAATTTGAAATTTAACTGATGAATATCTTTACGGAACTGAAGACCAAAACTTGCAATTCCTTCGACGCTGTTTATTAGAACAGAAGGCGTGATTTGAAACTCAGCAAGAACACATTGATATAATAAGAAAGATCATAGAAATCATTACCAACCCGATAACGTTTTTCTACTCTCTCATTTAAGATACTTATAATTTAAAGCAAACAATGTCCAGTTAAGGTTTTTTCCTTAAACTCAATCGTCTGAGCGTAAAGTATAACATAATACATCACTGTCTTGCATGTGAATCACCGTAAAGCTATTTAAATAGAAACTTCAATAAAATGGAAACCTCTTGAGGTGACGCTATAATATGGTAATTGGAGCGTTGAATCAATGAAATCTACGAACTGAACTCATTCAACATCAACGACTAACTTGTGAATGGTCATTTTGCCAATTATTGCCAAATTATTATAACAATCCTGAAGTAGAAAATACTTACAAGTATTTTAATTTTATTTTGCATTGATAGTTTGTGCCTGAAAGATATCTCCATTCTCAGCGTAAATTACATTAAATTAGTTTTAAATTATCGTGTAATTTCCTCTCTATATTTTCCTTTACTAGTTTAAGTAATAATATTATGGTGAAGGATATGTCCTAGTTACATAAGATGCTTGCGTTCCAGCGTCAGTCATCCTACAACTGATTTCGTAAAAAGAGTAGGTCAATTGGTCCTTTTGTCGGAGGACCAAAACTCCGGAAGGACCAACTTTGTATTGCATGACACGAAACTATTTTTAGCATATTTTCAAGTAGCGTGTATGAACCAAGATATTTAAAAACACATTTCTAACATCACATTACGAAACATAAATAATTTCTTCGAAGAATAATAACTATCACCTCAATTCTTCATGAATAAATGGCGGAACTAATCATGCAAAAAATACATGAAAGTTGCAACACTGATGCATCGACGTACTGACGAAATGTATGCTTAGAGAAAGGGTGTCCAAATAATTGGCCTAGTATGTGAGCTAAGAATAAGAGTTCGGAGTACAATCATTAACATAGCGCCCATTATATCTTGGCACGTGGCGAAATTGGGAACCGAATTTAAATTCACTGACACAATGTCGCTATCTGCTTCTGCTAGTGGCGCCGCCCTGCATAGCAGATATATTAGGCACACAATAGCTGCTGTGGTTTTATTGTTTGATAGTCCATTGTGTCGATCAATGAATATTTGTGTTTTCATTCATCAGTGTTCACTCCGCATTGATTTGACACGTGCAGTCGGGCAGCAACAAATGTTTACTACCTGGCACTATTAAATTCCACATCAATATTCTACTACAAAACCAGGGTAGTCAATGTCTTGAATCAATTAGAGAATTTTAAGAAATTGTGCTAATATAAGGACACCGTCAAGCTTGCATTACCTAAGCTAAAAATCCTAAGCTAGATATTGGTTTACATGGTCTCATCAAATTCCTACATCTTTTATAGACATCGCATGATACGATCCCGTCCTACGTACTCCATAGCAACACCTACACACAGGCCCTAATCTCCTGGTATTTCAGTACGTGATCGTTTATAAAAGTTTCATAATCAACTGACGTAATTTCCCTGCTGGTCACTGTATTTATATCTGCCCTGCGGCCATTACCGAGGAATGCGTGCCATCTGGTGTGGATTGTTTGTAGGGCAACAAGGCACTTTACATTGAATGTTGGATGTATTTGAATGGTCACTTCACCGTGAAATGAGAGGGAATTAGAGCGGCACGGGCTAGATCTCAGTACTGAGGTTGCACGCCAGCGGGAAGGGGTGTAATTTCCGATGATCAGACAAGAAACTGAATATATTCCAGTACACTCTAACTTCTTCAACTGTTTATTAATCCACTTGTTACGAGAAAGAGGAACGCCAACATCAGTGAATGTTAGCTTAACCTACCCAAGTTACACCTGATAGGGACTAGGAGGGTGGTTCTGAAGTCAGAAAAAGGGGTGATCACTTTATTTGCTAAAATTCATTTTCTCTTTGTTCTAATACCATTTGTGAAAAGTGAATAAGTTTAAAATGCAGCAGCATATGCATCACATCTCGTCATAAAATATACTAAAAACGATTTATTACATTTTATTTAATAACTTTGTATGAATTCGAACTCTTTTAGATGATACCTTTGGTAACTTTTATATAACTGTTCATATTATAGACTAGCTGTGCCCGCGACTCCGTCCGCGTGGATTTCGTAAATTAACACCATTACGTGTATTAACACAAATTCATAATTAACAAATGTTCGACGTGATTCTTTTAATTGGCATAACTTTTTTATTTATGAACCGATTGACATGAAACAAACACTAAATCAGAAAGTTATTATATTAAATGGAAAAAGATTTTTTTCCATTTAATATAATAACTTTAGAGTTCGCTAAGCATGCGTTAATGCTTTTCAAAGATTTATCTTGAATTATTAAGATAATTGCATTCTTTACGGCATTGTATTATCTGCAAAGTTAGTCGTGTCGGTTCAGTCACTTGTATAAGGACTGAATTGATAGCAATGACGTCGCCATAAGACGTGTTAAAATATGGAAGAAGAATTCGCGGTGGTGAGCAGAGGTCGAGATGGCTTAGTGGTCAGAGCGCCTGGAGTATTCATCCGGGAGGCGCAGGTTCGAATCCTGTTCGCGACCGTATTCTTTTTCCATTTAATATAATAACTTCAAACACTAAATGTTAAGTGAAGCTTACCACAATATTTATTATATATATATTTGTGAAAACCACATCTAAATCGGATAAGCCATTTCTGAGATTAGCGTGCACAAACGCACAGACAAACAGACAAAAATTCTAACAATCATTCTTTTGGGTGCTATTTGTGTTGATAAAGGTCCCAATAATATTTTTTCTCAAATATCTTCCATGTACAGACAACGATCCGTTACATTTTTATTATATGTATTGATTGTTTGAATAATAATTGCAGGAGCACTCGTTAATAAGTAACATAATAAAAAGCAATCGAAATACACGTACACTATCATCACATTAACGAGAATAGAATTAACTTTATCATGTTTATCCACAAATTCTTTACTACCAAAACATTTTTTAATACGCAAGTCACAGATAAGATTAGACAACGGCACTCCCATCTGCATTACTGGGTCACTATAATGTGCTCAAGTAAACATAGCCATAGTTAGTCTGTAGTGACTTCGTGAGTCAATATTATTAGAAGAATTGAATATGTAGATGATTTCTGCGACCGCAAGGACCAAATATCAAATTTCTAAATTTACTAGACTATTTTAGTTACTAACTGTGTGTACGAAGATTATCTTTTTTTTTATACTTCTGTGCAGTTTACAATACCTACTGACTTTAAGACAAAATAAGCGACCGTGAAAAATTTAATCCATCATATTCCGTGTCGAACTGACATAACGTACATTTATAGAATAAAATATATTTTAGCAATAGTACCAACTGCACGTAAGATTATTATGCAGGAATGCCAACATTCGCGTGTGTACAGGAAATGACGCCGTGCTTATGATGTGAGGACGTGGCGTGAGGATATTTTGTAATGTATTGCGCGATATACAAGGTTTTATAATAATACCTGTATTAATATCATGCTATAATGGTTTTAATACCGCAAAAATTATCTATGAAACTGCTATCCTCATCGGATCGGCTTCTAAAAAGCAATCAAATTGGTAATCACAGAATATTGTTGCTGGCCAGTGACTGTCATTTGAGACTATATTACACAGCGATATAGGGACACCCAGAGCGAAAAACTTTTTCTACCATACATCTCTACGTATCAAATGATAAGCCTAGAGAGGTACTTAATACTGACATGAAGAAACAGACATGCTAAGCTGAACCCAAACATATTAGTACAAGTCCTGGAGAACGTTGATGACATCTCTATTCTCTGCCAGCCGTCATATCGGTTTTAAACTTCATTTAGATAATAGCAACAGAAATCATTAATGTTGATAATAGACGGAAAAGTCCCCCACCTGAACACTACTTAAAAATCATTATTCCATAGCTATGCGCTTAATATTTTTGTTTTGGCAATACCAAGGACCATTCATTGTGTTGTTAAAGGGGGAGATCCGTGTTTGGTAGTGATTCTACATGGAATAATATGAAGAAATCCATGGTTGAATACTTTGGCGAATACTGGTAAAAAGGATAACCCACATTTTATTTGGACCACACACTGGCCTTGAGAGTTTGAGTTTGCGAAAACAGATGGGTTTCAGAGAGGGGCGTGTTGCTGATGCATAGGTACCAATTTAACTTTGAGAGAAGAGATTTTCATGAGAGCATTATAAATTACCAGAATAGGAACCAAACGTTGATTCTTTAAATGTCAAGTTTTAAAACCCACAAAACTGTGCATTTAAACACGCCTTTGAAAATAAAGTACAGTTGGACAATGTGTTTCGTATTTCCTTTTTCCTTGTTGCCTTGCATTATGCATATCAGCCAGTAAGCTAATAATTTTTAAATAGATATTAAATATAACTGTTGTTATAAATATATGTGTTGCATCATACGATATATTTGACGATCAGGGTTACTCATTATTTTGTTATTTCGGTAACAAATGCATGAAGGTCGCGCTTAATAACTTTATTTTGTGGTAATGGTTTTGCATATTATTAGCAACATGCCTGTATTTCACGAAGGATTAGGCAGTACTGTTGTACGCCTAAATTTGACTGAACCTGTTACTAAATACTGAGCACAATTCCGAACCCAGACAAAGTGCTAGCAGATACAGAAGCCGAAAAATGACGCCCATAGACTGTTTAATTCACGAACTTTTCGGCTGATGTTTAGGCTTGTCTCCAGAAACATGTGGATTCCTTTTATACAATATACAATATAAAATAGTAATAAAATAATAAATAGTAATAAAAATAGTAATTAATATAGGCATTACATGGCCTCAACATGTATTAAAAAATATAATTATATATGATTTATAAAGGATTGGGATGTTGTTCGGCGATTTACAACTGTAAAGTGGTAACGCTGAGTTTAGTAGATCTGAAAATGATTGCTAGATAAATATCGCCAGGCGTCTCCTTAAGACGAATACAAAGAAGGTTGAAAATTTCAATGGGGAATAGCGAGACAAGGTAGCTCAGTTGGTAGAGTGATGACCCGGAACGTCAAAGGTCGCGGGTTCAAACCCCGTTCTTGTCCATTATTTTTTCAATGTTTCTTTGCAAAATAGTAATTAAAAAAAAAGTTAATATGAAGGTCAAACTCTGAACCGAAAACAAAAAACAGTACTTAAAATCATTGAAACAAGCATATCACCCTTCACACCTATTCACCACATTGACAAGTAACCACAGATATTCAAAGTGATTCCAACCACAACAATGGGCAATTCATATACATGGCTTATCGTCCGTCATGGTGCGTGGAATATGAACAACGTTATGATTTTATTTAATACGTTGTGACTGTGGATGAATTGATTATGAATAGCTGCTGTTGATGATACTTGTGCATTTGTCATGTTAACGACCGCTTAATGGACCTATAAACATGTTAGGTTTTTTAATAATCGTAAAAAGTTTATACTAATTTGAATGCTAGCAACACAGACTTTATTCATGTGTGACTGGCAGCACCGGCAAAAAGATCGACCTATTCGCTCCAGGCTCGCATAGAGTTCGTACATATTTAGGCAGTATATTGTGATCTGGTTAAAATATGAACACTGAAAAAAGTACAGTATATTCCCCTAAAAAACCCTACTCCTTTCACCAAGCACATATAAACAAAGCACCACTCACAACCTTTGCAATAAACATCACAATTATCAAAACCACACTTATCGAGAGATCTTCGATTAAATACTAACACATAGTTGCCATACTAGAATGCATCGACAACCTGCCACTCATTAAAGTGCCGTCTCATACAGTATATTAACTACCCACATATGGGCAAACGTCCACATTATACTGTCCACATGACGACTCGAAAAAAAAAAAGCAAAATTCTTGCGAAACTTGGCATTCAAACCTTATAACTCGACAAAATTAAATATCCCTTTCGTAATTTTCTTTATGTGGATAAGGAAGGAAGATGCGGTTGGCAACCTTTTAAGGACCCCTCTATATCGGATATTAAAGAACTGCGATCAACAACCTGTTTGGCAAGGTGTAATTATAACAGCGTAGACCGTTCATCACCCATAGTTGTTCCAGCCTAGTCAGATTCCGAGAACCAGTCTCCACAGAGACTTCAAAAGTTAAGACAGTGTGTCTCAATTCGGCAGGATTATAGGATCGTGAACGAAACGGTGACATCACGCTATTAAATATACGGGGCACGGACTGAGACCGGTTCATTTTATGGTTACATGCCATGAGAGTAAGGCAATGGTTCGGAAAGGCGCAGATTTTGATCTCGGCAGATAAACACATACTTCGGTTATGTGTATTGGACAGTTGCAAATATATGTGGTACGAAGAAATCATAATATCAGCCCATAAGCTTCCACCTAAAGGACATGATAGTTCATATAGATTGGTAAGTAAAAAAATCAAAGGGAAAGCAGCGCTAATCACGAGTTGGTGGTTCTTATTAGCACAAAAGAAGCCGTCGCTGCGCTGTTAGTTTTTTTGACATTACGGGCAAAATAAGGAAGGTTCAATTAAGTAGAACAATTAGTAAAATAAATCAAAGAACTTTCTATTGACGCATCACTTAAGAGTCAACCAATTATAAATGATGATAGATGAGAAATATGATTATTTCAATCACTGATTAAAAGTAATTTGTCATCTGTCAGAGTAATTGACCTTATTTTCTGTAGTTAACAAGTAAATTAACAAATAAAGACTTTGAGTTTGAGTTTGAGTTTGAAATTAATAATGCATCTATGATAATTTTCCAGCGTTTGTGATGAGATTTACACACCAACAATTATACGATCTTGTTGGGCCGTGCCAAACTGGTACAAAAACAAAAATCACTGCTTAGACGAACTAAAAGTCACTGCGATAATACTGAACTTAGAAAAGATTCACAGAGAGCTAGATCACATGACAAAACATAAGCTCAACGCGATGTTAAATTACATTGATGCCGTTAGATCACCTACATATTGGAATAGACGACGCTGCGATTAACGATGATATTAACTACAATAATAGAGACAGTTGGAGACAGCAAATTCCTTCAATGACAAGACATGTTCGTGGATACACCCAGAACCAGTTCAGCATGATGCTTTTACATTGATATTGATATGGTTAGATAACCACATATTAGAAGAGTTGACGCAGCGGTTGACGGCAGAATTAAAAGTTTAAAGGCAGATAATAGGTGGTACCTTTGCAAAACAAGAACACTCTAATAAATTTCAGAACCAATGTTATCTACTGTTCTGTAGGTATCAAAAACTATGTCATCGTTAAGTGCGTTTAAGAAAATAAATAATAAAACTATTTCCCATTTTCATTATTCAAGCCAGACATCGCAACGTATAAAGAACCAAGTATAAAGGCTTCCTAACTCGCTAATACTATGTACATCTGCGAGGGCAATCGCTAACGGTCCCAGCTTTTAACGTGAATGCTAAATTACCGATATTAGAAAGTCTAGAATGGAAGAAAAAATTGATTTACTATTTAAACCCGAGAACATTTTACCGATAGGAATGTCGGTAACTGATAAATGGACGTATTTGTTCGTTAAAGTGGGGTCAGATATAATCGAGATGATGTTAGTTTTTGGTCATCCGCTCTGAAAAGGATCTTAATTTGGTATGCGACGGACGTGCAAGATTAATTGAGGTAGATAAAGCTACTGGTTAGGAATATCTGTGCATCGGTGTGCAATTTAAGCTCAGACATTTATGAGTTGATGAGAAAAATATTGTTGAAGTATTTCGAAGACGCTACCTAAGTTTTATAAAAGGTACATACTAGAAGCTAAGACAACTTTACAGTATAGGTATATCAATACTTAAAATCAATCAATATCGAATCTTTTAACCAGCTAAACTTGATCACAACAAACTCAACAAGACTATTATGACATAATTAACATCCATCGACGGTTCGTCGAACTTGGCTCGGCGATATCACGCCCGCATCCGGCAAGAACCGGTAGAGTCCTTACATGGCGATATAGCTAACTTGTAGGAAGTACATGACTCTAATAACGGGGGGTCATTACCATCCTATAATTTGTTAGTGCTAAGAAAGTCGTGGTTGCAAAAATAAACGTAGGTGGCAGACTTGACATAATTGAGCGAGTCGGAAACCCTGATGTAGAGGATGCAACTTGAGAATTAAGTTATTAAAATTTTAATTGGTATCGTGTTTCCGGTACATTAATATTCTGTTTTTGTATACATCTAGCGTGTGGAATAAGAAATAAGCAGTGAATTAATAATAAATTCGTTAGTTTATAATGTAAAATTAGGTTATCCCAAGGGATGTAAACGTGTCGATAGTTGCAAATATGGTCCAAGCGCAAGTTAGAGAAAATATTCCTAAACAGGTTAATATAAAACAAACATCGATACTGGCTTTATAAATATCGAGACAGACAGCTTAGCAATTAAACCTATACGTTAAACAATGTCAAGGTGACACTCGGCACTTTTATCGATATGCACTTAGAGCACCGGCCGAGTCGAGATCGTGACCAACCAGAAAACGGCTGAGACCGTAAAACTGGCCACCTATGTTTCTCTACACGATATTAAGTCCAGGTAGTCGTAAATAACATTTTACTAACCCGGCCTTTGCATGTTAAATAACTTATTAGTGAAGACTATAAATGTAATTTACTAGCATGCTGGGTTTTAATATGCAGAATTGTAATTCCAAAATGTTTCTCACAAAAACTGAAATAAAAACGTGAGAACGAGGACTATTTTAACCTGAAAAGCTAGAAATAGGACCCGCATGCTTATAATATAATCTTATAGCACAAGGTCTATAATTTTTATTTATGTATCAGCAAATGATTGTCGTTGCATGTTGCTACAGTGACCTCACTGCAAGTAACCACTCCAAATCGTGATGTAGTTAACGAAACGCTTGTTTAATTTTTTTTATAGAACTCAGTATTAAAATGAAAAATGAAAGCTTAGATTAAAATTATTTAGTAGGCGGCTTTTTAGTATACTCAAAGCTAAAAGGCACTTAAAGAGAAATCTTTGAAAAGCATTGTCGCATGCTTAGGGAACTCTAAAGTAAGCCTAAGCCATCTCGACCTCTGCTCACCACCGCGAATTCTTCATCCATATTTTAACACGTCTTTTTTGGCGACGTCATTGCTATCTATTCAGTACCTATACTTAGTGGTCAGAGCGCCTGGAGTATTTATCCGGGAGGCGCAGGTTCGAATCCTGTTCGCGTCCGTATTCTTTTTCCATTTAATATAATAACCTAAAAGGCACGCAACTTTTTGGCGAGTAATAGTTTGATCTATATCGCTAATAAGTGGATTTTAGTGCGATTCTTAATCGATAAATTCACATACTGACCTGCCCCATTATATTGGCAGAATAAAAAGTTAATTTTAGCTCTAACGCAAAAGTGTGTTTATTTTTCTTACTTTCCCTTCAAAACGGAGCAAAGGATCGAAAAGACTTTTATTTTGTAAGGAGTTCATTGGAAAGCCATAAAATAAGCATTACATCCTGTGAACATATCTGATTCAATCAAGAAAAAAAAACAAAAAAAATATATCTGCTTTTGCTACACGTAAGCTCCTAAATCTGCATTACGAGTCAAATAATCGCTTGAAATTGCAATCAATGACCTCACCGCATGAGGTAACCGCTTTAAAACGTGAGGTCAACACCTATTTTTCTTTATAGTTTTTTTATAATTTTTGTGACATGAAAATTATTAGCGCGAGTATTAACCGTGCCAGCGCTCTAAGGTACAAAGTTTCGCAATGCGTGATGACAGTATTAGAATTGGTAGAATCTCAATGATAATCTATTAATGGCTGATGAGACTGTTTGACACCGAAGTGCTACAAACAAAACTTGTTTTATCGTTCATACAGCGTTATATATTTCAACTTAACTATATACACATGAGACCAACCTTATTTTTAACCTTACATTACAGAGAAATGACGTAAGCAAAGGCTCTCAACACTCGCGAGTGTGGTAATGTTTTAAATATAGAAAATGATAGATTTGTACGTGATAAATAAATACTAGTTAAGATGATGGAGATAAAACCATTGTTCTAACTTTAGTTATCATCATTTTGTTAGATAATCAAGTATTAGTCAAAAGTAATCGTCAGAATTAAGCAACTACTTTCATAAAGATCTGTGCTGTGTTATTTCTATGGGGAATTTTGGTCATTTAGCAAATTAAAATGGCCAAGTACTATTAAAAATAAAAAATGTATATTAGAAAACTTACTATACATATAACTAACGCATGCGTTAACGCGTTTGAGAAATGTATCTGTATATTATGAGTACTACTGAGGGTTCTGCGTTAGTCTTTCTGTAACCTTTCGGCTCAGCAACGTACAGAATTATACGTTGTAAAAAAAAAACTATTGTGTCTGCTAATGAGTGAGGCAACAGCTGGGGTCAATCAGTAAGCGATAAGGATTAATTTAAAGTTTAAATGTATCCTTATCGCTTACTTACATTCAAATTTAAAACCATAAATTATAATTCTTTGGTTCCGTTGGTACTATTCTAATTACAAATAACTTGTTATTTTTATTTAATTCTTGTGTTTGTGTACACTGACTTGTGTATACTACATTACCATTAGTAAACTGCCTTATTGATCTAGTGGAGGCATCACCAAATAGTTTCATAAGAGGTCCGTTTAAAAAAAAAATGGTTGACGCGGTCCGTTTGGTAAACGATTACTAGCAAACAAGGTCCGCACAAAATAGTTCGGCGGTCCGGATCTGGACCGCGGTCTGCCATTTGGTGACCCCTAGTCTAGTGGTCCTAAGCACGACTGCTGAGCATGAGGTCCCGGTTCAGATTCCCGAGTCGGGCAGTGTTATTGAGTTTTACTGTTGGGAAATTCTCAGTAGCAGCCCGTAGTTTGGAATTGACACCGGCCGATGGCAATAGGCTCAATACCTATTACATGGGACTTAATAACAGCATTGGTGAAATGTGGGTGTGAAACTGTGTACGCCTCTGCCTACCCCTTCGGGGAATATACCACTGACTTTTTGAAGTCATGTGCGTATTATAAATTATCACTTTCTTAAAACGGTGAAGGAAAACATCGTGAGGGTCTCCTGAGCCGTATCAGAGGCCTACTGGTGGTTTAAACTCTGACACTAGGTTGTTCATCAACCACAAGGTAAGAAGAAGAACGACACTATTTGACACGTGTCACAGTCTCTGCCTAGCCTTTTCGGCTTCCAGTCACACCGGATGCAGATTAATATCAGTATTTTACATGGAGAGACTGTCTATCTGACCTCCACAACCCAGTTAATACTGGGTAAAACGATATCTCATGGTATGACTGGTTATCAGACTTTCAGGCCCCTGACTACCCGTAACGGCTGTCATAGATCTTAATTTGACAAACGGGACCGACGGCTTAACGTGTTCTCCGAGGCACGGACGGGTCTCGGTATGAAATTATGGTCACCCATTTACAGACCGACCGCGGCAAGCGCAGTTAGCCAGTTACTTTGCCACGAGCCCCTCCGACACGTGTCACAGTATCTAAAAATAATGTTGTTCCTATATCAAAGGAAATTAACTAAATATTTAGGACCATATTATACAAATGTTACACGATTTTGGCGTTATTCGCTTATTGTAGCTAATCTAGCAGGATAACATTAATACAGAATAATTTTAATAAATAACATATGTTTAACTTATTAAAATATTGGACATATAACAGGAAATTAACAAATTAACCATATAATTTAACTTCCGTTTCGTTAAGGAAACTAGTCCCAATAAATAGGTTTAATAAAATCGTCGCGTGAAACGGACACATTGTGATTTTCGACATTCGATGCATTCATACCGAATACTGATTTGTATAATATCCGATTCTAAAATCAAAAATAACAGTCCATTCCATTTTGAACATACTACAAAAAAAGCATTTTTAAACCCAATTACCATAATGCCAAATATTTTAGAATAATGGTAAATTTGTTCAGTATGCCTTCATAACGTGTTTTTATACTTACAAACAATAGAAACGAAATAATAAAAGAGAAACAATCATTTTTCTTTATAAGTTCTAACAATAATTAATTAAAATTATCGGGACATTTTGACACCGATGGACATTTTAAGAATTGCTACCAAAACAATTGTGGCCCTACAAAAATACGGACGTAATGTGGATGTACTGAAAGTTTGTGAAACGTACTAGGTCCTACAATATCGGTAGTCAATACGCGAGCTACACACACACAAGTAATCACACATCCGATAATCGGTAACGCTACTACTAATCACAGCGCGCTAAAGCACGCAAACACATACAGTGGGCTGCCATTTACAAGCTTCATCCATCATTATATTATTTAATACAAGATTAAATTATTAAAAAAATAAAAAAGCACGTCTGCCATTTTTTAAAGCTTACTAGCCTATGTTACCCGGGACAATGTCAGGATTCTAACGATACATCGAAATCGGTCCAAATATTTAGAGGTTATTGTTGAATAAAGAAACTCACCAACATATGACGGAGAAAGGTTTGAAGACTAGGATACAGAGGTCATTATGTCTGTCAGGATTTCAAAAGTAATAGTCAATAAAACCAACATTAAGGCTCTCCGCCACTGAGAGCACATTTACTTTGGGTTAGTGATTAGGAGTGAGTCACTTCATATAACGATGTACAATGTAGTTATTCAAATATTAAGAAATCAAGAGGTTTAGATAAATCACGGTGTAGAGGTCTGTTCGCCAAGACGGCTCGCAAGAGACCGTTCCTTCTTCCTTCACTCGCTATAGTCGCCGACTGCCTGCAGCGCTCAGTGTTACCACATCAATAATGAAATGTAATAGTGTTGCCATCATACATAAATACATGAACCCTAAAAACGTAACTTCGTAAACTTTTGGGCAGTCGTGTAAAAATATTAGACAAGGAATACATGCGTACTTTTTTAGGTACGTGGAATTAGGAATTAGAAGTATAGAACGCTCGTAGTACAGTTCGAAAAAAAAATACACTAACACATTGCACCAGAATCAACAAATCGTGTACAACATCGTTACTATGGCAACGGTACCATGAATTACACAACGATGAGTTGGCAACGTCGTAAGCTGTAATCTAGGCGACTAGACCGGCGCCTACGCAGATAAACGACCCGAGCGTGGGCGAGTAATTGTTAGGGATGATAGATTCGGGCGCTCCGAAGGATTGTCAGTTACGATTAGAGTTCATTTGCTTGCTATGAAGGTCGGACTTGAAGTGGATATATCCGTTTCATAGTTCAGTAAACAGTTGTAAGTAGCGAAAACCTCAAGAAGCGAAAGAAAATTTATTTATCACAATTAAAATACGTTCAAATGTCCAACTACACGAATAACAAAATAAATTAAAAAACTGAACTTTTTATTTATTTGCTATTTTTCAAGAAGACATTGAAAAATACGAAATATGAAAAATTTGTAAAAAACGTTGTTCGGACAACGACACGGTAGTTCAGTTGGAAGAGTGATGACACGGAATGTCAAGGGTCGCGGGGTTCAAGCCCCGTTTGTGTCTATTAGTTTTAAACGTTTCATTGAAAAATAGTCATTATTATAGGCATTACATGTATAAAAATATCATTATATATAAGTTTTAATTTTCCTTAAAACTTCATACTTAACCAAAAATTACCTTTCACTACGAAATAATCTGGCTGTCCAAACAAAACCAAAATATTCAATTCCTAAAACCTTCAAAAATAGATGTTTCAAAACAGTCCACGTTTCCCGAACCTGCCAACCCTACACAAAGGTACGTGTTGTACATAACTCGACTCATTGTCCAGCAGTTTGGGCACGGAACACCTTAGTTTGTTTCAATTCGGCTGACAGCTCAGGATGCTCAAGTTAACTGACAGTAAATCTGACAGCTGTTATTAAACTACGTAACTGTCTTGATGATATGATTCTACATAACATAGCATCACGCCTGTATTCCCCAAAGGGATAGGCAAACGTGGGTGTACCCTGTATACATCATACACAGTTGTACACCCAGATTTCACCAACACTGTTATTATAAGTCCCAAGCAATAGGTGGTGAGCTTATTGCCATATACCGGGCACAATTCCAAACTCCGGGCGATCACTGGTAATATCTTTACAGAAAAACCCAATAACACTTCGCCCGACCTGGGAACACAAATATACAATTACAGAACCATGGAAACGTAATTAAAATGTTCGAAAATCGACTGAAGGATACAATACTTTTAAACGATAAGGGAACTTGATAGTGTATGGGTGCAAGCAGCGATACAATAGCTCAATTAGTTCGAGCATTGCAAAGGTTCGACGAGTGTTACGGGATTTAGCTAACATTTATAAAAAAACATTATATAGATAGCATACAATACATTGTCTACGCAGATATAAAAAGTTTTCCTGCTAAACAGGAGTTTATAGTGAACACAATGGATGCAGGACGCTTCGTGAGGAAACTTTAGAGCATTGTCCCGGACTATTTAGCTGGCACAGATTTTGATACAATACGTATTGCAAATTATGATAGAGGTCAGCCTATATATTAACACAGAAAATGAAAAGTTCAAACCTCATTCAAGTGGCCAATCTAGAATAATGTCCAAATTAAGCTAACCGAACCTGTCTGCCCACATTATACTTGCAAACACCAACTAGACATAGTAACTCAACCCTTATTCAATCCGTCAATAGACAGTTAATCAGCTTCCATTTACAACCAGCCTTAACCATATTCAATTAACTGGTTTCAACAAGCTAACAGTGCTTAGGAGGAAACGTCTCTCCGTTATGACAGCCATGTGGCCACATAAACGTGAACATGGAGAATTAGTTATGAGGGCCCGATTTATACGGACGGCATGGGCGGCGACTGGCAGCCTAACGGTACACAATTAGAGGGCTTCGCTTTAAAGAAGTCATTTGAAATAATTGGTGGAAGTAACTCAATGGGTGATCGATTTTATGTCGAGAATTTGAGCGTTATAAGTTTTACTGCTTCATAGGAGTTTTTTGCAGGCAGAAGTTATGAAGTAGATATGTGGTGTGACGCGAATGGACAGAATTAGGAATGAGTACGTACGGAGAAGCATGAGAGTTACACCGGTGACCGAGAAGTTATGTGGAATACGTTTGTCATGATATGAACACATAATGCGGAGGAATGAGGATATGTGACGAGGAAAGTTCTGAGTATGAATGTAGATGGCTACACGAGTAGAGGAAGGCCGAGGAAGCGATGGATGGATTGTGCAAAAGATGATATGGCTAGAAAGGAAGTACTACTAGGGATATGACGGCTGACAGAGATGTCCTCGGGAGTCACCTGATTAAATAAAAGAACACGCCGCCAACTCCCACACTTTTGAACATCGCAAAAACTGACGCATCCTTTTTGGGTCAAGCAAATATTGTTCGACTGGTTTACGACACTCCATTCATTTTCCACAGAATTTTATCTTTATGTTGAGTGCATTTATTACAGTTTTTCTGTTTTACTGTCACAGGATCCATTTCTGGACGAGATCCAAATGCATTCGGCGAATACAATTAATTCTGAGCGACTTAAAAACCTACTTTATACTTGAGTCGAAGTTGACGTCATATTATGGTGTAGTCACCGAAGAGCTGAGTTGTAGATGCGGGTTATGATATAAATAGAATTGTGTCAGAGACTCAAGGATTAAAGACAGAGTCATAAAAAGCGCAAATGTCCTGAAATGTGTTCCAAATGATTTTATTAGCGCCGTTTCAGCGGATTCAGCGGAACCATAAAACAAACTATAACACGAAATTAATAGTTACGATGTGAAATGAGAATAAATAATATTGACATACACCTATTGGAATGTGTGGCTGTGTGAAAATAAGCATCGGCCGCCTGACATCCGCTATTTCAGTCGCACGATGTTTATCAAAACAAACCGTTTGAGAATTTGTGTTTGTTTATCTCTAGTACACATTTTCATAACTACTACTAAGTCATTTAGATTACTGACTTTAATATTTGACCGACTAGAATGTTTGCCAAATTATTGTAACATCACTCTTTGTGTGAAAGTCAACGGGAGCTCTAAAATGTCACTTACAGATGTTAATAAATGCGAGCTTACTTTGAAACACTATCGAAACATTGCAACCAAAAACGTAGAAACCGTATACTAATGTAGACAAAATCCACACAATCTGACCAACACAAACGAAAACAAAGCACTTTATCTAAATCATCAATTAAGCGCAATCTGTGTAACATGAAGCTTATCTCTAAGCAAATAGACTAGAAAAACTGTGTCACAGATAAGGCACAGCTGATGGGGCAATCTTGATACTGTTATAGTTAGATATCTTGACCTAGTTAACGTTTGTGGCGCGTCTTAGGGACTCGACGCGCTTTGACGACATCGCCGCGATCTCCCTTCACTCGGATATACCACTTTAGTACTTGACTTGGAAGTTAAATGATAGATTGTTATAACAGAAACCTTAAGGAAAGATTGATATATGATGCATGGAGCAAGCGGTTGCTATTTATCTTTTAAATTGTAAAAAAAAAACTTTCCAAAGTGATTTCTAACGACTTATCTACTATCATGTTTGGGTGCAAATCAGCTAAAACAAAGCCATAAATAAATATTGAAAAATATTTTTTATTACCGTGAACTACCAATTTATATCACACTTCTGACCGAGGTCGTGTAAGAAACATGGTGTCTTATTACTTAAGTTGAAGAAATGTTGCTTGGGACTGTGTTGGAGGCAAAAAATTGCGTTCACTAGGAGTAATTTGGCAGTCTTACACGTATCAGTATACGTGAATACATAATATTATAAAGAAGTTAATAGAAGCTTATTTTGATTAGATGTCCTACAATATGGTTGAGTTTAGTGATGCTGACGCTGGCGTCATGTTCGTGAACGGGCGCCGTTAGTTGAGGCTGGTCATCTCTAAACTGTCATGGCAAAGTTTTGAATTGTAACTAGACTCTATAGACTTCACATTACATTGTTCTCACATATGTTTTCTATATTATAAATAAAACCAATGTTACCAACAATATTGTAATTGTTTGATGAAATGTGGAGTTTCTTGCCCGTTCTTCTCCACAGGAATCTACACTTTGGAACGTGGCAACTAGTTTTTTTTGACAATTCAAAGGTGTCTGTAAATGGTCTAATTGACATAAATGCTTTGACTTAGACTTTTTATAAAGAAGTTAATTAATAGAAGCATGCATATTTTTATTAAGAAGTTAATAGAAGCATGCTTATTTTTCACATACAGGCTGATTTCAACTCTGTATTCAATTCACCGAAACATAAATCCCAAGAATTGAAAAAAGAAAATGCACGTGTATTTTTTACACGAAAGCACGTCGTCAAGTTGATTTATTTGTAAACGGCTGCCACCAAAAATAACTAAAATTAAACTGTTCACACTAACATTTGATCACGTTATCTCATCTATTTTAGTTTCGTGTGTACAGAGCAAATATTTACAAAAAAATAAAAATAATACTTAAAGTTACAGCTACATAATCAACGATAATGATATCTTCATTGTAAACAATGTCAAATGAGTCACCGACTAGTACAACCTGATTCTATGTGTGTGAATGCGTGGAGATAACACACACATGAACACAGATATGAGAGGACTAATGAAAAATACTTTACTAGTATACAACATATTAATATGGAAAACGTTATCTCTCAGAAATTACGCCGTGAATCGTCTATGATAAGTAATCTTACTTAAAAGTTACAATATTAAATGGAAAAGGAATACGTTCGCGAACAGGATTCGAACCTGCGCCTCCCGGATAAATACTCCAGGCGCTCTGACCACTAAGCCATCTCGACCTCTGCTCAATACCGCGAATTCTTCATCCATTTATCCGGGAGGCGCAGGTTCGAATCTTGCTCGCGACCGTATTCTTTTTCCATTTAATATAATAACCTTAAATTTTCCCAAATTAGAAATGTTCGATGTCGTCGCGGCAGGCCCAGAAGTAGATAGCGGGATGAACTTGACACCTATTGGGAGGATTGGCCGCAAAAACTTTAGACCGAGATGAGTTGAGTATGATAATGGATGAATAATAATAGAAATGTTCGTTACAATTAAGTGGTAATTTGATGATATGGATAGAGAAAAGTACTTTGAAATCGAGCCAAACAGGCCAATGTTACGTTTATTGTGAAACAATAATCCAGTTCCCAAGAATAGGTTAACCAAACAAACAAATTACCTGATAATGTATTTATATCTATGATATCATCAGATTTGCAGACATAGCGTCTGATCAAATTGCCTCGCTAGTCTAGGGTAGCAAGCATTGGTTGCTGAGCAGTCCTAGTTAGATTCGAGTCGAAAACTGTTATTAGGATTTTCTGTTAGGAAATTCTCAGGAGCAGACCGGAATTTGAAAATGTGCTCGGTTGATGGCAATACTCTTGCATAATACTTAATATCAGCATCTGTAAAATATGGTTTTACGGGAAGTATAGAACTGCCTGACCGACTTACTCCAGTCGGTAAATCTGAAGCTGTGAACACAGTTTGACATCCTGCAGTAATAAAACTAGAGGTGTTCTGTACACCTCTGTCTACCCTTCAAGGAATACTTGATACTATCTATGTTCATATTTAGATGTTCACGAATTGTGTGCGTAGTACTGAGCGAGTTTTTATGAGGACATTAGACCCGATCACCCGACAGCATCGTCATAATGCAGTCGTTTTACCCCGAGAGGTTTAACTCGGGTTTCGACGAACCTTCGTCGGTGCCATAAAATACATTTACAAGCTCATGAGTCCGAAAATTTCGTTACAAGAGATACAACATATGGTGTAAATGTAGGTGGGAAAACAACATTTGAAGAGGAAAAGAACCTGAGACATCTTAGTTATAAGGCAATAGATATATGTCACAGACGCGTCTCCTTATCACCGCGCATGTAGTGTGTACATCACAATTCACAAGCTCAGTATATGAACAGCATATCAAGTGAGGACACACTATACTTTATTCCGTGTTAAAGTTGCCAAAACCGGTGATACGACAAATGTTGTTGATGGTACATATTTCTATTAGCTTATTATATACGCAGTACGCTTTCGCCTAGACAACCCTGGCGGGTATCTTGGTAAGCGCCTATACCGTCTGGCGTCTATCCAGGTCAAACAGACACGTTTGTTTGCCTAAGTATACGCGTGTTGACTAGCCAAGTAGACATCTAGCTGTCTATTTAGGCACCAGGCGCTAAGCGGGCTTCCTGCCAGGCTACACGAAATATTTTGAGCCCTATTAACTAATTAATTATGTATGTTAGCCTTAAATAAAATAACAATCATCAGCAGTATAATAGCGAAATACTGGGTTAACAACTTAGCACTATATGATTCGTGCCATCGATAAGACACAAGAATTATAAGTCATCTTATTAAGCTAATTGAAGCCGTGAACACTAGAGTGGCCTAACTTTTTCGAGACACAGTTATCACCAATTTTGTCGTGAAAAAGATAGGCCACACTGGCCTCATGCGTGTATGCGTTTTTCACCATGGGAGAGTCATGCTTCGGCACGAATGGGTCGGCTCGACCGGATTGATACCACGGCCTCACAGAAAACCGGCGTGAAACAACGCTTGCGTTGTGTTTCGCCGAGTGAGTGAGGGTACCGGAGGCCCAAACCCTTTAAAAGGACGGCAACGCACTTGCGACTCCCCTGGGGTTTCGGTGTCCATGGGTGGCGGTAATCGCTTACCATCAGGCGAGCCGTCTGCTCGGTTGCCCCCTATTTCATAAAAAAAAAAAAAAAAAAAAAAGTATGACCTAACAGTGTTTTATATTTCTATTACTAGGAAACTTTTGGCGCTTAAAGACCGTTGCTACCTCTGGACGGCAAATGATCATTGTTGTTTAGCAAAACTTAGCACGGTCAGAATAACAGAGTATAATAATAAATAATTTTGGGGGCTGAGTTGCCCGCGTCCGTAGGAGTGCACCCTTAAAATGGAATCCCTACACGTGGCCCCTGGGTGGTACAAAACCGGGAACACAGCTCTGGTGGGAGGCTTCGGCCGTGGCTGGTTACCACCCACCGGACGAAGCCATGCCGTGAAGTGAACTAGTTGTGTTTGGGGATGTAGTTGTTGTTGTGGGAGACAGATGTTGATGCAGTTGCATCAACTCCCCAACTATCGTTCTCCCCAAATCCATCCACTTTACTTAGAGTGAATAGGTTTATTCTGGATCTACGTACTCCATCCTCGGCCACACCGTCGCTTACCATCAGGCGAGTTGTTGGCCAAAGGAAGAACCATTTTTGATAAAAAAAAAGTATAGTTAAGTTGCTGCTAGGAGCATTTGCATCTGAGCGTGTCCGTGCTTTTGAGGGCACCGTTAAACCGTTGGTTAATAGGCGTCGTTAAGCCAAGTCGGAAGCCCACGGACAGCCTGAACAGCTCTCGACACTAGGAGAGCTTCTAACACAAAAGAATAACTTGGAAAGACCATATAGGTAGCAGAGATAGCCTAGTGGTATGACAGTTGGACTGACAAGTCAAAGGTCGCAAGTTAGAATCTAAGGTACGCACCACTGACTTTTCGAAGTCGTGTGCGTATTATAAATGAATGATCATTTGCACACATGAGAGATGTTTTCGATGGTGTGTACAGCCATGTCAGAGACCTACGGGTGGTTTAAACTCTGACAGGGGGTTGGTTTTATTGAGGTAGGAATCCCACACTCCCCGGTCTTATCCCCAAAGACCGGGCGTGTAATTGAAGGATTCCCCCGAAAAAAAAGGTTGTTCATCAACCACACGATAAGAAGACCATATAAGTAATCTCCCACGTGTAACAGGACTATTGTTTAGTTCAATGATCTTGGTTAGAAGCGCCTGCGGTTAGCGATTGTCGTTATTAAGACGTCTGCGGTTAGTTAAGATGTAACACAAAGGCGAAAGTAGAAAATAAAGATACAAGGTGAAGAGCATACGCTGCGAAGTGAAAGACTAGCAGTATGTTACAGATTATATACTATTATATACTATTTTCTGCCCGCGACTTCGCCTGCGTGAACTTCAATATTAGGTCCAGCCGGGATAAAAAGTGTATGTATTAATACAAAAAGTATGTGTTAATAAAGGTTATAAACTATCTGTGTGCCAAATTTCATCCAAATCCGTACAGTAGTTATTGCGTGAAAGAGTATCATACATCCATACATACTTTCGCGTTTATAATATTAGTAGCATTTTAATGGAAATGCGGGAACATGCAGAGATCCTGTGGGAAAAGGTAAATTTTTCGAATCAAACTCTAACACAGAGTGTTAAGGTCTAAAAGGCTATGAAGAGAAAAAAATAATCATAAACTACCTGGCACAATACAAGACAACATACAGTTAAATCTTTTTAAACGCATTAATGCATGTGTAGCGAATTCTAAAGTAACAGTACGAATTAAATGAGTAGCACTAGTAGCTAGGCCCTCTGAAGTTGTTTACGAAAACCTGCTCGGTAGCCTATAGTACGACCAAAACAGTAGTGCGCATGCGCAACAGGCGGAAAGCCTAACTTCAGAGGGGAACACTTATTTAATTCGTACTGTATCAATTTTATTTCTTTCCACAAAAATATATAACAATATATAATAAATAAACATTTTCATTTATTATCAACTACATTCTCTCACGCATCCACATCTGTAATACTATAATAGGTGACGTCACGCTGTAATCAACGCAATCATCGTCAACAGGGTATAATTCAGTAATTGGTAAGATTTTATCTGAACAAAAATAAGTATGAGCTACGTTGTTAATTGGAGTAACAATTGTGAAGTAATTATGTCAATGAAATGTATGTGAATTATGCGAGGACAAATTGTTGTCCATTCGCGAGGAACTATGGTACCTAATTGTTATTACTTGACATTACGAGTAAGTATGTACGACCGTAGGTTCAAGGCCCTATAGCAAAGATCTTTCAAAATATTTATTTATCGACTTTACTAAATCTTATCATATCGTTGATGAACACCATAGTGTCAGGGTTTCAGCCACCCGTAGGCCTCTGACATGGCTTGACACATCTTTATAAGCCTGTACTAGTTTCCCTACGATGTTTTCTTGCACCGGTGTAAGCAATTGTAAAAGTTAATTTGTAATAAGCAAATGATTACTCAATACTCAATTTTATTGCATTCCACAATGTGAACTTAGGTGATAGGTACATAAGGATATACATACAATAGTTTTAGAGCGTTGTGGGCCCTGTCGGGCATAACAAAATAAAAAAATTTGGAGGATTACAAAAAGTTGTAAGCGCGAACCTGCGTCTCTTGATTCTCCAATTCAGACATACCACAACACGGTTACCCACCAACTATCTGCTGATTTAGCTTTTCTAATAACTAACTATATGCTAAATGTTCACAAGGAACCACATTTGTGTTAGTCGTGATAAAGTATTCGATTCTGAAGCAAGGTACAGGACAACGGATACCAGTCAAGCTTAGCAAACAATAATTCAATGCTAATGAGATTATTTACACATCAAATATCTACACACACTATCAAAAATCCATAGCTAACCATCGATAACTTCACGTAAGTGCCTACTTAAGGCCCATGGTACACTCAACCGGGACTTACGTACACCGTAGAACCGCGGGCGCATCTAAATGACATGTTTAAACGTCAAGTACCGACCATAATCACTGTGAGGTACCAAATCCGACGCCAAGAGGCTATACGTTCACCGGTTAGTGGTATCTTCACGATTATAACCCCTTGGAGACTAAGCAGTGCTTTGAGTGTACATTTACACGGTGAATGTGTCGGCACCTTATCAGTTCACGCTGTCTTTAGAAGTGTTCTAGAAGAAAATTTTGGCAATAATATAAGTAACAGGCTGGTACCCTACCCCTCTTGGCGTAGAAAACAGTAAGAACGGAATTTATGAAGACGCAGCCTCTGATAATTACTGTCCTAGATTAAATGGACAGTGTATTCTCATTAGAAAATCTAAAACAAATAAACAGTTTCACATCCGATTCAAGCACAAGAAAACCCAAAAAATCTAGGCTATTACTTCCCATTGCCACTATTTCTGTCTATTCCCACTAAACACACCACATTAGCTATATAAACAATCGAACTAACACACAACGCTGCGTATAAACACGCAGATTCATTAATATAGTATTCTAAGCGCTGACCGTTACGGAAGTTTTTGTTTTACAAGCTAATGGAGTCCGTTGATGGATTCTTACGTAACAATGTCGGGTAAATAGGAAATTAGATGTATTTGTGACTATTGAGTAGCTGAAACTTGCATAATAGAGCTGACAGGACCAGGGTTTAGTGTTGTTCTGCTTTTTATTGACAGAATAGAGGTACATGAATGGAGCATCCGCGAATGACCGGCGGGCAGTCAACTCTGTTATAATTATAAACCTAGCCGATTTCCTAGCGGTTACAGCCGTGCCTTTAATTACAAATATATCCTATTAACTTCCTTACTATAATATTAAACAACAGGTGAAAGTTTAGATGTTTTTGAATTGAATATGAGTCACGCAAGTACTACTGAACAGATTTGGGTGTATTGTAAATAGAAACTGTAAGTCCCGGAATAGGGCATATGACATTTTTTGTTCTCAGAAAATGCAGTGTTCCTGCAGAAAGGGGGGAAACGTAACTAATTGCAAGCTTCTTTGCGTGTCAATTACTCAATATTACACGTCCTAAATACATTTGGACCAGTAAGTCGAACAATGGACACCCTTGACTGAAGCTCGCTTTAGATCCTACCTGGAACAGGCAGTGGGGCACAGTGGCCGGAACATTGGGTAGAACATAGTTTGTGTCGGAGCTTCGCAGTCTTCAGAAGTATTATAATTTTTTTATTGTTGTATGTTCGTATATACATTTAACAAAGTAATATCTTAGGTTTGCGCGATCACTACACATTATAATAAAACAACTTTTAACCGGATTAATCGCGTGTATTATTGGTTTTTTGTTTTTCCTGACGTTTCAAACACTTTGCAGCGTTCGTGGTCGCAGGAGGGCAGGAGTCCTCAAAAACAAAAAACCAATATACACGCGATTAATCCGGTTAAAAGTTGTTTTACATTTAACAATTCTAACACAATAAATGGTTGTGTCCGAAATTACATTCCGTCCGTCACTGTCATTGAACTGACCTACAACATCGTCATTTATGCAATTAACTCAAGTACCTACTACTAGTGCTATTTTTTGCACATTTTTATCACGAGATTACTTGGTAGATAAGAAAAGGATTACGTCATTCAGCCCGCAAGTCAACTGGTTTTATGACTCGGACGGTTTGATTTGCTGTAAATGTTGTCATCACAGCGAAGTTTAAATCTAACTTTATTGCGCTTTTTAGTATTGAACTGTGTTTATATTAATGTTCAGTTAACTGAATATTAAATACCCCGCACATTGACTGCTAGGCCGCATCATTAAAAGATTGTGAAATCCTGATTTGCTTCAGTAGTTCCCGCGTGCTCTAAAACAAATTAGAATTCCGATATGCCGTCAATATGACTAGGGTTGCCAGGTGTTAAAACCGAAAAGCCGGACAGACCAGCCAGTTTACCCGGACATTTGGGTAAAAAAGCCGGACACCCTTATTTTTTTGCCTTCATATAACACGACAATCTTTGTTTAAGTAAAACAAGCTTTTGTTATCATGTAACATGAAATCTTTGTTATGTAAAAAAATGGTCAAATATAAAAAGCCTAACAAAAGCCGGACTGTCCGGACAGCGTCTAATTTGGCCGAACACGCAACTAAAAAGCCGAACACGCAACCAAAAAGCCGAACACGCAACCAAAAAGCCTAACTGTGTCCGGCTTTATCCGGACGCCTGGCAACGCTAAATATGACTATAACAACAGCGATCTTAAAATATTTAAGGATTACGGTCAAAAGGTCTGACAGTAGGCCAGCAGAGCCTTCAGGCGTTAACAAGTCCTCTAAGACTTATTAATCATAAAGCCTATGCCAGGACCCTTTCAAACAAAGCTTGAACTTTCCCAAACTCAATACTCAATACTTTATTGCATTCCATAATGTTATACAGGTGGTAGGCTTAGACTATGAGATCAAATTATGGACCCTATCGGGCACAGCACAGTTAAGTAGAAGATAGGAAAACTCTATCTATTTACCAAATTATTAGGTCACATTAGCGTTGAATGTAGCTGTCTATAGTATAGTAATTCAGAATTGTTCTATTATTCAAGATAAATCTTTGAAAAGCATTAACGCATGCTTAGCGAACTCGTAAGTTATTATATTAAATGGAAAAAGAATACGGTCGCGAACAGGATTCGAACCTGCGCCTCCCGGATAAATACTCCAGGCGCTCCGACCACCAAGCCATCTCGGCCTCTGCTCACCACCGCGAATTCTTCTTCCATATTTTAACACGTCTTATGGCGAAGTAATTGCTATCAATTCAGTCCCTATACAAGTGACCGAACCGACACGACTAATTTTGCAGTTAATACAATGTCGTAAAGAATGCAATTACCTTAATAATTCAAGATAAATCTTGTTCTATTATGTTAGCAAATGAACATTGAGATGAGTCAGTGATGACAACAAGTCTGATACTACTTCTGATAAGAAAACGCATTATACGGAACTATGGCATCGATTTTGAAGATACGAAATTCTGCAAAAAATGCATTGATAGAATTTTTTAGCCTCTTGCGTGGGCCTTTTTTTTAACCTCTGATTTCGGGCTCGCCTGATAGTAAGGAACGGTGTGGCCGAGGATGGAGCACGTAGATCCAGAAGAAATTGATTCATTCTACCCTTGAATATTCCTACATTATATTTCTCAGGATAACATGGAAGACAGCAGAGAGTTCCATTCACGAGCATATGGCATCGTTCTACATTAGCCAGCTGTCGGCAAGATTGGCATAATCTACGAGGTGTTATGGTAATTAAATCATGTAAAAATCTTTAAATTCAAATTACAAGTGCTGGTTTAATCATGGGTGATGCCATTTGCACCGGATTCGATGACCTAATATTCTCGGAAACAAGCGGAGGTCAGATGTTACATTCATAATATTAGTCATAAATAATATCAGCTTGTAATAAAACTGATATCATGACATTTTATCTATTTATGTAAATGACGTATTAACTTAAATTTAGAGATCACTACATATTATAATAAAACAACTTTTAACCCGATTAATTGCTGTATTATTGGTTTTTGTTTTTCTTAACTTTTCGAACACTGCAGCGTTTGTGGTCGCAAGATGACTAAGGCGTCAGGCGTCATAACAGTTTATTTAAAATTATTTCAGTATACCGTACATATTATATACTAATATTATAAATGCGAAAGTAACTCTGTTTGTTTGTTACCTTTTCACGACTAAACGGCTGAACAGATCGTTATGAAATTTTGCAAGGAGATAGATTGGACCTTGGAGAAGGACATAGGCTACCTTTTCACGCAGACGAAGTCGCGAGCACCAGATAGTAAATAATAAAATTCACAAAATTATTTTGATCTTATTATTCTAAAAGAATAGAATAGAATATCGTTTATTTCTTAGCACATGGTAATCACAGATGTTAAAATTATAGAATGGTTCACATATTATACTACCGTATCCGGTGTATTTTAAATCGCGACGGTATTTCCTAAGACTATCCTTGAGAAAACAAAACCCGAGAAAATACACGCGATTAATCCGATAAAAACTTGTTTTATTTTTAAAGACTTATTTTTTTCCATTATTTAAATCTAAATTTCTCCCAGCCAAAACGAAATTTGTTGTATTTAACAACAAAGGAGTGAAACTGTTATGTCGGTTATTATCACCAAATGTATAATAAGTTTTTATTTAAAAATTGGCTGTTGTTCGGTAGTCATAATTATATACCAAATTAAAAAATCCAGGCTTTCTTGGTTTATCTATATACATACTATGACTCATCCTGATATAGAAAAGGGCATGTTTAAGTTAATTTAACAATAAACTTAAAAGTGTGCCATGCAATTACACAACTTCGAACAAAGACCATGTAATAAAACGAAAAAAAAAACAGACTATTTGCACGACCATCATGCAATAAGAGATACAAATGGACCATTTAATATTAGGCTACCACAAAAAACATGTCATGATGTCATCAGGAAACCACATATAACGCTTATCACGATGATGTCACCGAATAAAGGTTAAGGTTGAATTGAACTTGATTTTTTAAACATTTCTTTATAGGCACTGATTGTTATGGGTTATTGACAGAAGCAGTAGATAAGGTTTATTTTTTAATCACCTCATTAATATGTGAGTTAAACCATTTAATAGAACTTAGCCTCCTTATAGATTTCATAAGTCTAAACTGCATATAACGATCTACTAGTGGGATGCTTTCAGGGTGAGTTGCAGATTCGTAATGGCACTGAATTTTTTCAACCAAAAATCATTTTTGTGGTACAAAGACACATATTTCTTACAATAAATTATGTGATGAGATGGATACAAAAATGTCCAGCTCTTACACCTAATGGAAAAATAAGACAAAATGTTTGTAGATACTAGATGAAGGCATGAGAATAAATAAAAATAAACTGTAAACAAAGTATTCAAGGTTACAATAACATTGACAGTTTATAAAAGTACATGACATGGCTGCGGCAATGACATAAGCATTTTGAAGGCTATGACCATAAAAATGATCACAGCATCACTGTAAAGCTTCCTACAGTGTAACAACTCTATTATCAGAAAATACCTCTTTTGTGTAACTATGTGAGTGCATACAATGTGACACAACAGTACATAAATAGTATTTATTCTTATCTGCAATAGTTTTGGTCATTAAGCTGTTGATGTAAAGAGGTTAAAACAAACAAATTGCTTTACAGAAAACTTTGTTGTCGGTTCTTAAGTTATTTTGATCTTAGCTTTTATCTGTGTCTGTTTTTTTATGTGTTTGGGTAGTAGATACTACTGTGCAATGATTACCAGCAGGTGGTGATATGCAAGTTTGTTTGATAATTATACCATTAATTATATAAAAATAGTATCTTAAGGTATAAAAGGTGCCACGTTGGTCTAGTGGTCCCAAGTGCGACTGCTGAGCAGAATGTCTCGGGTTCGATTCCCGGGTCGGGCAAAGTGTTATGGAGTTTTTGTGTTAGGAAATTCTCAGTAGCAGCCCGGAGTTTGGAAATGTGCCCGGTTGATGGCAATAGGCTCACCACCTATTACATGGGACTTAATAACAGCATTGGTGAAATGTGGGTGTACAGTTATGTACACCTCTGACTACCCCTTCGGGGAATACAGGCGTGATGCTATGTTATGTTATAAAAGGTGCAGAATGCACCTGTCAGGAATGTTTCTTTGAAGAAAAGAATTAAGACTCTTGATAATTTAGAAAACACAAAAAGAAATGTGTATTTCAAAAATAAAGTACTGGATGGTTTTGCTGTATAGACTGTAAATTTTCCTCAAATCATTGTTTATAAGTATGTATTAAATAATTTCCTTAACATCTAATAATAGAACTATTATCCTTGATCATACTTAAATACAAGTTTATTACGAAGCAATTATGTTAATTTATATATGTTGTTTTATCTGTAAACACTTATACATACTTACATTTTCTAATATTTTATGTAAACATAAATTTTCTCATTCATATGAACTGATTAATTCTTTTGGAAATAAAGTTGCTAAACAAGAAACATTAAAATTTGTGCAATGTTAGATAACTTGCGTGAACTTTAGGGTAGGTTGGTAGATAAGTATTATAAAAGGATTTGAATTGTAACTTACAAAAGGTTTTTTCAAATTAAAAAATATTTTCATGTTGTTTATTCATTTTTAAAGCTGCAATCTTAGTCATGCATACTAAGATTGCGGCTTTATTATCATATAATCTTAATAATTAGTCTCATAATAAATATATTACAATTTACCTCAAAAAATATTAGATAGAGGTGATTAATAAATTCAATATAAGTATCATAATTAAACTTTTAGTATACATAGGAGTTGGAGTATTACACTTAGGGGCACTTTTGGTTTTAATGTTATATTGCACATTATTACACCTTAATTATATATAAGTCAAACTATTTTATAGGCTTTTAACCGCATTACTAAGTGCTTCTTAAACATATGTGGCCGCCCTATAGATTTCATAACAGTCTAAGATTGCGTTTTACTGTCCATAAAGTGCAGTAATGTAGAAACGTGCCAAAGTTGTAAACAGTTTGCGTCTCTCTACCTGCCTACTGGCCAAAAGTGGGGCAACCGGCACCGCGCCCAGGGACCCCGCCCGCTCACCGCAAACACATTCCAATAAGAAAAACTTTTTTACTTCAAAAAACGCTTCTTAAATGCAACTATAAGTTACTCAACACCTTTTTTACTGCCTTTTCAACACCTTAACAACTTCGCAAGAACGACAAAGCGACAGGAAACGCAAAAACAAGCCGTTGCTAACTTCGTATGTTCATAAGCCGATACAAAACGATAAACTAGTTTTCAATGAGAACTGCATAAAAATTACCTGTTGATCAACAAGATCCCATTAAACACTGCACCGGCGACTTCAGAGACCTGTAGATTTTGCACTCGATGATTTTTCAGCACGTAAACACAACGGTCTCACAAAAGGGAGAACTGGTAATAACACAACCACGAATCCACCTTTAGACGCACTGTATCACAATACACCTTTTATGTCCGGTGATGAGTTTATTATGTGAATAATTCGTACTCGGACTGTCTACAACAATTTTCATTCATCGCAAGGTGAAATCATTCGAGACGAGTGGCAGTTGGTGAAGAAACTACGAGCGCGGGCGGCAGGGAGCGCGCGCGTCATCCGCCATATTGGAGGATTACGTCATTTTGTCGTTGCTTTTTTTATAAGTATGCGTAAGCTTCGAAAACTAGTTTTTCTACCAAGTAACGGCTTATTTTACCATTTGATCGCAACACTTGTAAGTGTATCCGAACAAACCATTCAATCTCCAAGTAGTTCCCTTCGTTCATCTCGTTCACTTATTATAAGAGTTGTCAACGTAGAAATTATTTCCACCTACTAAGGATAAAATAATAAAAAATAAGCTTAAGGCATCTGACAAATTACGCTAGTATCTATAGCTGGTGCGAAAGCAAGACTGAAACCATTTTAACATAAATCTGAATATAGAGTGTTTTGTTTTTAATATGTTATAGGAACGAGCATGCTGACATCAGTCTGTTTTAACTTTGGGATGACATGCTGTCCCAATTTAAGAATATCTCGCCATCGATCACTTAATTCAATCTAATCGAAAATAATCAAGCACTGTAATTATTGGAACTTGAAAAGTTATAATTAGACAGCACAATAATTTTAAGATTTGAGAAGAGAGTATTATAAAAGTCAATCTAAAAATTAACAGATTATTATTATATATTGTTATTTTAAAATTATTTTATTATAAGCAAATTTTGATATTATTTTGAACTTTTTAGTGTAGTGGATTTGAAGGCGGTATTTATTTTTTGTTTAATATTAATTTATTTTAGTCTTTTTAGTTTTAAGTCTAATATATATATTGTATAGGTCATATATAAGTTTGTAAACTTCATACATAAGTTAATTTAGTAATTTAATAATATGGGTAGGCCTTCAAAAGCCGCTAGGACTTAGTAACTGCATCGGTGAAATGTTTGTGTACAAAGTGGACACTTCTGCCTACCCCATTGGGCAATACAGGCATGATGCTATGTATGTATTGAGTAGCATGAACTATACATGGATATTCGATTACAGCAATTGCGAGTGATTTGCTGTGATTTATTGAAGAGTTCCATTGTCTAACTTCGAAGATCTTCACTAAATTGAAATGGAAGCATTTCTGGGGACTACTCTTTCAAACAATACTATCGACGGACATACATACAAAACAAGGGAGCTACTGTAAAACGTTGAGGAGTTCCCTTGACTATCCTTCGTCTTCATCATCAGACCCCTAATGACAGTCATATTCATATTCATATTCATATTCATATTCATATTCATATTCATATTCTTTATTTGCATTCCACAATGTAACACAATTAAGTAGATGGTAAACAACATAGTAAAACAGACACAATTATGGACCCTGTAGGGCACAGCAAAAAAGTACTTAAACTAAGAAGATGAGAAGATGAGAGAGAGGCATTCATTAAATTGCTTATTTTGAATGAAATTATTATAAATAAAATAGTTCCATGTATTTGGTGTATGATTTCCTATGAATTTTAACGTTAATTTATTAGGTTTTAAGAATTTGGTAAGTGTTTATTTATTTGTGTATTTTTATAAATTATATTGTTGTATATAAACCGAAAACATTAACTACACTGCGAAATGTATTATTCTATATTATAATAAGTTTTATTTTAGACTATGCTGTATTATAATTTAATTATGCTATTTAGATATAAAGTACATTAAATAATATAGGAATTAAAATCCAATTTTTCATAATTATATATTACTTTCATATTTGAGTTGTGATATTGAATTTATTTTTACTACTGTTATGTTATATTATATATGTATTTATATATTTCCTATTTTGTTTATATGTATATTTTCAACTATTAATATTTAAATTGGGATATTAGATTAATTATTATTATTATATTGTATTATAATATGTATTTCCTATTATGTTTATGTATAATTTTATTATTTTAGGAAGTTTTGTGTTTTATTTAGTATTTAATATAATTTTGTCCGATAAATAATCGTTAATTGTATAGTATGCTTTATTAATTAATATTTGCTTCAACTGATTTGTGAATTTCGTGTTGCTGGTTTCATTTCTTAATGGTTCAGGTAGTTTGTTGTATATTTTCACGCACATTACATTTGGACTGTGTGAATGTAAAGTTAAGCGAGACGTTGGTAACATGAGCATGTTCCTATTTCTAACTGATCTTTCAGGGTGTTTGTCTCCTCGCTTTGTAAAAAAATGGATGTACTTTCTAACAAATTTACATATTTCAAGAATGTAGATACACGGTAGCGTCAGTATTTTATGTTCTATGAAAATAGGTTTACAGCTGTCGGTTTGGTCGATATTTGATATTATGCGAATTAATTTCTTTTGCATTATGAATAGTGAGGGTGCATCCGAGCTATTTCCCCACATAATTATGCCGTAGCTGAACCACGCATAAGCGTAAGCATAATATGTGATTATAGCTGTTTGGATGTCCGTGGTTTTTTTGACTTCGCGAAGAGCATAGGTGAAGCTTGAAATTTTTGATCGGATATTTTTTATATGGGTCTTCCAGTTGACGTGTTTGTCTATCGTAAGTCCTAATAGCTTAACAAATATAGCTTAATAAAAATAGTCACAAACCATCTAGGTGTAAAGTTCTCATCAATACAAATTAATCAAACCCAAACACCAGGTAATTGCTGTAAATCGTTAAAGAGTTCCCTAGATCGTCATTCGGCTCCATCATCAGATCAACTCCAGACCTTCATTAAATAGTAGAACTTTAAAATACTTAATGAAAAAATGAACAAACGCACTAGTCGCCCCTACGATTTTCGAAGGTTTTCCACGATTTCTCGGGGATGCCATCATCAGATCCTAGTTTCCTTATCATGGTACAACCGATGGGATATTTTCTTTGCAACAAAAAAAGAATTATCAAAATCGGTTCATAAACGACGAAGTTATCCTCGTTTCGTAACCTCCTCCTTTTTTGGAAGTCGGTTAAAAAGTCAATCTATTCTTAGGGGCGTCCATTAATTACGTGAGGCATTTTTGAGAATTTTACGAAATTTAAAAAAAAAGAAAATCCTAAGACCCTCCCTCCTCTCTAAGTGAGATTTGGAAAGATTTAGCTTGATCCCCTCCCCCCCTAGAACACCACACGTAATTAATGGACGCCCCCTTTGACTGGTGTTATACACGTTAAAAACAATGCAAAAGTGGCATGTAAATATATAATATTAGTCATGTTAGCCAATTTTGTCACGTATTTCAAAACAAATAAAAATTCTGATAAACATTATAATTTAAAAGAATAACATAATTATACATTTTATTTAATAAATTTGGAAACACAGACAGTTACACACATAAATTACTTGCAGCTAAATAATAATATTATTATATGTGTAGCTCACAACGTTAGCCTCACATTACGTAAAACAAAGTTAATTTGGAACTATTTGAATAAGAGTGAAACTGAAACGGCATTTATAATTATACTTAAATTTATAAAACAAAAATTTTATAATGGTAAAAGTAGAACAAAAAAGATTAAAACCAGTGAGTTCATATACTATAAATTCAAGTCATTAATTATTTGGATTCCGAGGTTTCTAAACTTTTATGCTTATTTTAGTATAAATAAAGCCATACGTAGAAATAGGGTGAAAGATGGGCGTTTTTGGTGACTGTCTTATTGTAATGTATGATGTTCAAGAAGTTCCATTCCAAATGGTCTAATCTGAATGACCGATATTTTGTATGACCTTGATTTTGAAAAATATGTTTACTGTAACAAAATACCAATTCATTTCTCATCTCTATTCCTATCTTTTTACGAATTTCCCGCTGCGACATTGGGCCTCCACCTTAAATAACATAACTGGGAAAACATGTTTAAAGTTTGGTAACCCACCAATTAAAAAGTCAAAATTGATAAGATTGAAAGATTGTAATGTAATAATTTGTCATTGTTTTGTTTTATTACATTTACTATTGATTCTCAAGAAATTACGACAATATTTTCTTAATCCTCTCAGTTTTAATAAGTGCACTTTAAATTTAAGCACTACATCGCTCCAAAGCTGGTTTCAAAATGCAAGGTGGTTGAATTTGTTACATTTTATTTTTATTTCTCTGCCTTTGTGTTCATTTTCTTAAGTTATTACTCATTTACAGACACGAGACCCGAGTTATACGAGGAAGTAAAGCTCTACAGAAATGCTAGAGAACGTGAAAAGTAAGTAATATTGTTTGTATAAATCGCCCTTACATTTGTTACATTGTGGTTCATAAGTTTACACGAAAACATGAACATATTTATACATAATCGTAAAGAACCTGTGCCCCTAAGACGACCCTCTGGCCGTGTAGCTGGTATATAATTTACCCAATATTATAATAACACCATATTACTACACAAACTTAATAGGTATTAAAATCTTGATTTCAGGCATGATAACATGGCAGAACTGTATGCTGTAGTCAGCACATTACAACACCTGGAGAAGGCATACATGAGGGACTGTGTGCGAGCTCAGGAATACACAGCGGCATGCAGTAGACTGCTGGTGCAGTACCGTGTTGCTTTCAAGCAGGTGCAAGCTGATGAGTTCCCTAATATTGAGGCATTTGTTGCTAAGTATAGGGTGAGTATCTAACATATTACTCAGTTGTTGGTTCTGTGAAATAGTATTATCAAATCCAGATACACTTACCTCTACACATATTTTTGTGGAAAAAGAATAGTATATTATGGACAGCGTGGTTGGCGCAGTGGTTGAGAGAACGACTGCTGCGCTGCGTGTCGCAGGTTTGATTCCTGCACGGAGCAAATATTTGTATGATCTATAAATAATTGCTCCTGGTCTGGGTGTGTGTGTGCTTGTGTGATTATATGTCACTAAATGCACCCGCGACACAGGAAGAAATTCTTAGTGAGGGGGGCAATGTTTCAAAAAAAAATTGAGTATTCTGTTCACTACTGCATTCTGTAAAAATGTACCCGTATTATAAACCTTGTTTTACTTTTTGTGTATGATTTTCTAAGTGTTACAAAGCTGCCTAGTTCAGCCACAAAAAAAAAACTCATTTTTTTACCTTTGTTTACTTTTTTGTGAACCCTTTGTTGTGTTAATGTCATATAAATAGCAATGTCTGACTGTATTAATCTCTTGTATGAATGTAGATCCACACGAGAGAGCATTGCATTTTAATTATGCCTGGAACTGCGGCATACAAGAGGTTAATATCCTTCATTAGTGTCCTGATAATATTTTATGACTTTAGGGGAAGTTGCTTATCTAATTCCCCTTCCATCCGGACCTCTGAGGCGATCAGACGTGTTTAACGCAGTCTTTCGTTACCTTATTTTATTTTCCAAATTTAATTTAATATATATTCTAATAATAAATTCACAATAATTAGGAATAACTACTGCTACATACTAAGAGTGCAGCACGTTCAGAAAGTTCTGCTTGAGCGCCTCTCAACGGAATAAGCATTTGCGTCGTGCGCCTACACAGTACACACACTACATCGCAGTGAGTGTTTCAACCTTCTATCTCATATCTATTTACAGTAGTGACAAAGACGGAGCGACCCTATACTACGCTACTCACAGTCATCTTCATTACGTAGATTACTACTGTCACTACATTCGTGGACGAAATTCCATAAGCTGAAGTGAGACGACACTCATTACTCATTTGACTGCGTCGAGTCAACTTATGGTGGACGACCGAAGATTTGTACTAAACCGTCGATTGGTACACCAGATTGTAGACCTCTCTTGTGTTTGCTGAGATTTTATACTTTTTACTCCGTTGGACTTCGTGCGCCCTGGTACTTGCACCGTATTTTATCAAGGAAAGATGCCGATTAATAGATCCCCACCACCAACTCCCACTACCTCTATGTCACTTGCAGTGCCATTAACAACTTTGTTGCACCACAGTTCCTCAGAGCCAAATATTTTAAATAATGACCAGTCCGTCAGCGCTGATTGCGAGTTCCTAAATATTACTCGGCGCAACAAGCGCAAATGTTCTGACACCAGGATCGATCAAGATAATCAATTATCAATTTTTATGGCCGAAATGAAAAATATGTTTCATGAGTTCAAGGAGGAACAAAATAGGAGAATTGACCAGTTATGTGAATCTGTTCAGGAGATCAAAATTCAAAATTCAATTATTCAGACTTCAGTAACATCTCTGTCACAGTATTATGATGACCTAAAGAGTAAAATTGAACAATTAGAGGCGCAGCTTGAAGCCGAGCGTAAAAATAATTTGAAGTGTCTGCAAACCTTAGAGGAAAAATTGGAACACATGGAGCGTGGTACTAGATCGTCTTGTATTGAGATTAAAAATATTCCCGTAAACAAATCAGAATCCAAAGAAGCATTGTTAAATACTGTTCTCAAGATCGGCTCAACTCTTGACGTAACCATTCAATCTTCCGAGATAAAAGACATTTTTCGCGTAGGCTCCAAACATCCTGAAAACCGACCTATCATCGTAAACTTTACGAGCAATCTACGCAAAGAAAAGTTTATCGAAATGTATAGAAAGTACAATAAACAAAACAGACAACTGACAGTTGATCGCCTGGGAATTGCTGGCCCAGCTCACCCGGTTTTTATAGCGGAAAATGTCACTACTAAAATGAAACGCTTGTTCTTCCTCGCTCGCGACTATGCTAAAACCAACGAATTCAAATACTGTTGGATAAAAAATGGCAAAATATTTCTCCGAAAAAAGGAAGGTACCAAACATTTTATGATTAAGGATGAGTCTGACTTCCAGAAGATAGAATCTGACAAGTGACTAGGATCCGCTTACCGGATGACCAATATTTACCTTGTTAAGTTCGCCAGTGTTCAAGCATTCATTTATATTCTTATATTGTACTGTTTCTATAACATTAATTGTCTTCAGTTAAAAGTAGTTGTTGATATTATACTAAAATTGTTCTCCTGTACATACTTTCTATCACTCAAAACTGAATTTACTCAACACAAACATACACTTACACTAACACACACCTATTCTTTATTTCACAAAGGAAGAAATATTACTCTACTCATACAGCTCCGTCCTTTATTCTTATTAGTTTACTGGCTTTATGATAATATTGGAATATGTTTTATTCGGCGTCCTACACGTTGTGTTATTGTATGTGTGACGAGATATATGGTTATGGAATATCTGTTAATTTTTGGTCTCGGACATGGATGATAATGCAAAAATTATTGATGATATAGAGCAGTTATCAGTGTCAACATCATACCAATGTTCACCGGAACAAGTTAAATCATATTTATATAATATTAGTTACAGTTTTAAAATATTTCATATGAACATAAGAAGTATAGGCAACAGTATAAACTTCAATAACCTTCTCTTACTTTTACATCGGATTAAGGTACAATTTGATATAATTGTCCTGTCAGAATGCTGGCTCCGTAAATGTCCCCATATACCCCTTATACCTGGTTTTGTAACCTCTTGCTCTGAACATTCTAGTCAGAATGATGGCATAATTGTCTACACTAAACGAGAGCTTCAATTCACTGTTGATAAACCTTCACTCTCTGACGCAAATTGTCTGGTCCTCAAATATCGAAATGAAATAGCACTTATTGCTGTATACCGATCGCCATCAAATCGTAATATTGAAAACTTTGTTTACAGTCTTGATTTAATACTATATTCATTAAAAACTTTTAGAACCATTATTTTAGTCGGTGATATTAATATAAACATAGCTCCGAACTGTACTGACCCAAATACTGATATGTACCTAAACACCATTGCATCTCATGCTATGCTTCCTGCTTATCTTTTCCCTACACGCAATGATAGCTGCCTGGACCATATGATTATTAAATCTAACAAACCATCTATATCTTTAGTTCTCGATTCTCTTATTACTGATCACGCTCCAATTTTAGCATTCTGCAATATTAGTCTTGCCTCTCCTAAATCCTTTGCACGATCAAGGCGTGTGGATATAGACGCTTGTGTTAATACGCTTAAATCTACCGACTTCTCCTCTGTTTTAAACTGCTGTGACGCTGACACTGCTGCATCTAACTTAGTGAATATTGTATCTTCGATTGTTAATAAAAATTGTTCTGTTTCTACTATCCCGAGTAAAAATCGCATTATTAAACCTTGGGTTACACCGGGTCTTTTAAGATGTATTCGAAATAGAGATAAGTTGTACCGTAAAACAAAAAAAGAATTTAGTAATGAGACTTTGAAAACAATTTATACCCGATATAGAAATTTTTGTAACAATTTATTGAAGAAATTGAAACGCCAGTATGAAAGGACTGAATTTGAAAAACATCGAAAAAATCCAAAGGCTACCTGGAACCTTATTAAATTAATCTCCAATATTCATACAAATAAAAATTCTGCTAGTGAGCTCTTGTCAATCGCGGCTGACCCAACCCGTGCAGTTGACTTAGTAAACAGTTTCTTCTCAAATGTGGGAGCAAACTTAGCTTCCAAAATTGACAATTTGGTGGGCAATGGATCTGCGGATTTGCTTTGCGCTGGTGGGATGTGTCGCTATCCTAACTCAATGGCCATTTTTAATACAGACTATGAAGAAGTCGAGAGACTCATTATCAGTCTTAAACTGAATAGTGCTGTAGGCTGGGATGGCATCCCCGCAACCCTAATTAGTGCTGCCAGGAAGATTCTTATTCCGGTCATCTGTCATGTATTTAATCTCGTTTTGGCATCTGGAGTCTTCCCCAAGGTTTTTAAGAGGACCTTAGTTCACCCAATATTCAAGAGTGGAGACAGGGGCAGTGTCAATAACTATAGACCCATTTCAGTATTAACGATTTTTTCTAAACTCCTTGAAAAAATCTTAAACAGGCGTCTACTTAACTACCTCAATGTACATAATATTATTGCCAATAATCAGTATGGTTTTAGGACTGGCAAAAATACTGAAGACGCTGTCATGGATTTATTAGACACAGTAGCTAAAAATTTGAATAGTAAGCACAAGACAATCGGTATCTTTTTAGATCTTTCTAAAGCCTTTGACACTGTCTCTGTCCCTCTTTTGCTGGGGAAGATGGAACTCGCTGGTATAAGAGGACTTTCACTAGAGCTATTCAAGAGTTATTTGGAGGATCGCTCACAGATTGTAAGAATAGATGATTACACCAGCAAGGAAATGTTTTTAAATTACGGAGTCCCGCAGGGTAGTGTCCTTGGGCCTACCCTGTTTTTAATATATATCAATGACCTTTGTGGGCTCACCCTTCCTAATTCCAAAATGATTATGTACGCTGATGACACTGTTCTACTTGTACATGGCAGTGATTGGACTGAGACTCTCGTCAATGCAGAGTTGGCCCTACACGCAACTATGAGATGGCTTGCGCGGAACATGCTTACCTTAAACTTGGATAAAACTAGCTTTGTTACATTTAGTTCAAGATCGGCATCACAGCCTCCTTCCCTCCTTACCTTGACAGCACACAAATGTAGTTCAGTTTCTAACATTCATTGTACTTGCACCAAAATCTTGCGAACGGGTGTTGTTAAGTATCTTGGAGTTTTGATTGACGATTCAATGACATGGAGTCAGCAGATCAATGCTTTAGTACCTAGGGTAAGAAAATTAATATTTGTTTTTAAAAATTTAAGAAATTCTGCTGATTTCCCTACCCTGAGAACAGTATACTTTGCACTCGCTCACTCCATTATCACGTATTGTGTGACGGCTTGGGGCAATGCCGGTAAATGTCTCCTACTACGTCTTGAAAGGGCACAGAGGGCTGTTCTTAAAGTCCTGGCACACAAACCCATTCGATTTCCAACCAACGAATTGTACCCGTTGTGTAAAGTACCCACAGTAAGGCACTCCTTTGTACTAAATGTAATTTTACGAAAGCATTCTGAACTGGTTTTTGATCCTGAATTTGTAAGATGTAAACGTAGATCAGATAGAGTTTGCCAGTTGTGCTCAGCCAAACTTAAAACAGTGCGACGCCAGTTTGCGTTTTTTGCCCCCGTTATATACAATAAGGTTAATAGGCTACTTAATATTTATCCTTATTCTTCCCGTGATTGTAGAAGGCTCACCGACCAGTGGTTGTCTGGTCTCACGTATGAAGAACTAGAACATTTTGTAAGAACGTAAATCCATATTTCTCCTTTCACACCTCCGTACACGCGCGCAAACACACACACACACACACACACACACACACACACACAACACACACACACACACATAACACACACACAACACTGACACACACACACACACATACACAATTAAACATAATTTATAAAATTATATTGTAATATTTTAGATGTAATCTGGAACGCTGCTGTCTTCTTCCTCTTGGAGGTGGGCGTTAATAGCTGCGACACAGTTCCTAACTAATGTGGCTATTATCGAACACAGTTTAATTGTAAACCTGTTTTTAGTTCCAATAAAGATTATTATATATTATATTATATTATATTAATTTCAACACTCGATCTTAGGCTTTCTTATATAAATAAAACTAATGTCCAGTAACTCCTTATTTAATACAGCAACATTATTTTTATTATTTTCAGCTGGATTGCCCTGCAGCATTGGAGAGGATAAGAGAAAACAAGCCAAATCTGATCAAAGATGATAAAGGCAACACCAATAAATACATTGCTGAGATTGTGTCTGTATGTATTGTAGATTTCTTCTATTTTGGTGACAAGGATTTTAGGACAGAAAACGTTTACTAAAAGATTATATTATATTTTTATATCAAAATAATTTTGCATGATTGCTGATTAATAGATCGGGGTTTTCTTAAGAATTATGATCTGGCAACATAAATTAGAATTCCTGCAAACCACAATAAAAAGGGGGGAGTTGTGGAAACCAGCTCGCTACACCATCTAATATATAAAATTCTCGTGTCACAGTTTTCGTTACCATACTCCTCCGAAACGGCTTGACCGATTTTGATGAATTTTTTTGTGCTTATCCGGTATCTATGAGAATCGGCCAACATCTATTTTTCATCCCCCTAAATGTTAGGGGTAGTCCACCCCTAAATTTTTTATTTATATGGCAAAACAACGTTTGCCGGGTCAGCTAGTAACCATATAAATATGTATAATATAAAGCCAAGAAATGAGACACCTTATTATATTTCTATTGAATATTATTTCTGCATATTCTGAAAGACACATAAACGGCTGGGCCTCGTTTATCAAATTAAGATCTATCGTCTGAAAGTATAAACCAGTATTACTACGAGATATTGAGATAATTAATTACTGGCTTGTGATTGTCAGATATAATACCCATGTATAAAACTGAAAGCGGACCCTGATCACTGGGTGTAAATAATTTTATTATATTGATGTTATAAAATACTTTGTTGGTCTAACGGTTTCAAGCATGACTGCTGAGCATGAGGTCTCGAGGTCGATTCCCAAGTCAAGCAGTGTTGTTGAGTATTTTAGTAGCAGACCCGAGTTTGGAATTGTGCCCGGTAGATCGCAATAGGCTCTCCACCTTTTTCATGGGACTTAATAATAGTATTGGTGTACAACTGTGTACACCTCTGCCTACCCCTTCGGTGTATACACGCGTGATGCTATGTCTATTCATAAAATAAAATATTTCTTCACAGCTGTTCATAACGCTGATGGACAAACTTCGCCTAGAGTTTCGTGCTATGGACATGATCCAACCGGAGTTACGTGACCTCCGCGACACCATGGACCGTCTCATCATGCTGCCAGAGGACTTTGAGGGGAAGATCAAGGTAGACATACCAATGCATAACTACAGTAATTGTATTTGAACTCTTCCTGAACAGCCGCGCAGGTACAATCGTTTAGACAAACTAGCTGGTGTCCGCAAGACAATTTATGTCCTTGCCAAATTTTATTACGATCCGTTCAGCCGTTTAGTCGTGAAAAGGTAACAAAAAAACAAACAGTAACTTACGCATTTATAATATTAGAATAGATTATTAGTATAGAACTCTAAAGTTACAATATTAAATGGAAAAAGAATACGGTCGCGAACAGGATTCGAACCTGCCACTTCAAACCTCTGACCACTAAGCCATCTTGACCTCCGCTCGCCACCGCGAATTCTTCTTCCATATTTTAACACGTCTTATGGCGACGTCATTGCAATCAATTCAGAACCTATACAGGTGATCGAATGATGATTCTAGTACGAGAAAATAAATGCTATTTTATTAGAAGCAGCAAATATATATATTAGTGTTTTTTGTGGAAAGAAATATACTGTCGTGAGCAGGATTTGAACCTGCGCGTCCTGAATAAATACTCCAGACTGTGGCAACTAAGCCATCTGGAACTCTGTTCATTACTCTGAAATCTTGCACATTTTAATACATATTAAGGTGACGTCATCACTATCGGTTCAAATCCTGCTTACGAATTATTTTTTTTCCATCCCTAATTTTTATAATTGTCCACAATATAAGACCTATTCTTTCTTATTATCTCTTTTCCAAATCAACACCATGTTTCATGCTATGCTGACCACTTCTCTGTCGTTTTATACCTCCCTTTAACCCCACTTCTCCCTCTTCAGGTCCAAGAGTGGGTAGACAAGTTGTCAGAGATGTCAGCATCGGATGAACTGTCAGAAGGGCAGGTGCGACAGCTGCTGTTCGACCTGGAGACTGCCTATGGGGCCTTCAACAAGTTCCTGCACAAGGACTGAGTGGAAAACTAAGAATTAAGTATATTTTTTATGTACACATTAGACATGAGTCTGATATATCATATCGTAACTAAAAACAGACATACACATATATCATATCGAATCGATATGCTACACACAGAAAACCGTTTTTACAATATCGATCAAATCATATCGAACTAAATGAAAAACGAACTATCCATATCCATATCCGTTTACGTAACTTACTCAACGTCTCATATTCATATCTATCTCGTGGTTAGATATTCGTCGTCTTTCTGTCCAACTGATGACGTTACCGGGTGTGAAAACGAGACGAAGCGAATATCGTTCAGCGTTTGCTGTAGATATCTAAAAACTCTCCATGTCGATATCTAAAAACGGTTTTTCATATCGATATGAAAACTTCATATCGGATATGTAACCGTTTACAGAAAATACCAAAAACGCCCATGTCTGGTACACATGTGTCCCACAGGTGGATTAAAGTCTCCCCCCGCCCACCATATATTTTATCCACAGCTATGTTTATAAACAGGCAATGATAAGGATACATGCATACTCTCCCATAACAATTTCTATTCTCATATAGTGTTGCCTGATCGAACGTCATCGATTAAGATTTTAGAAATTCGAAAAACGAAGGAAGATTTCCAAATTCGGAAATCGAAAAGATCTGGTTTCGTTTTTTTTTTTTACATATGACAGAAGGTGTTTACAGTCACAATAATCAACTGCTCCTAAATTGCACCTTAGAGTTTTCGTAATCATCTCTGTAATCGATTTTTTTTTATCACTTGCTGAAAATGGCGAAATAAATATGCTTGTATGAAAAATCTGCACACCTGAGAGATATTCTCAATGTTGTGTAAAACCATGTTAGAGGCCTACGGGTGGTTTAATCTCTGACACTAGACTGTTCATGAAACATATGACAACCATTTCTGAATAACCCTTTCCCGGTGTTTTTTCTTTGAATTTGCCATAACAAATTGCAAGTAGACAATTTTCCCTATAAATTTATGGGTACTGTTCCAATGCCAGACAAAAGCCACCTGTTAAATTTATTACTATACTATCTTCTGCCCGCGACTTTCTCCGCGTGGACTGCAGAATTGGGTCCAGCCGGTATAAAAATATATGTATCTGTTAATCCAGGCTATAAACTATCGGTATGCAAAGTTTCATCCAAATCCGTTCAGTAGTTTTTGCGTGATTGAGTAACAAAAATCCAAACAATTTCACAAACTATCACATTTATCATATTAGTAAGATGATAACTTTTTTTCTGGATAAAAATATATATGATTCTTATTTTCACCATTTCAGATGTGACCCGGCTCAAACGCGTTGTGTATATTCACCTACTCATACTTATATTTGTGAATACATATAAACATGTTATGTATACCTAAATTATTGTATTAAATATACTATTTTATCTTGCATATCTTATTGTTATAGCACCAATCAGTGCTATAAGATCTTTATTCATAGTGAAAGTTATTCTGTAGAAGTTTGGTGATAGTTTCTAATATAATCAGTCTCGACCAAGTCTCTTTTCAAACAAAAAAAAAGACTTAATAAAAATCGGTTCATTCGTTTCAGAGCTACGATCAAAAACAGATACACAGATAAACACGTTAAACTTATAATACCCCTATGCTTTTGTCGGGGGTACAAAATTGCGAAAATTATGTCGCTTATGAAGTATACATATTAAACTAAAATTAAAAAGCTATATTTTAGTCTTTTACCAATAGTTACTGCTATATTTAAAGTTAATTTAGCAAAATATGTACTAAAAATCAAAGTACAAATTGTGCTGCTCACGACCGTATTCTTTTTCCATTTAAAATTATAACTTTAGAGTTCGCTAAGCAAGCGTTAATGTTTTTCAAAGATTTATCTGTACAAACTGTAGTTTAAAAATAAAGCTGATTAAAATTAAAATAAATATCTAAAGTAAGAAAAAAACATTAGTTCTGGTTTTTTGCATATACTATATCGATGTTTAGTCAAAGCGTACCGCCAATGTTACGTCGTTGTGTCATACGCGTAGTACACGGAAATTTCTGAGATAAGCGTCAGCTCTTACGACGCGAATATGGCACCGACCTCTTAGTTATTATTGTTTTTATTATTTTTATGCAACTTATAACTTGTTGTATACATTGTCCAATATGAGTACTGTTTAAAATTACACTTTGTATTTGATAAGCATCTGCTAGTTCATCAAATGGAAAGAGGAAATCTCTCCTTGTCTAAAATATGCATACAAGACAAAAAATCACACCTCAAGATAAGTAATCATTGCTATTTTTTGTAGCACGTGCATTGGCAGTTCTTATCTCAGTCTTGCATTTTTTGTTTGATAGTGATGGGAATAAGGCAAGGCACGTGCCAAGTAATGTCTTCAGTCTTCTACAGTCTAACAAACACATTAGAAAGTTATTCACCAGGATACACGGTCTTCTCAGATCTCTAGTTATTTCTTAGAATTTTATTCCTTTTATACTAAATCCTAAGCCACTTGTATCACTAAAGTTACAATATTAAATGGAAAAAGAATACGGTCGCGAACAGGATTCGAACCTGCGCCTCCCGGATAGATACTCCAGGCGCAGGTTCGAATCCTGTTCGCGACCGTATTCTTTTTCCATTTAATATTGTAACTTTAGAGTTCGCTAAGCATGCGTTAATGCTTTTTCAAAGACATATCTTGAACCACTTGTATCATTTTGTTATTAATAACGTTATATTTAAGCGAATTAATTATACATTAAATTTTATATTCCACGCCTTTTTTTGTTGTTATTTAAACCTATTTCGATGTTGTTAGAAATATACGAAAGACCTTTCGAGATTTCTTTACAACCTTCATAATTTCTTCGCTTTTTTAGGTCCGTGAGCTTCGTATTATCAGTCTGCAAGACAATGTAGTTAAGGGTCCCGTGTGGTTCCGGGTGGTACAATAGTACCAACCCCTTTCATCTCGTGGGTGTCGTAAAATGCGACTAAGAGAACAGCCGGAGGATGTTAGCCAATCCCTCTGTGCGGTATAAACAACATACTTCCAAGGTAAGGTTGCCGCGCTGAGAGCTAGGGCATGGCTATGGGAGAGTCTAGTTGCGAGCGTGCCTGTTGTCTGGTATTGGGCGCCCCCAGGCACTGAGAAGCCTTACCTCTACAAGCGGGGCTCTGCAGGGTGTAGAAATATTTTTCCCTTGCTATTCGTGGGAACAAGATTTGTCGCAATTTTATTAACCGAATCGGAGGTGGCGGTGATGCATCATCACCTCGCCAAAAGTTTTCACGGGGTTAAAAGCGACCTGTTTAGCTAAGTTGAATGATGAATATGACAAGATGTCTGAACGTAGACAAAGCAAACGGCATATTTAAGGATTGTGCAGCAGGTGGCGTCCTGTAAAAAAAAAATGCGTAGCATTTCTGATTGTAGTCCATGGCTTATGCGCGTGCGGGTGGAAAGAGAGGCACTGACGAAGTTGCCAAACACACCAATACTAATGCCACTAATACCACAGATCATTTAATACTATACTAGCTAATTCTAAATTATTATATATGTATGAATATAAAATTTTCACTTTTCTATTTATAACCCAAAATAATGATAATTTGGCGATAAAAATAAATCATTTTATGAATTACTAGCTGTGCCCCGCGGTTTCACTCGCCCCGTTAAAAACTTCCGTACGATAAAAAAAAAATATATTATGTAAAAACCATGTCCTAACAATGATGAACACAACAGAAAAAGAATTATCCAATTTGGTTCAGTCGTTCTCAAGTTATGGCGTGACAACGGAAAACGGGTTTCATTTTTATATATATAGATTGTTATATTTTATGTAACACAGTGTATTTGATCAAAAATATATTAAATATGACAGTTTTGATGTCTTAGAACTCGTGCTGAATTTAAGGGTGCTACGCGGCTTTAGTAGAGGTTGATGTATAGTGAAAAGCACTGGTACGTAATGAGACTCGTTATGAACCTGAAATCAGTACAATAAGAGACACTTTACGAGCAAGTGTGTTGAAAAATACATTTATTATGATGTAACAACTTAACGAGCGCAATCACTTCCCAAACCTAGTACACTGAACATTCTATTAGTTCAAAACAATCGGAGCTTATCGTAAAAAAAAACCTGATTTTATTAACATGCACCTTTGATTGAAACTGATCTTATTTATAAAAAAAATGCAAAGTTTATTCTAAGGGGCTGTTCAAATATATCGTAAGCAGACTTTTAGTAATATTTAATGCCCTCCTCCCCCTTGTCAGGGAAAATAGTTGTAAGGAAAAAAGTAAATTAATATATTCCTGCCGTAATCACCATTCGGACAATTCAAAAACAAGGAAAGCAAAGACCATACTCGAATGGCCCCTATACCTACAGCAGATATTGAAATTTTCTCAAATAATTTCGTTGGCCATCCTCTGAGGGGAGGCCCCTGGAAAATAATCTTAGATTCGCCACTGTGCGAATGCCATTGAACCTACTTTTGTTGCCGACTGTACAATATACACATGAAATAGTACTGTACTGGTACTGCTTATCAAAAACTAATAATTGGGCAATGCTTCCATAACTCTTAGAACACTCAGAGTCTGAACTCACGTCTCAAAAAATTAATTAACAAAAACACTTAAATTTAGCTATTAAATGTTTTACAACTAGTTTTCGTATTCTAGAATGATCTTTATACACGATTAAATATAAACTGTTTTCTTTTGCAATATCTTTAGGCGGTCAAAACGTTGTATTTTGCGATTCGTGCTTGTCGGACGCTACACTTAAAACAATCAATTCCTTTGTTAAAAAAGATCTGAACATAAAGGGGTGAATCTAATGCACTTCCAGTCCCTGTGATGAGTTTTCAGTATAAATTATTTATATCACTAGTGTTATTTATTGGTCTTCTAGGTATTCAAGAGGTAAGTTTCCTAAAGACATCCATTATCGTACAAAGTTCATAATAAATGATCGATTAAGTAGATTTCAACACGCCATGCCGAAAGTGTTAATAATATGACTAAAAACAAAAATGAAGAGAGATTCAGGGTGGTTTTTCACCAAAACGGTGCGAGAAAGCGAAGTGGTGAGCGAGGAGAAAATCCACCCACAGGATTTCTTCATTCTTCTAGCATCGCCTTGCACCATTCTGGTGGGAAAGTCTTAACATAGCGAGATATTTGTACGTATAAAGTGAGCGGGGAGATATATGCAAGGAATGCGAGCGAGGAAGGTAAATGCAGTAGGTACACAGAAGCTTGCATGCTTGCATAGCTTTAGTGAAAGGATACCTACCTACGTTTGACATCTCCACCACTGCACCAGTACTATCTATTCTGTGGTTACACAGAGTCAGACTGTCTCATAACCGCTGCGTCTCCCCGTGTTTTGAACAGAAAATATTATTATGCTGTCCTTCCGTACCTATTATTTTAGTTACCTATGCTTCTTTTACCCAGTGTTCAAACAATGTATTCCAAAAAATGGATAAGAAATACTACCTGGTTTCCGAAGCATACAACATGGCGAAGAACCTCTTCAATCAGGGTAGAGCCAACTACGTCAGTTTGAAGAGCAAATCCTTACAAACCATAGACACATTCCTGGACCTCGTGTATATAATGAACGATGAAATGTCCAAGGAGTTGAGGAGTGCCGTTTTAAAGTTCTATAAAGTGAAATACTTGCATGATTTCACAAATTATATTATTAGTATGGAAGAGGTGAGTATGTATTTGTCTCGGTATTCTTATACCTTCCCCGGCGTCAATATGGCACTCAAAACGCTCTCGGCTCTTAGCTCGTTCCTGGCTAGCCATCGACTGTTAAGTAGTTGCACATATGTTGGTCTGTCTGGGGATGGGTGACCTACCAGTGAAAGTCGTTAAGTCAGAGTCCTGTGCCGCCCGGGATGCTAGACACACATTTCTCTTTCTTAAACAGGCCATTCCAGATACTCTACATGGTTACGCTCACATAGGGATGTTTAATGATGACTGGACTTTAAAAGAGACCTTGACCTTTGAGTTTGACGCCATCTAGATCATAGTGACATGGAAAAGAGTTTTTAAAAGACCTACTTACAGAATAAACAATTTCATTTCATAAGAGAAAGAGTGTGCTACGTTCAGCCATTTTCGAAAAGAGGAATGAAAGATGAAGTTTTCTCCAAACTTAAATATAGGTCCTACAAACGTAATTGTTTCAAATAAGTACCTAGTCCTCAAAATCTACTTTATAAATCACCCGCTACAAATCTCAAGTCTCCTCTTTTATAGATGATAGAAATAGTAGAACACTGTCTAATGGATCCTATGGAGAAGCTAGATCAGATCCGCACGCAGTTCCACAGTGTTATCAAGAACTTCCAGGATGTGAGGAACTTTGACTCTGTCAACAAGTGCCATAAGGAGCTGCCGGACGAAGTTGCTGCAGCGCACTGTTTGTTACACCAGGCAGTCCTGTAAGTATAGTAAAAATAATTGAATAAATAATTTATGGTGACTACAAAAAAAACTAAATGCATTTAAAAGATCGGAAACACATTATGTAGAATAAAGACTGGTCTTTAGGGAACTCCACAGAGGTTTTTTTTTAAATCAGGATTTCATTTACTGTGTTCCGTTTTGGAATGCGTATGTTTTTGATGAATGATATTCTGTAAAATGTAGATGATATAAAAGCTTAGGTTTATATGTGCATGCATATATTAGGTACCCTTGACGATGATCAGTCAAATTGGATCACTTTTTTATGATATATCGTTTAATTACGTAACTCTTATAGTCGGAAAAGTACAAAATTGTACTTCATAACAATAAAAATCTCTCTTTACAATTTTTATTAACTATCTATTCCTAATTATTCGTCCAACAGCTTCAACGAAACTATGCAAGAAAGTTTAGTAACAATAGTCGAAATAAAGACAAGACAACATGCCCAGGACATGAACTCTTCCCTATACAACGTTCAGATGTGTATCAATAACTTCGTCCCAAAGTTCTTTGAACAACTAATGCTTGATGCCTATACAGAAAAGTGCGGATATCTACGCGTAGTCAATGCGTCTATAGCGGATCTAGTTAGAGACAAGTGGATAGGCAACGAAACTGTGTTCCCGGAGAAATGGAGCCCTCTTGTACGACTCTTGAAGGAGAAGTAAGTATTATAACCATTTCCTACTGAGGCTGCTAATCTATACCTACCTCAGTTTAAACTCTAGAGTACCGAACAAAATATTACCACAAATGTCTAATGAGTTGACTGCACAAACGTTTTGGTTGGGAAGTGTTGGGTTGTCGCATTATGTTATCAGCGCAATAAGGATGATCCGATGACCAATCTTCCAAGATCAGGGCCCTGATTCTGAACCGTCTGAAACTGGCGTTTTCGAATCCGTGCCGAAAGTTGTCGATCAGAACCTCTAAGCGCTTTTAAAATACGATGAAATTGATAAAGCATGATATATATTCGTAACTAAGTCATTTAAAAAATACATCAGAATAATATTTTTTGTACAGATTTTAAATTTACTACCTAAGATAAAGTACAGATACGGCAAAGTTTTCGAATGGTTCAGAATAAGCCTACAGTCCTTCGATTGATATAATTTTTTAGCCAACATTGAACGCATGGTGAAAAGTAGGGTACGATACGGGAGTATAGAAGTAACTTTGCTGTTTGCAAACATTCTTGCGCTTATGATCCTGTGCCTATTAATAGTTATTCACTGTTGAAGGAAGTTGGTCTGGGACGTTCACTACTCAACCTAGATTCTTCTGCGTTGTCACAGCCATTCTCAATTCAAGTTCTGCATTTTGTTACAGAACGAAACAACCAAGTAGCGTTCTAGAAGAGCCGTTACATTTAACTCTTTTCGCGGCAAACCTATCGTCGCAAGATATTGTGAGAACTTTATATTGATCTTTTTCAATACTTTATGTACACATATTTAGATATTAACAATTGTATTAAGGAATGGTTATGAAGAATGCAAAGGCCAACTTATTTGAAATTTTATGTTTGATATATTAAAATTACGTGATTTCGTCTTTTATTTCTGTTATGCTTATACATTTTGTATATTACACGAGCAGTCCGTAGTTGCCCTGCCACATTTTCTGGATCGTGATATCAGCGACACGGCGATAAGAAAAAAAAAGAACAATCCACGTGACCACATAAAAAAAAAAACAGATTCGGTCTGTGTCGTGGACACGGTCGTGTGTTTAACGTGAATACGTGTACGGTGTACCTACCTACGTAACAGGTAGGTATATTTGTAGAATTTTAACAGCAAAACGACCTCAAAATAGCGGCGCTTCACCGAACCGGCGCTGTAACGAATTCTATAATACTTCAGCTATAAATTGGTGTAGATAAAATTTGAATGTAGATGTACTGCAACACCAAACTGGGTCCGCCGATTTTGTTAATATCAGGTTTTTGAATTGCCTTTCACTGTGGAATCACATTTAGAGACGTATTCACGTCATAAAAATCATTGAAATTGGTCGAGCCGTTTAGGAGAAGAGTTATGGACACACACACACCGGAATTAATACAGGGTTAAAAAAAAAGCGTAGCATTATAATAAATACTATTTGTAACTTAGTCATTATAATATGTGCAACATATTATCATAACGGAATAAAGCACGTTTGCCTTTGCTCATATACCTTTTGTTTAATTGCAGTGTGTTTGTTTTATAAAGAGGATAAACAGTGCAGGCTGTATACAATTTATTGCCTTTGTCAGTTTGTCTCTGTTGCTAACAAAAATAGATACGAGTAGATCTGTCAAATAGTTTATCAGTGTCAGTGTCAAAAAAACGCGCGTCGCGTTTGTTCATTTGTTGTTTGTTTTGGTTTTAATTTTTGTCATGTTTCGGTGATTTTATATTTTAAATAGAGCTTTAAAAACATCCAAAATGACTAAAACAGTCCGCGAATTGCTCCAAAGTGAGCGTTCATTTGATGAAACAGATCGAATGCCGGACAAAATTAAGATCAAGTACTTAGATATTTTCATGTATGTGGTGGCAATTGTTGGTCATTTTGTGGACTTGGGAGTAGATATTAACATTGCTGTGAGGTATTCTGTAGCCCTGAAGATGTCAGAGTTCGGATGGACACTGGCATTCATCCTTATTCCAGCATTTGTGAACACTGCCGTCTCTATTAGAATGTGAGTACCTAAAACTTTGTTTACAGAGTAATTTATTATTTTTATTCTTTAGTTACGTCTACAAAAAGTTCCCTAAGAGTCAGTTACGAGCCACTGTACTGGAATTAAGATGAGCAAAAAAAATGCTTTGTTTCATATCATTGACCACAATTTACATGATATTATTGCATATTTTTTCCTTAAGGAAGACTTCAGTTGAATGTATTAAAAATGGGTTATGGTAACTTTATTTCAATGTTCATCAATATTTTATTATACACAATGCTGAATCTGTCAAGCTTAATTATAATATTTTATCAATTACATGTTACTTAGTTAAATACCTAAGATTTTAATTTTTATTACTATTCAAAGCGTTTCTTCTTAACATGTCAATGACAATTTAAATTGAGTCTGCCCAATATTTTGCGACGAGTTTGAGACTTTCAGTAGTGTCCATCAGCTCCTCTGATGTGCAAGCAACAGGACAGGCAGGACACAACATCACGTGTCCCATCGTTTGTGGGGCAACACCACAATTACACTCCAGGACAGAGTCATCAATAAATCTCCAATCTCATTCAAACACCTTCCTTTATTTTTTTTGTGGTAACCCCTTGGAATTTGTATGTTATTTAAAATAAAAAATTCAAACTAATTACTTATTAATTTATTACATTTATCTGTATATAAACTCAGGTACTCACTAGACAAGCAGCAGGACTCACTGTCAAATGAGTTTACCAAGCGCAAGTGGCTTCGAGTGTTCATCCTGGTGCTGCAAATGGCTCCCATACTGCGGTTTGCTGATGCTTTAATGTAAGATAAACATAACATACCATAACACAAGCATAACCAACCTAAAGTTAAGAATTACTGGCCTGTGATCCGTATACTTATTTGATTGTCATCATCTAGAATTATGGATGTTAGCAGATGTTACATGTCTTACAGGGATGTGGATTGGAGATTGATCCATAGATATGTACCCATGATAATTTTTTATTTTTTTCTCGTTAGCGTGGTCTCAAAACCATCTTTGCATTATTGCCTTTCTAATGAAACCGTTGGGCCACGACGGACAGACAAAAATTTGAACCCATGGGCCACCAAAGACACCACACTCCTGATCCCACAGTTACGCAGTAAAGTCCCGTCGCGCAGATCGTAAGCGCGACTATGTCTCCCAGCGCAAGTACTACCGGCTGATGCTGAAGGAGGACTCGGACGCGGCGCTGCTGCGGGTGTTCGAGTGCTTCCTTGAGGCTGCACCCCAGCAGGTGCTGCAGACTAGCCTTCTGCTCAGAGCCAACCAGGAGTTTGCTGGTAAGGTTACTATTTCGTTTATTTATTGCATTTGTATACAACTGGTTCTATTGTCAAAGATGTGTTTGAGTGTGTGTGTGTCAGTGTGGGTGTATGTCAAACACATGGTAGTGTGTGTTATGTTTTTTAAATTAATTTTATGTATTTCTAATGCCTATTATTGTATAGGACTGACTTGTTGGTCTAGTGGTTAGTAGCCCTGACTGCTATGCCGGAGGTCGTGGGTTCGATTCCCACTCAGGACAAATGTTTGTGTGATGAGCACGATCATTTGTTCTGTGTCTGGGTGTAATTTATCTATAATATGTATGCATTTAGAAATATATAAGTATGTTTATCAGTTGTCTAGTACTCATAACACAAGCTCTGCTTAGCTTGAGACTAGACGGCGTTGTGTGATAGTTGTGGAATATTATTATTATTATTTATTTACTGTTATTTTTCGTCGGTGAACCGGGGTTACTGATGGCACGGGCCTAAGACAAGTGTACAACAGTGGGGTTAAGAGTGAATGGGTATATCAATATGATTAAAGTTAATTATATATTATATATATTGATTCGCATTGCAGAAACTTTCTTATTATTATAGAAATATCAGCTATCTGCACTCCATATAAACTTTAACTGTGCCAAATTTCATACTCCTCCGTCTGCGTAAATTTCGTAAAAACGTTGTACCCCAAAGTTGTGTTACTGTGGTTAATATATTAATACGTCAAGCAAAAACTTTGTATTATAAAAATAGCAGGACTCAGAGAGCTATCGGTGATTAGGACTCTAGACAGAGGAACCTCCTCACAATGCGTGCCTTGTTGAAGAGTACCACTTTCTGTATCAGGCTTTTGTTCCTGTGAGAGCCTTTCAAGACGTTGTTCTAACGTGAAGTTTTGCCTATCAGTCCGTTGTTCGTCACAACTATCGGCATGATAAATTCACATCCCTCATGTCGACAATATATTTGAGCTAGGGTTATTTAATATTATTGTGAGGTTTCTTCTGGTGTATTTCTGGCTTTATATCTTATGGGCTCAGCATGATTATATTTTATGTGATAATTTAGCATATGCATGCACGCAATTCATTTAAGTAACAATTGAAACTGTGTTGAATACAGATAAATCTTCGAAAAGCATTAACGCATGCATAGCGAACTCTAAACTTATCAAATTTTGTGGAAATAGAATACTGTCGCGAGCAGGATTCCAACCTGCGCCTCCCGGATAAATATTCCAGGCGCTCTGACCGCTAAGCCATCTCGACCTCTGCTCACTACCGATAATTCAATCAAAATGAAAAGAGCCTGAATAGAAATAGGGACTGAATAGATAGCGATGTCGTTGCAAGTCGTGTTAAAATATCGAAGAAGAATTCGCGATGGTGAGCAGAGGTCGAGATGGCTTAGTGGTCAGAGCGCCTGGAGTGTTTATCCGGGAGGCGCAGGTTCGAATCCTGCTCACGACCGTATTCTTTTTCCATTTAATATCATAACTTTTAAGAGTTCGCTAAGCATGCGTTAATGCTTTTCAAAGATTTATCTTTTAGGGTAACGTAGCCTATATAAAAAAATGCAGGCGTGCTTTTTATTTTTTTTATTAATTTCTTCTTTTGACTGTCTCGTTGGTCTAGTGGTCCCAAGCGCGACTGCTGGGCAGGAGGTCTCAGGTTCGATTCCCGGGTCGGGCAAAATGTTATTAAGTTTTTCTGTGGGGAAATTCTCAGCAGCAGCCCGGAGTTTGGAATTGTGCCCGTTTGATGGCAATAGGCTCACCACCTATTACATTGGACTTATTTATTTATTTATACTTTATGCACATTGGTACAAAGGCGTTCTTAATGCCATAGCCATTTTCTGCCAAACAACCTTAGGGTGATGCAGAGACACAGCGTGGTAGATGCATTAACTTAAAAAGAGCAAGTTACCCGATTTTTAAATATGTACATACGACATAGCTTAATAATTTACAATACATACATATGTATATAGGTATAATATAAATATTACATACATAATCATATACCTTTATATAAATAATATCAAAATAATCAAAGACGAGATGAATCTGCTAATGTCTTGTGATAAATCTTCCGTACCTTCATTTTAAATGAGTGCTGACTGTTTGCCGACTTAATAACAGCATTGGTGAGATGTGGGTGTGCAACTGTGTACACCTCTGCCTACCCCTTCGGGGAATACAGGCGTGATGCTATGTTAATTTCATCTTGTTTTGTCTATGTCCACAGTCCACCAAATCCTGTCAATAGCATCCTCAATAATAGGCATGGGCTGGTGCCTCGCAGCGTACCAGCGCGCTATCCGCTTCACTCAGCAGGACAAGAACAACATGAGCTGGACCGGCACTGTCCTACAAACGCTGTGGCATTTCCTGGTTACACGTAAGTTTATATGTTTTTACATAATACGACCGTATTTCAGTCGCAGCGGTCTAGGGGCCATTCAAATATGACGTAAGCACTGTAGGGGGGCGGGGGTGTCTTTGCTTTGCTTATTTTTGATGACATGGGAGATGGGGGGGTGTGGATAGTGATAACGTCAGCAGTATTAATGTTTTTTTATGTTTATGATTTTCTTCAAAATATTTTTCAATTTTGTGTTGTACCGTAGACAGAGTACCTATACAACTGTCTATGGTTATGGTTTATGGTTTGAAAACATATAATAATCTATGTAAGGAAGTGGACTAAGGAAACACCCAATAGTCTGTACTGAGTATATTCGAAGAAACAACACTTCACAATTGTACATAAGAAACTATATAATGTGGGAATAACAAAAATTATATTATTTCACGCACACGCGAGAGAACCGGGCCGCCACCGAACTGTCACTCTCGCGCCCTCCGGTGGCGAGACCCGCAACCGTGCCGGGCGCGGCGAGCGCCCCGATTGGCTAACGCGGATGCGTGTGTGTATCACACATGCGCGTAAGCGAGCAGCGACGTGCCGAGGAGTCAACGCGTTCGGTTTTATTCGTACCTACCGAAATTAAAATCAACGCGCGCGCGTTACAACCTCCCCCTCTAGTCCAAACATCACGTCCTCGCGTTTGGAATAGGACAACCGAAGACAAAAACTAACTTTATACTACCCGTAGGATCTAATATTTAAGCGGGCGCCCCCTCTTACGTTTCTCCTGCAACGGAGGTTGCACCTGCCCAACAAAAGGCGTAAGCTGAGAGACATGGTACTTCCCCAAGACCTCTCCATTCACACGCTCTAGACCGTAAGTCGCACTACTCAATATCTCGCGTATTCTATACGGACCATCGCGCCTAGGAATGAATTTGGGAGTCTGCCCTCGACCAGCATCGTTGGACCCCTGGGTTTTAAGTAGGACCAAGTCACCTACCTTGTAGTCGGGTGCCGGACGGCGATGCTCGTCCGCGTACTTCTTCTGACTCTCCTGTGCCTTTTCGTGTACATCTCTCGCATCCAGAAGTACCGTAGACAACCTCTTTAAGTAGGGCGTCACGTTTGCAATAAACTTGTCGCCATCTACAATAGCGCGCATGTCATTAACAACATCCGCGGGGGCGCGCAAATCGCGCCCAAAAGTTAGCACAGCAGGTGAGTAACCTGTGCTATGAGTCACGGCAGAATTCATGGCAAACCTTACCGCTGCCAAATGGGAATCCCACGTCGAATGATCCCGACCCACGTGCATGGCAAGCTGTGGCTTCAAGTCGCGGTTTTTGCGTTCGACGGGATTTGCCTCGGGATGATAATATGGCGTCAGCGACTGATCTATTCCGAAAACAAAACATACCTGTTGCATGACCTCGCTGATAAACTGCACACCGTTGTCACTAATCATTCGACGAGGAACCCCATACCGCAGGAAAACCTCGTTCACCAGGATCTCGGCGCAATCCATACTGGTGGCGACTTTCAATGGAAATAATTCTACCCATCGCGAACAAACGTCTTCAATAATCAAGATCCACTTGTTACCATCCTTCGTTTCAGGGAGCGGACCGAAAAGGTCTACAGCAATCACCTCGAAACGCTGCGTCACGGCCGGGGACTGAATAAGTCCCGCCGGCCTGCGGGTGTCCACTTTGTATCTCTGGCATGGGACACACTCCTTGACATAATTAGTAATAAACGCTCTCATACCTGGCCAGTAGTATCGTGAGGCGATACGCTGAAGGGTGCGTTCGACACCTAAATGACCGGCGGTGGGTGCATCGTGATAGTCAGCGAGGACCTTTTGTCTCTCGCTCAACGGCACCACCAGGCACGCGTCATCGTTTTCAGTCGGCTCCGGACCATACCTATAAAGCACACCGTCGGAGATGACGTAGCCACGGTCGGCCCACAGTCTCCCCCTAAACGGTTCGTCCGCTGCCTCAAGATCTTCTATGATCTTGCGAACATCGGGGTCCTGCAATTGAGTTTCGCGGTAACCGCGAGTGCCTCTTGATGGGACGTTAACGACGGCTTGACATAGGTCGCAACTTACCTCGTCTGTACAGGCTGGGCGCGAGACGGTGTCGGCGATCACGTTGGATTTACCTGGGGTGTACTCGATGCGCAGGTTATACGACTGCAGAGTAAGCGCCCACCTGGTCAAGCGTCCACTCGGTGACTTAACGTTCATCAACCACCTCAACGGTTGATGATCCGACTTTACTACAATCTCAGAGCCCTCTATGTAGCCACGGAATTTCGTCACTGCCCACACTACTGCCAAGGCCTCCCTTTCCGTGGTAGTATAATTCCGTTCAGCCTGACTCAGGAGACGGCTGGCATACTCGATGGGGCGCTCATCGGGCCCCTCCCCCTGCATTAAAACCGCCCCAAGACAATAGCCACTGCTGTCTGTCCTTAGGGTAAAAGGTAAAGTCTCGTCAGCCTGACGTAATATAGGTGCAGACACTAACAATTGCTTTATACCTTCAAATGCAGCCTGTTGATCAGAGGACCAGTTCCAAACACTATCCTTTTTCAACAGGGAGGTCAGAGGCCTCGCTATTTCGGCATAATTGGGGATAAAGCGCCTAAACCAACAAGAAGTCTGAAGGAAACACTTTAAGTGAGTGAGGTTCTTAGGAACGGCCATATTATTAATAGCGGCGGTTTTATTCGGATCGACCTGGATTCCACCGGGAACAATGAGATGTCCTAAGAACTTAACTGAATCCCGGGCGAAAAAGCTTTTCTCGCGATTGATCCTGAGGTTAAATAACTCTAGCCGATCGAATACAGCCTCAAGGTCCCCGAGGTGCTTCTCAAAACTGTCAGACAGCACGATAAGATCGTCGAGATAGCACAGAAGGGACACGTCTCGAAGGTTCGACCTAAACCTGTCCATCAATCGCTGAAAAGTAGCGCCCGAATTGCGTAAACCCATGGGCATACGCTTAAAACGGTAAGTCCCCATCGGTGTGACAAAGGCTGTCTTGTCACGGTCCTCGTCAGCTACACAAACCTGGAAATACCCTGACCGAAGGTCAAGGGTCGACATGTAATTGCTCGTTTTGGCCGCATGAAGGACATCGTCCATCCGTGGGAGTGGGTACCTGTCTGGTTCTGTGACCGCGTTCAACTTACGATAGTCGATACAGAGCCGTGTACCTCCGTCCTTCTTGGTGACCAAAACTACGTTGGCCGCCCAAGGGGACTCGCACTCCTCTATAACATCGGCACCTAGCAGCTTGTCTAACTCTTTCTCCAAAATCAGCCTCTTGGCTGGTGACATCCGGTAAGGAGCAGAAGCTATCGGGTCTTGCTTCTCTCCTACTTTAATGCGATGCGTCGCGAAAGTCGTGGGCTCGCCATCAGCAGCAAAGCGGCTCGACTTAGCAGCAATCAAGTTATTCAGTTGGGCGCGCTGGCTCTCTAATAAATTCGCGCCCTCATCCTCTCTCAAACTCAATTGAGATGCTTCGACACTCAAGGTCGCTGGCGCATCACCATGACGCTGGATGAAATCAAACCTCTTATCGGGATCATCGGCAAAGCACCAAGACCACTGCGGTAGGTTAAGTACAATACCTGCATCTGTTATAAAATCGCGCCCTAAAAGGGTCCTAGCCTCCGCTCCGGGGATCACTAGAAACGTGGTAGGTATGTTGCGGCCCTGCAATTGCACACAACAATCACACGTAAGTACAGCGCGCGTAGTACTAGTGCCATCCGCCAATCGAATGACGCGTTGGGCCTCCGTAAATCGGACGCCAGCATCCACTAATACGCGATGAAGTGACGGGCTGGCGAGGCAGTGCGAAGCTCCGGTATCGATAAAGGCCACTCCCTCGCTATTTCCTATAGTTATACTTACCAATGGTGAAGACTGGTCGTGGTCCAACTCGGCGCCGAGGATCGTCACGTCAGCTGGCCTCTGCCGGTCCCCCAAACTACTAATGTCACAATCATCGTCATAATAATATTGAACAGTATACGCCCGTTCATCAATATTTTCAGAATAAGGGCGTTCGCAAATATTTGCAGAATACGGACGTTCGCAAAAAGTTGCAGAATAAGGACATTCTACGGAATAGGTATGTTTGCTGGAATACTCGTACGTACTAGAGATGGAACAAATCATTGGTAGCAGTGAAAAATCATATGATTTAGTTTTCATATGTCATCACTGCTATTGTCATTTGAAATCACAGCGATAATGATTTGTCACCAATATGCGAATGAAATCGCGCGGAGCGATCGCGGCGCACCGATGATGCACGACAATCTACGAGCGCGAGCAACGAGGAGTGAGCGGGACGCCCGACGCATTATCCCTGCGTGCGAGTAGTGCGTCCGATTGACCTGCGACCCGCGTCGCAATCAATGTTTACATTCTAAATTATACATTAAGTCGATTATTATAAGGTCGTGATTGAATTTCAATTTTATTTGACCTTTCATATGATTTTTAGCGGAAGGAACAAACGAAATAAAATGACATTTCACCTGTATTGTCAGTCCTAAGCCTGTTAAAGTATGAAGGGAATTTCATTGACTATTAATACACAAGTTGATTTTACACCAGTTTAATGTAACAACAAACGTGTCCTGTTACATCATATTCATTATTCAATTACTATGTCATTTCATTTCGTTATTTTCAATGATAAATAGCAGAAAATCATTCATAGGGAAAAATAGCAGGTGTGAAAAATAGCAGGTGATTTCACTGTGATTAAAAAAATCATATGATCATATGATCATGATTTCTAAATACCAATCATTTCCATCTCTAGTACGTACGTTGCGAACTACGATCTTTGAAATATTTTTGATTACAGTCGGAATAATACCATTGCGACTCACAATCTCGATTGTGGGTAGGCAGAGGATAATGGTTTATTACGTTATCACTGTTTGACTTATTGCAATTAGTGTTATCATTGTAACCAATAATATCAAATGAGTTGAATTTCGATTCGCTCTGAGGTGCAACCTTCTTTACAGTTTGTAAACAATTACTGCATTTGGACCTAATAACGCCTTGTTGTCCGCACCCGTAACAGAATAAGCCCTTACTATTATTATTATTACCGTGTTTACGATTTTTAACCGATTGCGAAGTGGAGTTTGGACTAGTTGAGGCGTGGCGTATTGGAACATTATCATTCGTAGTGTCCGCGGTATCACTTTTATTAGATTTGGGTTTACTCACGGTTTTAGGTATTTGTACCTCGGCCATTGACTCCTCGACGTGTCGTAGTTTACATATCATGTCGTCGAGAGACGTTAACGATTCCCGTGGTAAACGTTTACGGATCTTACGATCCAAAAGGCCGTACACAATGTCCACTTTCGCTTCTTCGCACAACACATACGGTAGCGTGCTTATAAGCGCGCGTATTTTGCACGCAAACACTTCGCTGCGCTGAGGAGCCGCGTGCTCCTGCGCGAACATTTCACGGAACACTTTGTATGCCGGTTTGACGGAGCCGTACATCGCGCGTATGTGGTTGATGGCGTCATCCCAGTCGCGTACGCTTCTCTTGATGCCTTGCCACCATACCGCCGCGTCGCCGACGAGTAGCATGGGCAGACCGCGCATCGCGTGCTCGTCGCTGACGCCGGCGCAGTCTTTATATACTTGCACCGCGTCGATGAAGGCCTCCAAGGCCTCGACGTCTTTCTTCTCGCCGTCGAAGCGGGCCGAGCATTTACTAAAGTTGCCTCCTCCGTATGAGTTAGTGGGCCCCAGGCCCGTCGTCGTGGCGAAGCCGTCAGCAGTCATCGGGGTAGACGACCGCGCATTCGCGAATGACGTAGATAATAGTGTCTCGATCAGTTTCCTATTGGCCTCCGCCTGAGACCGGGCGAAGGCTTCCATGAGCGTCGATAACTCGTTGAGCTGTGACGGTCCCGCCTCGGATGGCGGTTGCTGCTGCTGCGTCGGCGGCGCCACCCTGGGCGTTTCGACGCTAGCGACTTCGTGGACTTCGTCGTCCACGTTGCTCTGCTCCTGGTCATCGGCGTAGCGACGGCCTGCCGTACGTCTCGGCACGACCGGCATGATGCAGAAGTAGTAGCCCTGCGCTTTCACTAGCAGACAGTCGGGGATCGTCGCAGTTCGTGATCAGACTCTTCCTTTACGAGTCGAAACGAGATCGATAAGATGGCGGCGTCGGCGTCGGTTCTCGTGGCCACTAGTTGAGCGCCAGTGTAAGGAAGTGGACTAAGGAAACACCCAATAGTCTGTACTGAGTATATTCGAAGAAACAACACTTCACAATTGTACATAAGAAACTATATAATGTGGGAATAACAAAAATTATATTATTTCACGCACACGCGAGAGAACCGGGCCGCCACCGAACTGTCACTCTCGCGCCCTCCGGTGGCGAGACCCGCAACCGTGCCGGGCGCGGCGAGCGCCCCGATTGGCTAACGCGGATGCGTGTGTGTATCACACATGCGCGTAAGCGAGCAGCGACGTGCCGAGGAGTCAACGCGTTCGGTTTTATTCGTACCTACCGAAATTAAAATCAACGCGCGCGCGTTACATCTATAATAAGCTCTTACCCTCCCCTCCCATGCTTACATAAACATTGGTACATGAATTCTTTTATGTGTTCTGGTTTCTTTATCTGGTATCTTTTTTCTAAGCGAGTAAACATGTCCATAGTTTCCGGGAATCCCTAAAAATGTGTTTCGCTATCAAGAATAGACAAGTGGGGTTGCTAATTGCCATGTGTTCTAGATAACCAAAATTGAAAAAATTTTGTAGAAATTTCGAAAAAAATTGCTGACGTAGTCACCATCCAGACCCCCCACCCCCCAAGTCATCAAAACAAAGACACCCGCCCCCCTGTAGTGCTTACGTAATACTTGAATGGCCCCTAATCTATTTATTTTTCTTTCCAGTGAGCCGCATAATCTCAATATCAATAATCTCATACCTATACCCTTATTGGGCAGTACTTGCTTGTTCCATCCACATCCTAATCACCTCCACACTGATCCAACTCTTCGACCGTTCTCCGTTCTGCTCGCACAACCGTCTCGCGGATATCGCCTTCTCTTTCGCACTCGGCGCCGTATATCTCTTCACATACATATTGCCAGTAGAAGGAAAAACCAGGTACAGATTTGCCATTTACTATAGTGTATGTTTTATACAAAACATTGCTTGTGGCGCCATCTGGTATATATTTGTAAGTGATGATATGAGAAGTTCTATATTTTTTGTTCCTATTTTGGCGTTTACTATAGTCCCCTACGTGGTGGGCCTGGTGATTATGGTGATTTACTACAGGTTCTTTCATCCGGAAGTTAGTAAAAGGGGGTTTAGTGTGTCTTTTAGTAACAATAAGGTTGTGGAAGTTAGTTAGTATTTATTTATTTAATTTAGTAGTAGAATATTAAATCAACTTATGCGAGCATTACAGCTTGTATTGCATGCATGTTTGAAGTTAGTCACTACAGACAATGTTCTACTGCGAGGCGGCGTTGTAGATGAAATTATAATATGTAAGTAGAAAGTCATTTGGTCGATGGATTCTTTGAACTTCTGATTGAAGTACCCTAAGCCCTGTGAGAGTCAAGATGAATCGTGTGTGTTGTTAGAACAGAGACCGAACTTGTTTTGTGAATAATTATGCTATTTAGGTATCGTACGGATTGTAGCCCGTATATATAATATTATAGCTCGGTTAGTGGAGTGTGATAGTAGGGTAACATCAGAACCAAATCAAATCATTTATTCTGTAAATAGGTTTTTTGGAACTCTTTTATATGTCAAATTAAAAACTAGAAGGCGCCGGCTTTTCCTGTCTGACTACCTCTGAGAAGAAAAGCCGAAACAAACTCGGAGGTCACAGTCTCTTTTAAAGGAACCTGGCGCATGGATAACATTTGTTTTGACATAGCTAGATAGAGGGAGACCGTATCGGTGGCGGTTACCACCAACAACAGCATTCCCAATGAGGGTTGAAGTCAGGCAAGCGGCTGGTCATAAAACATAGCCATAATTTAGCACCATGCAACATATAGGTATGCTGCGCCGACCCCAAATAAATTGGGATAAGGGCATGATGGATGATGGGGGATGATGATGTTTGAAGTTAGACATTCCATACTGCCGCACAGGTACAGTTGTATAGAAAAGTGTTATCATGATAAAATATTTAAATTTGATAGGAAAATTAACACGACCGTGAAACATTTATGACACCGACTGTTCTCGGCGCTTGAGCGAGCGTGATAGATGTATACGGAATGTAAAGGAGCTAGTGACATAGCACGCTGTTAGTATATTATCGCTAGATCGAGCATGCGCCTGCCGATTTTATCATAAAGTTTACTACTACACTCGTACAATATCAGACGTGCTCAGTTTTAATACGACACATGTAATTTGTGATGCTGCAAAGTAGTTATTGTTATCAGAACTTACATATCAGTCTATATGATTGGTGGACGATGGTACTTATATACCACCTATACAAATTTTAACACGAAATAAAATGTAGTTTTTTTTTAAGACTAATAATAGCCACAGTGTAGTTAAGAATTAGCGAACTTAAAACGCTCCACAATACAAGAAATATCCTTAACGAGGAGCAATTATAAAAAAATATAATTGTAGAGCAGTGTGATTAATGAGATCTTATTTGTTAACATATTAATAGTATGAAAGATAAGTTTTTATCGAACAAAAAATACCATACAATCTACGGCGTAGTGTTTAAGATGCCTTATGAATTGTAATGCTGATATGATAGTTTTTTCTAAGTTAAATCGAAAGTGGTTCATAGTATTATTTTATGTATAAGTCTGTACAGTCAACATGAAAAGTATTTCAGCATTCAAAATAATCGTTAATTTGATAAAAGTGGTACCTATCTTAAATTAATTAGCTTACGGTACATTTTCTTTTGTTTTCACAAGTATATCAGTTTGCATTAAAAAGTATACCTCAATAAATTGCTTATAAGGATGATTTTTCTAAAATGCTAACATGATTTTTAATCTTTGAACGCTACTATACTGAATTGATGCTGATTTTACAATTTTAATAGAATCTCTATTCAAGTGCTAAGTAAAGTAATATTTAATTTAACCTGAAAAAGTTACAATATTAAATGGAAAAAGAATACGGTCGCGAACAGGATTCGAACCTGCGCCTCCCGGATAGATACTCCAGGCGCTCTGACCACTAAGCCATGTCGACCTCTGCTCACCACCGCGAATTCTTCTTCCATATTTTAACACGTCTTATGGCGACGTCATTGCAATCAATTCAGTACCTCCCGGGAGGCGCAGGTTCGAATCCTGTTCGCGACCGTATTCTTTTTCCATTTAATATTGTAACTTTAGAGTTCGCTAAGCATGCGTTAATGCTTTTTCAAATACATATCTTGAATTAACCTGAAAAGTTAGTTATTACAACCTGCACGAGTTGTGAGCACAGTTCAAAGAGGTGCATGTACACTTGCAACAATAAATATTCCGTGCATTAAATTCATTTATGCTCCAATTTTAAAACAAATAAAGATATCCATTTAATTAATATTCACATTTACACAATAAAATAAATACTGCGCAGGAGTGGTTTGTGCTCACGACTCGTGCCGACCGCAATAATTAATCTTTACCACAAAAATGTATAATTTTAGAATTAGCTATGCATGCGTTAATGTATTTGAAAGATTCATCTGTACCTATTTGTTAATGTAATCGCATCTGTACGACATTATATTAACTGTAAAGTTATTCGTGTCGGTTCAGTCACCTGTATAGGGACTGAATAGATGGCGATGATGTCATCTTAAAACGTATTAAAATGCGGATAAACTTTTCGGGGTAGTGCGCACAGGTCGAGATGGTTTAGTTGGTAGAGCGTCTGGAGTATTTATTCAGGAGGCGCAGGTTCGACACCTGCTCACGACCGTATTTTGATTGCACAAAAAATTATAACTTTACCATTATTGTCTTGCGTAAGATTATTATTTTAAATATACTTGCAATGGGTATCACAAGTGTACTAATGTTATCGTAATATGATCTGAAATCCATGTTTAAGATTATGTATTATGAATACGTAGGTTCTTAGCATTTTATTATTTTATATACCCATTTCAGTTTTACTCGAAAATTATCTGTGTATAATGAAGTAAAATTTTATTTATTACTTTAGTAAATATACGTTTTATGAACATAAGTAGAAAACACAGAATCAAATATGTATTTTGATCTCCACCTTAGAACGCGGGATATTCATGCTTATTTGTTGGTGGTCACAAAAAATAAGTTTCGTAGAGCGTACCTATTCGGCGTGTGCACTCATCCAGGCGAGTGCATCAACTAACTGATCCGTTGCACGTTGTATACCTCGTGATTAGAGTCCATGAAAACATGACGTTGTCTACTGGGTTATAGGGCCTTTACGAGCTGTCGCGTCTTCTCTCTCTCTTGCGCAGTCTCCTTCAATTGGCCGTTTATTATTATACTTTTTTCTTTGAACTCTGTTGAGGTATTTAGTCTGCGTTATGAGGCCCGGGTATTGCTGCAACTTCAATTAAAAAAAATATATAATAATGACATTATTATTGGTGCTCTTATCATATCCTAGCAGATACTCAAAAGACTGCATAGCATTTTGAAACTTCCAGTTTTATCTAGTAAGTTAATAAACCTATTTTTGTACCTAGTGCTATATTTTTACTTAATGTTTATGAAAATTGTCAGTGAATCTCAAAGAATACTCTTGAAGGTTTACAGTTTTTTATTGTAAAATACTTTCAATAAATTATTTTATATTTGAATTGTTTTTCATTTTTACGTACCTACAAACACTTGTATGTCCCGAAAGGTTGCTGTTCTGTTTTACCAAATTTTACCTGTGTCAATATGAAGTCCATGTACTAGTTGGTAAGCCTATCGCATTGATCTAAGAAAATAATATATTGCCATCAAACCGGGCACAATCCAAACTGGGGCCTAATTCTGCTAATTTACCAATGCTTCAGTTGAGTGTCGATAGTGTGTCGATGGAATGATTTTAGTTAATTGGTAGTCTGCTAGCTTAATAAGACCACCGGTCTAACGAAAATCATTCCATCGACACACTATCGACACTCAACTGAAGCATTGGTAAATTAGCAGAATTAGGCCCCTGGACTGCTACCTACTGAGAATTTCATAACAGAAAAACTCAAACCCAGGACTTCACGCTTAGCAGTCGCGCTTGCGATCACTAAACCAATGAGGCACTTTTTTTATTGGGCCATACTGGCGCATAGTTGGATTCATGTGTAAAACCTACTAACAACGAACGATAGAAAGGAAGCTTAATATTATTATTATAATAATATTTAGCCTATTATTGAATAGATTCAGGCGTTACTTTGCGGAAGTCCATTACAATGGATGCAAATAAATACAATATCTAGCTACTTCCACAAAATTGAGGGTAGTCATGCATTACCTGTGCACCGCCCGCCCGCAAATATATGAACATACGCAAGCGGTGAAAATTACTTTGACACTGCACGGTCTAACAGCTCCTGATGATGCCCCGTGGAGGGGCGAAACACGTGTAGAGTAGTTGGTGGTAGTCGGAATTTTCACCGCTTGCGTATGTGCATATATTTGCGGGCGGGCGGGCGGTGCACAGGTAATGCATGACTACCCTCAATTTTCTGGAAGTAGCTAGATATTGTATTTATTTGCATCCATTTAGCCTATTTTATACTAATATTTTGCCTGAGGCAATATGGCCTGCAAGTGAGGATGTTGGGCTATTTATGCATATGGTAGCGATTTCTCATAATAATATACTCCCGACCGTATATAAAAATAGTAATGTAGAATTAACTGATTCATTTAAAGTACGTGACTTTTAAAAATTGGCCATATTGATATTAGTGTCACCTAGCTCTTAATAGCTCTCCTCGAAAAACGAATGTTCGGAGTAAAAATATCCTGAATGTATGTTCTTCTCTGAATCGATTTCCTGCATATTGTTAAAAAATAATATTTCTCCCGACCGTATTTTGGTCACGGTGGCCATCTCCACGCAGATTAGCCAAGTACGCAGGAGTTATTATGTGTACAAGTGTATGCGCAAACACAAATGCGCTCCCTCTTCCTTCAGCCTCATATTCCGATGGAACGGCAATCCGACACGACCTGATAGAGATCAGGCGCAGGACCGATGGCTTTACGTGCTCTCCGAAGCACGTAGGTGTCACACCACCAACTTCCCGACTTCGGGCTGCTACTGAGAATTTCTTTACACCAAAACCTAATAACACTGCCCGACCTGGGAATCGAACCTAGGACCTCACGCTCAACAGCCGCGCTTGCGACCACTAGACCAACGAGGCAGTCAAGCGCTTTCTCATATCACGTAAGTTAGCCACGTCGTTATCAATGTGGGTCATGAGTTAAAGACAGTTGAAAGGAGATATTTAAATAAAATGATTTTAATACCTTAAAACAATAACAGTATAATTATTTATTATCTACAGTCACCAAATAAATGGCGCGCGTTCCCTCAATATTCTCAATCCGAATCTATTCCATTCACTCTGGTTAATCCATAATTCTATAGCTGACTCCAAGCAGGACATCACTGCAGCCCCCTTCCATACCGTACTGGCGGGGTCAATGTCCTTTGGTGACGTCACTATTTCTAGCTGCTCAGTCTTATATGTATAAGGAATTTGTAAAGCTAGTCGGTTCTGCAACCATAAGTTTAAGCCATGTATTTTGACTCCACCACCAACAATCAAAATGTTGCTATACATTTTACGTTTCAACTCTTCATTTGGACAGCGGTCAATGCTTTGCAGGATAGCAGCATCCAGCGCTAGAACTTGACCAGGAGCTAAAGCCACAACATCACCCGGACCACCTTCTAATGTATCAACAACAATATCCTCATCAGGATTATTTGTAGGCTGAGCTTCATTTGTTGACTCAAATTGCTGACTCTCATTTGCTGTTGGATCTGCTGTCTCGCGTTTTCTACCAGTTTCCCTCAAAAACTCTGCATCAAAAGGATCTTCGGGGTCACTTGGTTGTCGGTTCTGAATCTTAGTTGATTTTGAACCAGTAATTTTCAATAAATCTGTGTAGAACATTGATAAAGGTGATATGATACATTCATCTCCAACTTGCAGTGTATATTTATTCACTACATCACCAGGATGATCAACTAAGAATGTCTTTTCTTGGGGACCACATACATCTAGGTTGACATGGCAGAAATTCTCATACAAATTCCTCATTAAGATGACATCTCTTGGTATATTTTCATTCCAATTCTTATAAGGAAATGCACTCTTGTGGAACATCCAAGATAATGCTTGGCAGACATCCCCTGCTCCGTAATCCATTCTTAATCTTGTTGTTTTATGTGATATACCATCTTCTACACATGATATTGCAGTCTTCTGGTCTCCAATATCTACAACACATGCTGAACCAATACCAGCTCCAAAAGTCGCCCCCACACTCTCTTGAACAAAGAAACAATGTCCAAAACCTAAGTCCCTCAATAACAATGACATTAAATACTTCAAATGACTTCTGGAGTACAAATCAGGTATTAATAATACACATCTGTATTTTACTAGCTCCATTAATGGTATTCCTAACTTATATTCTATGATGGAACTCCATATAGTGTACAAATCATTCAGAACAGATGAAATTGATCCACCAACTTCAGTATGTATGTTGAAATCACCTCTGCGGTATGGGAAGTGTATGTTGTAAGGGAGTTCTGGGTCTATATCGAGTACCAGGTCACCTATAATGATGTCACATTGCACTTGGGGCCACGGTTCACCATCATTGACGCATTCTGGTAAAGAACGACGGTTAAAGGCAGCAATTTGCTGCGGGGGCGTCGCATATCTTCTTGCCCCGTTCGACTGCACACATGACTGTAACGTGTGAGATATCTGCAAGCGACATTCTTCTAATTCTTCAATTAGTTCTTTAGTTTTTGGCACACTGGGCGGGATAAAGGAATCTCGGTATATTTTCCCACCAGGGCGACGTTTTCTTGCTATGCAATGGAGTTGCTTGACTGGTAGGAGATCTGAAGCTCTTCCTATTCTTACGTAAAGCGATCCTGGGTGGATTACGATAATCCTATTGGACGGGAACTGCTGGAAATGCTCCGGACCCGGTTCGAAAGCTGGCATACTCATTTGTAAATACTTTTGGTAACTTTCACTGAAATTCTAATTACAGGTATATCTTTCCAGTCTTTTGTTCTCACTAAATAAATAGCAGATATAGAAATTAAGAAGTTAACTTACTATAAACATAACCTTTTCCGAGAATTTGACACAAAAACATTTAATTTATTTGATTGTCAATTTTTTTTTAACTCGATACAACATGCACGTTCGGAAGTTAAGAAGTACTGAAAGTGTAACTGAATTTTCATATTATCATACCTATATGTTCCCTATATAAAAATTATTCTGTTATAGCCATTGACATATATATTACTAGCGTAAGGACCCGGCCGACCGCGAATCTAAATGGCACCAACGCGTTGGCCCTAAAATGACAATTTAGGGCCAACGCAACTCAGTCGACAGTGGACCGCGCGCAGGAGAGAGCGAGTATTTGTTTGTCATAAATATGCCTAGTTGCGTGGTAAAAGGCTGCAAAAATTACGATATAACGATTAAAAAGGAACATGGAGTACCGTATCATCGGTAAATAACCCTAAATGACTTCTGTTCCAATTAAATTATTAAATTAACACATTTTAAAGGTATAAATAATTTACTACCGAAGTCCGTACTGGCGGCCATTGTGTGGCCGGCAGCGCGCGCGACGTAACATTGAACGAACGTCATTTTTTAATTGTTTTATTTTTGTCTTAAGAACTTAGTGTAAGTAATTTTAGTAAGTACCTAATATATTAATACTTATTTATTATAACAATATTGTTAACAATTACAAATAAACCTGATTGATATTAATTTGTTTTACTTACGTTTTTTTTGTGACATGTATTAATATCGCAATAAATTATAGTTTAAAAAACTAATAAACTCTTACGACACCTCTCAAGCTAACATCCATCAACCTATTTAGGCTACAGAGCGTGCCAAACAAATATACATACGTACACCCGAAAAACATATAACCCTCCTTCTAGCGCAGTCGGGTAAAAACTCAGTTCAGTTCGTGACTGATGTGTGTATAAAAATTCAGACCAATAATAAAATGTGTTCAAAAAAATCATGTACGCACGTACAAGGTTTAGTCTTCGACCTATAAAACGCAAAACTCACGTAGTTCGTATGAGTTATGACAGATGGCGCTACTTTTGCTTGTATGAAGAAGTTTTATGTAAAATGTTAAGATGGGCGTATCCTTTCTTTTGAAATCATTGGTTATAGCTATAGAAATAGGTATGCAAGAAAACAAATGATTTTTTTTTCCCGCTTTGTTTTGTTGGGACATGTATCCGAGCTAATAGAACGAATGATAAATATGATATTTTTCTGAGTAAACTTAAAGAGTTTAGGCGGGAAAATGTAAAGTGCACGTTGTCGATTTTATATTGTTTTCCAAAACTTGTGTTTCTCCGAAGTATAATGTGTAATTATGGTGGATAATTAACCATTATGTGTTCATGAAGGTGTACGAGTGTGGGCAAATTGTATAAAATTGAAAATCATGACTTTTTGTGTTCACTCCTAAACTCCATCGAAGACTCAGTAAAATTTCCACCGTTTTACTGGGGCAATAACTGCAATAACTTTTTATACTTGATTAAAAAAAGAAGGAAGTAACTGAAGACGAGGCTTTGGCCTTACTTTTATTCAAGAACACTGAAGACGAGGCGGTATGGTCTAAGACCTTAGCCTGCCCGATTAGGGCGAAGGAAATAAAAAAAAAAAAAAAAAAGTAAACTTAAACTGTCAGTTGTCACAAATGTCATCCTTCATTATCGTCGTGTCAGGAAATCGGTGAAAATAAACACTTTTCCGAAATTTTGATTGGAAAATATTAAACTTTTATTTCAAAAATGGTGTCGAGAAGTTTAACAGAAGTGTTTGTGTTGATGCGCAACAATGCTATACACAGCCGACACATATTCACCGACCAGGCAAGTACTTTTACTTTGCTAAGTTGTTATTGATTAATGTTTTGTGTACCACTTTTGAATATTAAATGATGCAACAACGAGCGTTAGACGTTATTTAAGGGACGATATTACAATTCGGGATTACAAGTCCGACCTACGTTGGCGAAATTATATTAAATGAAAAATATTACGTTCACCCTTCCAAGGTGTCGACGAACACTGACTTCTAATTTAACAAAATTCAATCTCTTCAAATTAAGTTTTATATGTTATTAAGATATGGGTACTGGTAGAGATTATTCATATAACACTTCATATCTTAGAAATCTCAATAAAAAATTGTGATCAATATTTTACAACACAATATTTTACAAACAAATTATAAGATTGGATAATGTTGTTTCAGTACTTACTTACACTGTTTACATAGAGTATGTCTTTGTATAATCCATACTTTATCATTATCAACATTATTTTTATTTGTATTCTGGTTTTATTTTCTTCACTGAAGTGAAGGCCCGAAGTGGCGTCGATCATCTTAAAAATATTAATAGGTTTTTTTATGAAGTTAAAAGGCTGAGAGAAATATGTAATTTTTTTGGCTTTTTTTCTTGTGTCGGGTATTACTTAGAAATTGTAATTTTATTTTATGCTATATTTGGTGGGGTGAGGATAACTAGTGTTGCACAAATGGACAGACATAACACACAAGTACAGATCATATATACACACATGTAACTTGTTGTATACATATTTGTAACACGGACATCTATTATAAATTCTGTGGACATGTGTCCATGGACACTGGCAGAGAAGTAGGCCTGTTCTTACTATCTCTATAACTAGTTACTCTAACTAAGGTCTACTTACATATTCATAATTATGTCTTATCATGTATTGGTCCGTGTTGTGGTTGCCTATAACTTAGCTAAATAAATATCTTTTTACTTTTTTAAGAATATCTCAAGCCTTCCGCTTCCACAGTACAAATACGTACTTCATAACAATAAAAATCTATTCTGTCTGCTAATGAGCGAGCAAACGGCATAATTAGAAAAAGATATATCTTATGAATCCAATGAGTAGTTACAAAATACATAATTATGTTGCAGACGCATTGTAGAATCAGCTGTTTTACAATACTGCTGGCTGTTTTACGAAACAGTGCTGTTATGTGAAACAGCAGAACCTATAACATGCAGAATTGTATAAATGTTTGCGTTTATCAATGCAGCAGGTCAATGATCAGGGGTTTCACAATTCCTAACTCAAAGCTGCTATTACGAATTTCCTAACAGAAAAACTGAATAAGACTTCTAAATTTTTGTGGAAAGAACTCAGTCCTCCTCAACTCACTCCAGTGTTGAGGATTGTTGAGGAGTCCATCGTAGACATTGTGCCAAACTATGTTCAACCTGGGATTTGAACTCAGAACGTGACTACTAAAGGTTGTACAGTAATAAAATGTACCATAATTTTGTATTCTCTGCAGCACAATGACTCGGAGCGGGTTCGCCTCATGCGAAGTAATTCACACGACTTGGAGTCCGGTATGGAGATGAGATCCGACTCGCATGCGCCGCCGCCCTGGACCGACGCACTGGAGGAGGCACACTATGTTATCACTAGGTACCTATATAATATAACCAAATTAATAATATTATAATTATAATTATTTTTTTGGTGGTTTTTCGGTTATTTGAGTGTGACAATAGGATAACGTCAGAACCTGGCGCATGGATAACATTTGGTGTGACATAGCTAGAAAGTAGCCACGAACAGCATTCCAAACGAGGGTTGACGACAGGCAGGCGGCTGGTCATACAACATAGCATATTGATTTCATAATTACTGTATTTGATTATGTAATGTTTCTGAGTGTGTATAAGTATTTAAGTTAATGAGTCTGTGAAACTTGAAATAAATGATGATTATTCTTATTATAGCCTGCCAGATATATACTGCGCCGACTCCAAATAAATTGGGATAAGGGATGATATAAAATGGTTTTTTATCCATGAAAAACGTATTTTTCTATTGTTATAAATAGTAATTTTTTAATGCACGTATGTGTGCTTCTCCAATCCAAGCTTTACAGGATGCAACAAAATCACATAAACTAATATGATTAAAGATAAATCTTTGAAAAGCATTAACGCATGCTTAGCGAACTCTAAAGTTATAAAATTAAATGAAAAAAAAAATACGGTCGCGAGTAGTAAGTAGGTCTCTAAGTTTAAGTCGAGATGGCTTAGTGGTCAGAGCGCCTGGAGTATTTATCCGGGAGGCGCAGGTTCGAATCCTGCTCGCGGCTGTATTCTTCTTCCATTTAATATTATAACTTTAAATTAATAATGATTTTTGTGCAAGCAGCGTACCTATTGGCTATCTCGTTTACCGTCGAATTGACGGTCGCTTCGTAGTACACTGCGTCGTAAGTTGTAGCTTGCATTGTAGGTATATACTTGATTTTATGTGGTCGTTTCGAGCGTCTGGCTCTCGTGGGTGGCAGCTGAAAACCAGCGTGAGGTGGTCTCTGCCTCCTGACATTATGCTGAGCAGCCCTTTTGGCACTACAGCTAATATTTGTAATTTTCATATTTAATAATGTGTCTAAATTTTACTGTGATGTTATTTGTTTTTTTTTTGTGTCAATAAACTAATTTCTTTCTTTCTTGCCTATTATGAGCAAAAACATTATAAACATACGACGCAATGTACTACAGAGTGACCAATAAATTCGTTGAGTACTGTAGTAACTGAGTTAGCCAATAAGTACGCTGTTGGTGTTGGAATTGCTCATAAGCTAATGATCTAACTTGTGTTGCAACTCCCTGATAAATACTCCAGGCGCTCCGCCAACTGAGCTATACCGACTTCTTCAACATTTTACTACATTTTATGGTGACGTCATCTATAACTGAAAGTGACTGAACCGATACTACTGACTTTGCAGTTTATAGTCACAGTATTCTTCGACCATTTTGCATTTGTTGATTATGTTCCTCAATACATAACTTTAGCGAATACTTACTAGTTACTAGCTGACCCGGCAAACGTTGTTTTGCCATATAAATAATTATGACGATTGATCAGTTTTCGACCGGAGAGGAAAAATGATTAAATTACTAAAATGGCTATTAAAAAATAAGGGTTGATCGTAGAAGGGTGAAAATTGAGGATTGTATGTATTTTTGTATCTTGTATCATAAAAAAATAGAAATTAAAAATTTTGTCTAAAAAATAAAAAATAAAATTTAGCGGTGGACTACCCCTAACATTTAGGGGGATGAAATAGATGTTGGTCGATTCTCTTAGATACCGGATAAGCACAAAAAATTTCATCAAAATCGGTCAAGCCGTTTCGGAGGAGTATGGCAACGAAAACTGTGACACGAGAATTTTATATATTAGATTAGCTTAGATCAAATAGAAACAACAAGACTGGTATTTAATAGTAGCAGTTAGACGGAAGAGAAATCGAAGATAGCCGACATTGGTTTGTAGAAAAGATTAATAGCGGGATAATTACGCACTATCGCTTACAAACAGGTGAAGAATTGCTCATAAACAAGTACGCTTCGTAAATAAAATAAAAAAATACTTCAAAACGTATTATCTTTGTTTTTTATAGCAATTTAATTCGTATCGTGCCCGTCTTCAGATAGTATCTAGTGTTAATTTGCGGAAATTGTAGATTTTAATCTAACACAGTGTTAGATAAAAATTTGTGTGATTATTTATAAATCGGCCTAACACCTATCATAAAATTTGATGGGAGACACCTATTTCCGACAATTACCTTTTTCGATGCTGATACGACAGTTTTTACCACGAAATTAAATTTACCACGTAACCGAAGGGAAGGGAACAGATGAACGGATTTTTGTTATGCAAAATTATACTTACAAACACATTATCGCATGCGTAGGGAACTCGTAAAGTGCCACTCGCATCGCAGGAACTGCGCCTCCGATTAATACTCCAGATGCTCTTTCGAGCCACCGCGAGCTTTATTCACGCCTCCGAATTCTTCTACCACATTTAATACGTCTTATGGTGACGTCATCGCTATATAATTCCCTATATAAGTCCTAATTTATTGGGTAATTTCATTTTAAGCTGTTGCGTCAGTCATTAGCAGACACAATAGATTTTTATTGTTACAACGTACAGATCTGTACGTTACTGAGCCGAAAGGTTGAGCATCTGGAGTATTAATCGGAGGCGCAGTTCCTGCGATGCGAGTGGCACTTTACGAGTTCCCTACGCATGCGATAATGTGTTTGTAAGTATAATTTTGCATAACAAAAATCCGTTCATCTGTTCCCTTCCCTTCGGTTACGTGGTAAATTTAATTTCGTGGTAAAAACTGTCGTATCAGCATCGAAAAAGGTAATTGTCGGAAATAGGTGTCTCCCATCAAATTTTATGACAGGTGTTAGGCCGATTTATAAATAATCACACATATTTTTATCTAACACTGTGTTAGATTAAAATCTACAATTTCCGCAAATTAACACTAGATACTATCTGAAGACGGGCACGATACGAATTAAATTGCTATACAAAAAAAAAAGATAATACGATTTGAAGTATTTTTTTTATTTTATTTACGACGAGTATTTGTTTATGAGCAATTCTTCACCTGTTTGTAAGCGATAGTGCGTGATTATCCCGCTATTAATCTTTTCTACAAACCAATGTCGGCTATCTTCGATTTCTCTTCCGTCTAATGCTACTATTAAGGGGTCAATGTGTTAAATGTAATGTAAATGGGATAAGGATTCATTTAAGCCATAATTCAATTTTTTACAACAACGTTATTTTTTTCTTAATGTTCGCCGTTCAAGGAGTAGTTCTCGTGTTGCTAGTACTCTGGTAATTACAAATAATTTGTTATATCCATTTTATTCTTGGCTTATGTGAATGTATTCGACTTATAGATTACGCCTTTCACAGAAAATTACCTAATAAATTAGGACCTTATATATTCTGTCCCTAAAATTATAACTTTTAGAGTTTACTAATTACGTTTGCAAGATTTAATTGTTAAGGTAAACGCATCTGTACGAAATTGTATTAACTTCAAAGTTAGTCGTGTCTGTTCAGTATAGGGTTAATCGATCTTCGAATTAATTGTAATGAATTGTACATCCCTGAACTCTCCTTCACACTTACTTCTATTTTGGGCAAGTAATCATTTTAAATTATAACTCGAACAGGCTAAGAACAAAATTATCAGAACTTCAATCACGTCACGAGAAGCAGATCCGGCGGCCATCGCTAGACGACACGACCGAGCAGCAGCACATACAGAGACTAACTGTTGAGATTGGGCGACACTTCACACATGCGCACACGCATCTCACTGTCATTAAGGCGCAGATACGACACGGTATGTACCACTGTCAATTAAGCATCTTAATTCTTGAATAGTGACTGTCACAGAAACTTCAACTATGAACTTAATTATGAGAATGCGGATCAATCAACTTAGCCTGTCACAGTCCACTGCTGGATATAGGCCTTTCCCAAACTGCGCTACAACACCCTGTTTTTGCGTATAATATAATACGCACATGACTATGAAAAGTCACTGCGTAGATGCGAAACAGGTGTGTCGAAATCGTAGCAAGTGGAAACCGATGGTCTCTGGGGTGCTACTACGAAATCCGATCATCGGTAGTTCGGACCGAAACGTAATAACGCCGAAAACCGAAAAAAACCCTACCACCAAGTTTCTTCGGATCCGACTAGTAGTTACGTTCGGCCGTCGCTTTAAAACTGCCTCTTCTTTTTCACTTTTGAACTGCCTCGTTGGTCTAGTGGTCTCAAACGCGACTGCTGAGCAGGAGGTCTCGGGTTCGATTCCCAGGTCGGGCAAAGTGTTATTGAGTTTTTCTGTTAGGAAATTCTCAGTAGCAGCCCGGAGCTTGGAATTGTGCCCGGTTGATGGCAATAGGCTCACCACCTATTACATGGGACTTAATAACAGCATTGGTGAAATGTGGGTGTACAATTGTGTACACCTCTGCCTACCCCTTCGGGGAATACAGGCGTGATGCTATGTTATGTTTATGTTATGTCGCTTTAAAATCTAAAACAAGTAATTGAATGAACCTATTGTGAAATATGATTGAATGTTGATTGAACTAAGTATTGTCAAATATCGAAACCGATACGTCAGAAACCATTTCGGAATAACGTCAACGAATGCCAAAATGTCAAATCGCGAACTTCGATCAGATCCGAAACACTTCATGGTAGCAAAACGTCCGATCCGTCAGTCGAAGCTTCGATGATCGGATTTCGGAGTAGCACCCCTGCTTACTTCAAGAGAAAATAAGCGTGTTTGTATGTATGCACCTATGTTAGATGTGTCAGGAACTAATGATAACAGTTCCAAATTCCATACAAATTTGTTTGCCACACCATTTACTGCTTATCGCTGTGTTTTAGTATCAGTTCACGATAACTTGAACATTTTTGGTTAGTGATTGTTAACGAGTTTTCTTTTACAAGGTTTTATTTTACTTCCAATGTTTGTATGTATGTATGTTCGGGTGGAATCTTGGAAGCTAAATTAGAACCACTTCCCAATGTCCGAATTGGCACAAATTTGGTGGACATATGTATCACTGGTGACAATACAATAATATGGTACCATGGAGCTGTTCTAATTATGGAGCCGGAAGATGGCCATAGGAACTTCTTAACTAAACAAGATAAACCCATCGAGTTTGGGTTCATTTGTTTTGTTTTGGTGAGTACTTTGGTGCTACATGATAATCCAGGGCCTGATGATGGAGTCGAAAGGTGGCAATAGGAACTTCTGAACTAAACAAGATCGAGAACACATCGAGTTTGGGATCGATTGATTCGCCTTGAAGCTTGTTTTAAAAATTCGTTTACTAAAATATATAGACACACTTCACATGAAATAATAATGATGGTATTATAAGCAGGGTATATGCGAGTGATGACAGTCGGCTAAGCAAATTAGGACTTAAAGAGGGACAGAGTAAATTAGTATTAAACATAATATGTCGTAGTAAAACTTAGTACGGATTGATGATGAAATCAGTTAGCTTATAGTCATTTACTTAATTCCTGAGAAATACAATCTAGGCATATTCAAGGCTAGAGTGAATAGAATTCTTCTGCATCTAAGTGCTTCATCCTCGGCCATAGCGTCGCTTACCACCAGGCGAGGTGGTGGCCAAACGTAGATCCATTTTGGAAAAAAGTAAATAATACCACGATTTTTTGAATTGCTGTCTATCAATTCTTTTTGCCCCAATTTCAACCTGGAACAAATTAAACTAACAACATTAGTCCCGCTGTCATACCATATATTAAATTTCAATTTCAGGTAACAAAACCGAGCAGAAGTTAGCAACGAACGTAGTACTAGCCCTGGTCACCATACTCCAAGACCTGAGCGTTACCTTCCGTACAGCACAGTCCAATTACCTGAAATCACTGACATCTCGCGAAGAACGATCTAACGCGTACTTCGAACTGCCCAATTTCGAGGAACTCAGCCTTGATGACAACGAACTACTACCAGGTTTGTCAAATAACCAAACGGATCTACTGTTTTCACTTCCCAGCACTTCGGGCACACAAAAATTCGACGAAAATGACGACTTTACACGACCAATGTTGAATCAGAAACAGCTGTTACTCATTCAAGAAGAAAACACCAGGGATGTTACCGAACGTGAAGAGGAGGTCAACAAAATAGTTCGTTCAATAGTCGATTTGAATGATATATTTAAAGATTTAGCACATATGGTCAATGAACAGGGGACAGTTTTAGACAGAATAGACTACAATATTGAACAGACGCAGGTCCAAGTACACGAAGGGTACAAGCAACTGCAAAAAGCTGAGAGATATCAGAGATCTAATAGAAAGATGAACTGTATACTTATGTTGGGTGTTACGATAATAGTTTTAGTAATATTACTAATTATTGTGAAGAGTTAGTTAATGTAATGGTAGCAGAAAATGCCTTATTTTTTGTAGTTGAAGGCCGAACGGCTGGCCCGGGAAACAAAATATAGCTTGACTTACCGTAGTTCAAAGATTCATTTTCAAATTGATATTAGTATATGAAGATTCACTTATTGATAAGAAATTACATTATTTTAAAGGATTAATTTGGTTTCACAAGAGATTTTGGTGAACAAAATGATGGCTTGCGTGAAAACAGATCTCGTTATATTTGGTATTAAATAATGATACTGGGCTTCCTAGGTAATACCTTTTTTTTATTCTCTAAATTCATCATACTAACGCCCGTATTTTTACTAATTTTAGATCCTATATTTTTACTCAATTCAAATTTAATAAAGATGTATTATGCAGTCGAACGGAAAAAATATATGCGATTGAACCGAGGTTGAGGTCACATAAATTTATGACATAAATTTTCAAAATAATCTGTATGTTGAAATAAATGTTTATATCATTTAACTTGGGGTACATATTCAATTGTTTACAGCAGAATATTAGTTTCAATCAATAGTGTACCATAAAGAGATTTATGTAAGGCTGATTTTACCAAAAACTCAGATTATTTTGAAGATCTCAATACTAATCTAAAAACAGGATTATTATTAGAGAATTGCCATATTTTTTATGGAGAATCTGAAATGATAAAAAAACAAAAAAAATATGTGAATTTTAAAAACTCAATTTTTAACCCTTTAACTGCCAATACAGCGCACTATTACACGAATAAATATTTATAATAAAACAACTTTTAACCGGATTAATCGCGTGTATTATTGGTTTTTTGTCCTCCTGCGACCACGAACGCTGCAAAGTGTTCGAAACGTCAAGAAAAACAAAAAAACAATAATACACGCGATTAATCCGGTTAAAAGTTGTTTTATTATAATGTGTAGTGATCGCGCAAACCTAAGATATGAATAAATATTTATTTATTCAGAAAATTATTTAAAAATACTGATGTCAGGAGTTAACTTTTAACATATATCATGACTATATAACTTTTCAACAATAATGTAAGAGATACAATAAGAAATAAAAAAGTTAAATATTAATGAATTCCGTTTAATAAAATCTAAATTACTTTACTGTGTATAATAATACTAAGTGACCAGCAGGCATATTCGGTAACTCGATTAAAAACGAAATGGTGGTCACTTTGTAGTACATTGCGCCTTATGTTTTATAATATTTTTGCTCTTAACAAACTATAACATAAAACGCAATGTACAATAAAGTTATTAAATTTCGATTTCAACCGAGCAGAATGCCTGCACATTGTATAAAGCGTTTATTTAGGGAAAATTTGATGGAGTAATCTTATGGGCTCTGAGATTTTTGACAAAATACATGAAACTAGTTAAGCACTGTGGTAGGCTTCTGTGCTACGGGTCCCAGGTTTAATACCTGCAAGGTATTTAAATTGGCTTATGGATAATTGGTACGGGATTCAGTATGTGTGCATATTATTATGAGATTTGTGTCTATAAACGCACACACACACTGACGTTTTACTAAATAAAAAATATAAACACAATACTTATACCGATAAATCTTTGAAAAGCATTAACGCATGCGTGGCGAACTCTAAAGTTATAAATTTTTGTGGAAAGAAAAATTATCCGGAGGGGCAGGTTCGAATCCTGCTCACGACCGAATTTATCATTCCACATTTCTTTTTTAATTTTTAATCTATTTTCTATTCTAATGAAAATAGATGCGAATTAATAAGCATTTAATGTCTCTTAACCGGCTCGGTAAAAGTTATTAGCTACCGGCCTGTTGCTTCATCTTATCGTGTGGTTGATGAACAAGCTAGTGTCAGAGTTTAAACCACCCGTAGGTCTCTGACATGGCTTTACACACCATCGAGAACATCTCCCAGGTGTGCTGGTTTCCTCACGATGTTTTCCTTCACCGTTTTATGCAAGTGATGATAATTTTATAATACTCACATGCTTACGAAGTCAGAGGCCTTGGGTTCGAACCTGCGACCTGTAACTTGCCAGTCCAACGGTCACACCACTAGGCTATCACTACCACTGCCCTCTTTTTTACAAGGGTAATATAAAGTCTTACACTTATAGTAAAAGAAAATACGGTTTTAGCCCAATTCGAACCTGCACCACCCTGATAGATACTTCAAGCACTCTGACCACAAATCCATTACGACCTCGAATTTATAACATTAGAGTTCGTTCCGCATGAAATTGAAAAATTTATTTGTTAGGGTAATAAAGGCACCAATTCTTTCAAACCACCAAAAGATTACTCTTTCAAATATTTGTTGTATAAAAATAATGCACATATTCTAGTCTCTATGTTTATATTGTAAGATATGTAAGTATTAGGTAAGGCGTATTTATTGCAATTAAAAGTTAAATGCAGTTGTTGTCCGAGTGTTAGAGGTTTGTTTGAGCAGAAAGAATATTAGCGTCACCTTAATACGATAACAAAGGGAATCGTTGGGCAGGTGAGGGCAATGAGGCGAAATGCCAGACAAGAATTGAAATTATTTGGATATAATGATGTAGAACCCCCCCTTCCCAAATTAATTCTGGGGGGTAGAACCCTCTTCACAAAAGTAAATTCTGGCTACGGTCTTGAGTAAGGGCATTGCTATGGTACGGTGAGTGTAGTGGGATTAAGGCTCGCTCCTATATATAGTCTGGAAAATATTCAAGAATTAATAAATCTAAATGCATTAAAATAATTATATCTACTTGATTATCTTCTGAATGGAGCCAAAAGCAAAATAAAATTTTAGATTATTTACTGAAAGATTTGTAACTGACACTAAAAATCTGCTGTAGTTCGTAAAATATGATGTATTTTTTTCTGCTCTAGCAACATCGTTATTGTTATTGTATGATAGTTATGTGTGAGTGTGCCAATGTTGCCAAGTAATGAGCAAAAAGTTTATTATCAAATGTATTTAGTTTGTGTGTAAAAACTTACAGTTCTCACCCCTAAAGGTCCACAGGTTCATATCGTACCTACACAAATCAAGACAAATATTTAATGTACTACTGTGGGCCCCTGAAGGAAAATTCTAAATATGACATTAATCCGATAGCAACTTAAACGCAATAAATAAATATTGTACAAGTTCGACAAAATTATGGCTTTAAAGCGCCATTGATTGAGAAAAAAATGCATTAAGGCCAAAATAGATAAACATTACAGAGCACGTGCTTTATCTTACCTATGTTTCCGTCTCTGTCTTACACTTTTAGTTTGACAGATTTGTGACAGTGACAGGAGTAATACTGAGCGAAAGCACGTGTTATGTATTGTTTATTTATGTTGGCCTAAGTATGATTGCCTAAGATGTAAACTTTTATAAGTGCTATGTAATGTATTTATTTACGAAGTTGTGGAAATATTGTTAACTTATAAATGATATCAAAGTGATAATATAAAACAAAATATTCAAACTTCTTTGTGGTTTTATTATTTTTCTAGTATAGTTACAGTTTTGTAGGGTACCTACTTAGTGTGAATACAGGGACTCGGGGACCCTATTACTGAGCCTACGCAATCTGTCTGTCACAGTCCGGCTTGCTATTAATGTTTTAAAGATAAACCCTAATTGCCTTTTAGCTAGCAAGTTGAAATTTTCACAGAATATTGTGTTATTATGGCAATCATTCTGCCTAGCCTTTTCCCAATTGTATTGGGGTCTGCTCGCAGTCCAACGGGATGCAGCTGAATACTAGTATTTTACATGAAGCGATTGCCTATCTGACCTCCACAAACCAGTTCTTGGGTAACACGATATTTCGTGGTATGACTGGTTGTCAAGACTTTCAGGCCGTAATGGTAATAGATCTTAATTTCATAACCGGCACCGAGGACTTAACGTACTCTCCGAGGCACGGAGGGTCTCGGTATGAAATTATGTTTACCATCCACAAACCAACCGCGTTAAGTGCAGCTTAACCTCGATTGATCGATCTGTGCGGCTGTTACTTAGCTACGAGCCCATCATCGCTGGTTTTATCTATCTAATCTATAGTGGCAAATAAAAATTATCCAGAAGGGCTATGCGAGCCCAAGTCGCACTTGTTTTTTTTTTATTACAACCCTAACGTCGTAATTGTATGGCCACCATAGATTTATTAATAGTTGCGCTATAATATAATCGAATATAGTAGTCTAATACTGGACAACAGATAATTTGTACGTTCTTAAAGTAACTGCTGGTCGCTAGCGAATCTTAGGTACTGGGTGTTTTCTGTTAGCACATTTTCAATAGCAGCCCGGAGTTTGGCAGTGTGCCCGGTAGTATCCCTTATAACATATTGCAGGCTTGTCACCTCTTTCATCATAATCACATGAATAGTAGTAATAACAAAGAACCTGTACTTAATGGTTTACGAGAGAACCAGAGACCAGAATGACCCGCAACTGCTCAGTTTAGAAAATGGCGTATTGTGTGTAAGTTTACAAAAACATAAATTGGGAAGGAGGATTCTGCGACCACGAACAATGCAAAGGGTGCGAAACGTCAGGAAAAACAAAAACCAATAATAAACGCGATTAATCTGGAAACACCACCAACACACAACTGGAAAACCTATAAAGGAGGAATGAACTGTGGGCCACACTGTCCATGTATGGGGTAAATGACAGCTTGATTGGGGCACTGAAATCTCTCTACGAAGATTCCAGTGCTTCTGTTGGGATAAACGGGGCCTACACCGAATGGTTTAGCATCGATAAGGGTGTTAGGCAGGGATGTGTAGCGTCACCGTGGTTGTTTAACCTATTCATGGACAGTTGTCTGAAGGACTTAAAAGAGGGTGAATGTGGTTTAGAAATGAATGGGTTCAGACACGTCTATGGTCGGTTTGGGCGGGAAACCTCAATAAATACGATCGTCCTGAAAAATTTATTAAATAATTAGTTTATCGCGTTACAAATAAGTTTGTAAGTTATTTCGGTGTGAAGCCAGGTCCAGTTAGTGGTATAAATATGATGCATCATTTTTTTGTTCGCCATAACCATAATGGATAACATAATTTTTCATGCACCCCATGAAGATAATATCATAAGAAATTTTCATTCTTTCAATGAAGAGGAGATGGCAGAGATGGAGGATAACAAATTAGCTGAACTAACACAAGGTGAAGGTACTAATAAAGATATTTATTTTAAACCTATAAAAAGAACGAGAGAAGAAGATGAAGAAGGCGAAGATTGGTCTGTTGTTAAAAGGAAAGATAAAAAACCTAAAGAAGATGAAAGCGTGTTACAACTATACATTTTTAATAGAGAAATTTTGCCTAAACAATTCGCATTGGCTAAGTTGTTTAAAGAATGTAACGTTACTAATATAGTTAGAGTGAAGTATATAACTCCTTATAAAGTTAGAATAGATATGGCTGATGAAATGAGTGCAGTCAAATTAGAATCTTGCCAGTATTTAATATCTAAAGGCTGGAGAATTCAAAGATCTACAGAAAAATACGTATCATATGGCGTCATCAGGGATATTGATTTAGATATAGCCGAAGATGTTATTATTAAAAATATAACGTGTCCCAATCCTGCTAAACTTATAGCAGTGAAGCGGCTGATGCGGCGTAATCCTGATAAAGAGGAATGGTCGGACAGTGAATCGATTCGTTTGTCATTTTTGGGGTCATTTTTACCAGCGCATGTCTATATTGACAATTTACGGATTAAAGTAGAAAAATATGTTTACCCTGTCTCACAGTGTTCGAAATGTTGGAAGTTCGGCCATACATCTAAATTTTGCCCTTCAACTAAAATAGTGTGCCCCAAGTGCTCAAACAATCATCCAAATTGCGATCGCAAGTCATTTAAATGCAGTAACTGTGAGGGGAACCATATGTCACTCGACCGTTCTTGCCCAACGTTCATTAAAGAGAAAACTTTAAGACAAATAATGGCTGACTTCAATTGCACCTATAGGAAAGCCTTATCTTTATATGTCCCGATCAAATCTCCGATTCCTGAGGAAGAGGTTAAATACACCCAAGAATTGAAAGATCCGTTAACTTGTTTTGATCATAATTTTTCTGTGGATTCAATAACTTTAGAAGAGAAGCCGATAACATATGCGTCAGTAGCCAAACCTAAATATAAAACGAAGACACGGGGTGCTAAAAAAAGTCGCTCCTCTACGCCTTTTAAGGTACCTTTGAAATCAGATGATGAGAGTGATATCAAGTCAGAGAAGCCTACATCTAGTTCAACCAATAAACGAAATGTGAACTTTTCAGAGCTGGTGTTGAGAATAAAAGAAATTGTTTTCTATTTTTCAAAGAAACATTGAAAAAATAATAGACAAGAACGGGGTTTGAACCCGCGACCTTTGACGTTCCGTGTCATCACTCTACCAACTGAGCTACCTTGTCGTGTTCAAACCTATTGAATTTTCAATCCTCTTTGTATACGTCTTAAGGAGACGCCTGGTGATATTTATCTAGTAATCATTACAGATTTACTAAACTACCTACTTACTACTACCGTTCTTGTCTATTATTTTTTCAATGTTTCTTTGAAAAATAGAAATTAATATAGGCATTACATGGCCTCAACATGTATTAAAAAAATATAATTATAAAAGAAATTGTATTTGTAAAAAAATTCACATTACAGGAAAAAATTAGTAGTGTTATTAAATGTTGTCTTGAGTAGTTGATTTTAGTCTTAGTAGAAAATATTTCAGATTTGCCTATTTTAGTAAAAATTTTAGATTTTTTTAATGGAACAAAAAAAGTCTAAAACTCAGCTTAACATAATTCAATGGAATGCGCAGAGTATTAAACCTAAATTAGTGTCTTTAGAAAACTTGTTTGTACAGGAGAAAATTCACATTGCTGCTATAAGCGAGACTTGGTTGGAACCTGAAGTAAATCTTAAGGTGAGTGGGTACAATATTTATAGAAACGACAGAAGTGATAGTTATGGTGGGGTTGCTATATTTTCTCACAAGTCCATCAAATCGTGTGTAATTCCAGTAGTATGCAGTAATCCTGGTATAGAAATAATTTGCATCAGAGTGTATAACTGTGATCATATTGAACATATTATATCTTTATACTGTCCCCCATCGATACATACAACTCTTAGCGATTGGGATTGGTTATTTACCAGATTTAGAACGAAAACCTTAATACTCGGAGACTTTAATAGTCATCATATAAATTGGTCTACAAAAACAGACCATAGAGGCAAACAATTATTTGATGCGCTAGTAGATCATCCGTTTGTTACGCTAAATCATGCTCAAAACACGCGTATAAAGTTAGTCAATGGAAATTTTCAGCGTTCGTCTCCAGATATATCTTTAGCGTCCAGTGACATAGGTTTAAAATTGAATTGGTCCGTGCTAAATGAGTCTTTAGGTAGTGACCACAGACTCATTAAGATGTCCTCAAACATTAGGAATTTAATTAAGCCTGTATTGTTGAGAAACTTTAAAAAAGCAGATTGGAAATCATACACAAAGTTACTAAATGAACTTTTCTCTAATATGGAATTATCTGATGATCTGCAAAAGAGTTACGATACGTTTGTGGACGCGATTTACTTAGCTGCGGATTTACATATACCATGTATTAAAATTAATGTAAATCCTGAGAATAAGTTTTCCCCGAAACCTTACTGGACCTCTGATCTTTCTCGAGCCGTGGCAGAACGCCGATTAGCTCTTTCTAAATTTAGAAGCAACCCTGTTCCTCTAAATTTGGACAACTTACAAAATAAAATTCGTATTGCTCAGAATTTAATTCGGAATGCTAAGATTAATGGCTGGCAACAATTTTGTTCTAGTGTAGATCAATCTTGTTCTTCTACAGAAGTGTGGAACAAAATGAAATGGATTAAAGGTTACAATGTTTATAAACCATCTGTCAACCAAAAGCTAGCAATTGATCTCCTAAATAATTTAACTCCTGATTTTGTGTCCCCCTCTAATCCGATATTTCTTTCGGCTAATCATAAGATTGCAGGCCCAATTTCATTACAGGAATTAGAAAAATGCATAAAGAAAAAAGACACATCCCCTGGTCATGATAATATATCATATTCTATGATAAAATATTTGCCTACTAATGGAAAAATAATATTGAATAAATTATATTATAAATTTTATTTAAAGGGGTTTGTACCCTCACAGTGGAAAACAATTACTATTATACCTATTCCGAAACCAGGAAGAGATCCAGAAAGTGTTTCATCTCTTCGTCCAATATCTATGATCTCCGGTCTATGTAAGGTTTTTCACAGCATTCTACTATACAGGTTAGAATGGTATATTGAAAAGAACAATGTTCTATCGCATAATACCACGGGTTTTAGGAAATGTCGGTCAACATTAGATAATCTCACCAGCTTAGTAACCAGGATACAGACAGGTTTTTCTGAAAGATTAACAACGGTTGGTTGTTTTTTAGACATTGATAATGCTTATAATAATGTGAATGTTATATGTTTACTGAAAGAAATGGACAAGTTAGGAGTTGGTTCAAAAATATGCACTTACTTATGGAATTTTTTAAAAGAAAGATTTCTTAGTATCAAAGTAGACAGTTTAGTTATTTATCGATCTACTGGTCGCGGTTTGGCTCAAGGAGATCCTCTATCTCCTTTGCTGTTTAATATTGTTACAAAAGATGTGTGCAAATGTATTGAGTCTAAAAATATGTTTATTTCTCAGTATGCGGATGATTTTGTGCTATATTCATCTGGAAAAACAATGATTGATATAACCAGTAATTTACAATTGGCTCTTGATAAAATCTTTTATTTGCTTTTGGATATTGGATTAGATATTACTCCTTTAAAAAGTAAAGTCTGTATTTTCAAACCAGGTCCCATAAGGGAACAAATTCAACTTAAAGTTAATAATGTTTCCTTACAAATTGTGGACAATATAAAATACTTGGGCTTATGGTTAGACCACGGTCTTAGATGGACTAAACATATTAACGAAATAAAACAAAAAACTGTAACTTTTATAAATATATTTAAAGTGTTATCCGGTAGAGAATGGGGGGTACATCCTGTTCATTTAAGAAGCTTGTATTTCAGCATAGTTCGAAGTAGAGTTGACTATGCCAGTTTTTTATACGGTACAAGCAGTTCTACTCATTTAAATAAATTGCATAGGGTCCAAAACCAATTCTTGCGCCTCGTTGGTGGATTTGTGAGAAGTACTCCTGTACATGTAATGGAGAGCGAACTTTTTGTTCCCCCACTTCATGTACGGAGGTATTATTTGGCCACAGTTTTGGCTTAAATCGAGATCTTTTATTAATAACGAAGCTGTACAATTAATTCACAGTTTGCAACCTCTCTGTGATAATATTTTTTGGAGGCGAAGGTCCAAACCTTTGCTTATTTCTAGTTTGAAAGACTTTATTAATGTACCCATTCATGCTAGTAAAGAAGTAGACATTTTCTCTCTTGATACATGGGTAAGCAATGTGGATTTGTCCAGTGTACTGAGACCTTACATCAAAGTATTAGATAATTTCAAACGTCATTATGACCCGTTTATTTTGAAGTCTATTTGTACAGATTTTTTTAATGATTTATATAATGATTATTACTGCATTTACACAGACGGCTCAAAAATTAACAAAGGTGCAGGCGCAGCATTCTTTGATCCCCAAACCAATAATTACCTTACGCTCCAAATTAAATCTGAAGAAATTTGTATTATGAATGTTGAACTGATAGCTATTGCGGAAGCTCTTTCATATATAGAATCGGTGGAGGCCAACAATTATGTCATATTTACAGACTCCAGAAGCGCTTTGCAACACTTGGCTTGCTGTACCTCAAATTTTCGAGGAACACCTATAGCCTATACTATTTTGAATTCCATACTTAGATTACAACACAAAGACAAAAACGTTGTTCTCCAGTGGATTCCTGCACACATTGGTTTGGGGGGTAATACAGAAGTTGACATCTTAGCCAAACAAGCTACTTATCTAGGAATTTATTTAGAAAAACTTCCATATTATTCAGATCTATTTGGTTTAATTAAAAATAACTGTACAAAAATTTGGAATGAATATTTTGATGAAAGGTCTAGAATAAAAGGAATATGGTATAAAACTATGCAACCATCTCCTAACCGTTTGTTATGGTTCGGTAATGCTAATCTATCTAGATGTAATGTTGTGACTGCTTTAAGACTCCGCTCCGGACATATTCCTCTCAATAGTTTTACTTTCATGATGAAAAAAGTCCCTTCTCCTAACTGTGCACGGTGTAACGTTATAGAGGATGTTTATCATATTCTAGTTGAATGTGTCAGAAACGATGTTGAGCGAAGAGAGTTTGAAAAAGTTAACAAAGTTATGTTAAAATCTATTGGAATTTGCAACATTTTTCTTTCTTCTCCTTTATCCGAAGAGGCAAAAATGCTTTACAAAATTGTTAATGTTGGTATAAAAAATAGATTAATGGAACTGGTTTAATTTTAAGTTTATTTTCATTGTCATATATATTTAAAAACTTGTAGCTTCCTATGGGGGTGACATGTTCACTGCGTGATCAAACCCTCACTTCAATAAATAAAGATTAAAAAAAAAAAAAAAAAATGAATGGGTTATTTGTCAAATGTCTCCTCTATGCCGATGATCAAGTTATCCTTGCATCGGCGGAGGAAGAGTTACAAAAGATGGTAACACTAATGGATGGTGCTTGGGAAATGTAAGTAAGATGAAAGTTATGGTTTTTGAAAGGGACGAAATGATGACAGAGTGCAATATATTGATAGGTGACCAAAGAGTGGAACAAGTGAAAGAGTTTGTATATCTGGGATCTATGTTTACGAGGGATGGGATGTATGTGAAGGATATAGAAAGGAGAGTGACTGCTGGTAACCAGGTGAATGGGGCATTACACAATTTCATGGATAGCCGGAATGTGTCAAAAAAGGCGCGACTGGCCGTTCATGGAGGGGTGTTAGTGCCAACTCTTATGTATGGTAGTGAAAGTTGGGTGTGGCAGAAGAAACATGAAAGCAGAATTAATGCAGTAGAGATGAGGGCTTTTAGAAGTATGTCTGGCGTAACTTTAAAAGATAAAGTGAGGAACACTGTGATAAGGGAACGTTGTGAAGTGAAAGAGGATGTGGTGACAAAGATTGAGAAGGGTTTGGGCATGTAGAAAGGATGGATGAAAGGCGATTAACTAAACTAGTACACGAGGCGAAAGTGGATGGAAGAGTTGGGGCAGGTCGAACTCGACGAACGTACCGCAATCAAATTGCGGAAGTTCTCAATAAAGGACAGGTCAGAAGAGGTTAATGAACATAGATGAAGCGAAAGAGGTGTGTCAGAATGGTAGCAAATGGAAATCGATAGTCTCTGCCTACCCCAATGGGATATAGGCGTGATTGTATGTATGTATGTAGTGATCGCGAAAACCTGAGATATTACTAACATAAATCATATTAAAAAAACACAAAAATTGTTTCAATCTGTGTCCGTTATAGACTTTAAAGTTTAAACCATCCAACCGATGGGCCCCAAACCAACAAGGTTTCATTGGAAAGGCAATAATACGAAGATGGTTTTAGACCACCAAAATAATGAAAAAAAAAAACTTTATAGCACACGCCGGGTATCCGCTAGTCTCATAAACACTTGAAGGAATTAGTACTGGATTAGTTTTAGCGGGCGTACCCCTCTCGCCACTGGTATATGATTCCCAATCAAATTCCTTTTACCTGTATGGTTACAATTATAGTAGGTACACGATGTCAATCGTGTGTGACTCAATTTATGTTAGTCTTTAGTTTAGCTATTGTTGCTTTAGTGCAAGTTCTTTTGTGCTTATGTGTTACCTCATCCCCGCCAAGTGGCAAGCAAAGTTCGATATTTAGTCAGAAGCCGTCTTCCGTCTTGTCCGAAGCATACACAAGCATAATCCGTAAACTTGTTCCGTGAGAGACTCGAACTTGTGACCCCGCGGCACAGAAGCCATTCGGCTAATGTCAGGATCCGCTTTACTTAACATGTAAACGACACTACAGGCTCCCCTCAGCTATGACAACTCGTGTTCTACGCTTAGTCATCCGCTTGACCTAGTTACTCGATATTTCATCCGTTATAATACTTTGTCTCTGAATAGAAGTCACAATAGACTAACCGGTTAACTGTAGTATAGTCAGAAAACTAATAAATAGTGTTTTACTGATGTCAGTCGTGTCGGTTCGGTCACCTTGGACTGAATAGATAGCAATGACATCGCCCAAAGACGTATTAAAATATGGAAGAATTCGAAGTACTCAGCAGAGGTCGAGATGGTTTAGTGGTTAGAGTGCCTGGAGTATGTATCCGGGAGGGGCGGGTTCGAATCTTGCTCACGACCATATATTCGTTTCTACAAAAAATTATGACTAGTGTGATGCTTTCATTTTTTGCAGTGTACGTAACTAATGTCGAAAAAATCGCTTAACAATTCATTGGCACTGCCTTATTGTTTAACGGTCGTAAGGGCGGCTGCCGAACGTGAGGTCTTTGGTTCGATTCCCGAAATCTCATGCTCTGTCGCATCGCCTTGAAGTGATATAAACACGTATAACCAATACAGATACATTTTTCAAATGCATTAACGCATGCGTGGCGAGCACTAAAGTTATATATTCTCGTAGAACGAAAATGTGCAGTCTCCTGTACAGGAACTAACGAACAAAAGATGTGATGAGCAGAGGTCGAGATGGCTTAGTGGTCAGAGCGTGTGAAGTATCTATCCGGGATGCGCAGGTTCGAATCTTGTTCACGGCCGTACGTTTCTTTCCCAAATGTATAACGCTTAACCAACCTTAAAATAAAGTATCTATGCTGTCGACTGCAGTATATTATTCTAGTTAAAATGAACGTAACATAGCGTTTAAGTAGATATTTGGCTAGTAGATATATGTCACACAACTTGAGCAGTATTTTTTTTAGTTGGCCACACCCATTTTGATGTGCGACATTTTTCCTCCATTGACATACTGTGGGGTACCTACGTATTCATTCTACCTGCATCGTGGCAAAATCTCACATGCACACACATCCAGAACCAAACCAATTTTATCATATTTTCTGCATGCGGGAATCGAACAGGCAACACGCGGCACAGCACCCGCTCTCTCCACCTGCGCTGTCATTACTAAGGTTTTCTGTCGTGCTGTCTTATACAGGCACGTTATTGGGTGACAAAGGATATTACGCCCAGCATGTAGGTGTACTGCTATAAAAATGTAGTAAAGATTATAAATCTTTGAAAAGCATGCTTAGCGAACACTAAAGATAAAATATTCAATGGAAAAAGAATACAGTATAGGTAATTGCATCTTTACGATATTGTAGTAACTGCAAATTTAGTCGTGTCGGTTCGGTCATCTGTATAGGGACTGAATAGATAGCAATATCGTCGCCAAGACGTGTTAAAATATCGAAGAAGAATTCGCGATGGTGAGCAGAGGTCGAGATGGCTTAGTGGTTAGAGCGCCTGGAGTATATATCCGGGAGGCGCGGGTTCGAATCCAGCTCGCGACCATATTCTTTTTCCATTTAATATTATAACTTTAGAGTTCGCTAAGTATGCGTTAATGCTTTTCAAAGATTTATCTTTAATTGTTAAGGTAATTGCATCTTCACGACATTGTATTAACTGCAAAGTTAGTCGTGTCGGTTCGGTCATCTGTATAGGGACTTAATAGAGAACAATGACATCGCCAAAAGACGTGTTAAAATGTGAAAGAAGAATTCCAGGTAGTGAGCAGAGGTCGAGATGGCTTAGTGGTCAGAGCGCCTGGAGTATTATCCGAGAAGCGCGGGTTCGAATCCTGCTCGCGACCGTATTCTTTTTCCATTTAATATTATAATTGTAGTAAAGATGTAATATTTCTTATGATATAAGTTTTCCCAACATATAGGTCACTTTGACTCTTCAGATTTTGCTTGAATTATTCCACCTGTCCCAGATGCACTCTCATACAAGCCTCCCTTACTTACAATTATTTTTCAGTACAACTAAATCAATCATGGAAGAAGCAAAAAGATTAAGAATTGTAGCAGGTGGCATTCTATAGTTCCTGTCTACCCCCACGAGAAAAAGATGCGAGTTTATGTATGAACTAGACATGGGTGTTTTTGGTATTTTCTGTAAACGGTTACATATCCATCCGAGTGAGAGATCATTCTTTGTGCGAATGCGGCCTCGAGGAAGGCACTCTGGAGCACCTGTTCTTTTCTTGTTCTAATTTAGTAATTCCTCTTTATGAACTTCTTCCTGTAGATATTCCCCGTCTTATTAACCTTAGCTCATACTCCTTTAATAAAAGTTTAATATAAATTTATCAGAGCCAACAATCTCCGCCTATAGCATCTGTATATATGACCTGTTTCACTATCCTTTATTCCCATTCTTGCACTAACACCTTTACCTTTATTTTGTAGATATTCATGTTACTAACTTGTGCTGTTTTATTTATGTCAACTAACTTGTAACGTTTTGTATTGTTTCAGCATGCCCAATAGATTTCACTACTACAAATACCGGTCAATAGATTTCTTTACTACAGTTTAAGAACTTTCACAGTGTCTTTTTCTACCTTGATATTGGCAAAATCATCGAGTAACGATGGAGCCATAAACTATAAATTGGAATTGGTTACATATCCGATATGAAAAACCGTTTTTAGATATCGATATGGAGAGTTTTTAGATATCTACAGCAAACGCTGAAGGATATTCGCTTCATCTCGTTTTCACAACCGGTAACGTCATCGGTTGGGCAGAGAGACGGCGAATATCTAACCACGAGATAGATATGAATATGAGAAGATGAGTAAGCTACGTAAACGGATATGGATAGTTCGTTTAGTTCGATATGATTTGATCGATATTGTAAAACCGGTTTTCTGTGTGTGGCATATCGATACGATATGATATATGTGTATATCCGTTTTTAGTTACGATATGATAATATATCGGACTCATGTCTAGTATGAACATTAATCATTCAGTAAACTGTGATATAGGTTGTAATAAGGAAATTTTTTGAGGTAGGCACTGCGTATTTGCAATGCACGCCGCCACTGTCACCATGAAGGATTTGGTTGAGCATAGCATAGCATCACGCCTGTATTCGAAGCTGAAGGTGTAGGTAGAAGTGTACACAGTTGTACACCAAAATTTCACCATAGTTGATTGAGTGGGGCGACAATTTCTTTTTTTTTCAAGTGACGCATGTGAAAATAAACAAAATACTCAATTGCACTAAAGAATTATAATTGTCAGTGATCTCATATTACAGGCTCCACTCCATCGGCTGAGAGATCAAGCTGACGAGTCTGAGAAACTGGTATTAACAACTAAATCATAACTTTGGAAACTTAAACTGGCTAACAATGATATTAAAAATAGTATTTAATCGAGTATAGGATTCTATCCAAAACAATGATGAATGTAACGCAGTCAGCAAATTCTACTTGATATATTAAGATAGGAGAACAGAATAGAATTATACCTTAATAACTATATATATAGGTTATACAATATAAATTTTGATATTATGCTTTCAGGTAATCTATCACAGTCATATAACACCTAAGATTTACTATCTACACATATAGCCGAGATTAGTCAAAAAAATTGAAATATAAATACCATGAACAAGTAGAATCTGCTTCAGAAAATAATATAGGAAAAGAACTCGTCAGCGCAAACCTCTTTACAAACACACATTCAAACATTCACAACACAAGATACAACGCAAAATCAAAAATATTTTTTCTTTAATGATGACAAACAAAACACAAGTTGACTATGAGTCTCTGTGCTTATTGTAAAATTCATCTACATATTTCTTATAAGCGGGCTGATTGGGCCATAAGTATGATGCTTGTTGATTTAGGGGGCTGTGTGTGTTTGGTTCGGCTAACAGACTCTGGATGGACAGTAGCACAGTGCGAACATCATATAATGCCGTCCACTTATCCTTCAAAATATCTAAACATATTAAACCACAGGTATCTACGTTAGGGTGAAAGCATGGAGTAATGAATTTCACCATAGGCGGTGCATAGGGGTATGAGTTTGGGAACTCTAGTGACAGTTTGTACTTGTGGCCTGCATACACTGTCTCTTGAGGGCCGTTTATGGTACCAATCCATTTGAATAAGTTCTCACTCTCAGGGAATGCAGATATGCCTTTGTCAGCACATCGCATCAACTCCATTAACTCTTTTTGAAGCCTGTGAACAAGGATTAGCATGAATTAGAATATATTACGGATACATATAAGACATCCAGAAAGTATACTTTGTAACAAGGGATTTTAAAGATTTCAAAAATTAAATCTTGTCAATGATAGTTATTGGAGCTTATATATGACAAAGATAAGTGAAAATGCAGTCAGAAGTTTCCTTTTTATGTGAAGACACACGTCAGTGATCACAATACAATTTTGCAAAGTCAACGTCAATTTTGTACTTGAAGCGAAACCGTTAGGCCTCCCCTTTATTAGCGTTTTAGGCTCCAATATATCATTATATAGAGCCTTTCGACTTGTTCTAATAACATCTATGTAGCTTAGAACAAAATAAGAAATTGGAGGTACAAGCATATACAAAGTAATTTTCAATTTAATTTCACTTACCGTTTGCTTACAGCATGATTATCTTTTAATTTTATCGTATCTTCATTTTGTTTTGATGGATTTGACGACGATGCGTAATGTGGGTTAATATTTTGAGCCATAATATGTCGAGCAGTCGAGCAAACAAAATCAGATGCCTCCAATTCCACCAAATTTCTGTTATCCGAAGACAACTTCCTGTTTAATTTGAAAAAGCTCAATTTTTATTGGATATTTCACACACATTTGACAGCAAAACGTAATGGCGGCAATCTACGATCTCTATGTTGTAAAAAGCGCCATCTAGATTTACAGTTGCATAATCAATTAATTCGAGTGTTGTTCGTCTATGGTAGTATGGTCACTATTAAAAGTATTTTAGGTGTTGATTTATCTATTATTGATATGGTATTTTTATAAATAATAATTTTATTTCTCTTTAGATTACATTGAGGAACAATAATTTTCATACAATACTAGTAATTTTTTTAATTTATCTGTTCAATTTAAGGACAATTTAGTTCAAATTTTTATAAACTGCCCAAGATTCTGAGTTTGATTCCGGGTCGAGCAGTGTCATTGTGTTTTAGACTAGACTTGTTTTAATGCTAGATTTGTTTTAATTTTCGGAATTGGGCACCATAGACGCTGGGGACATAATTAGTCTATTGGTGACATGTTGGTGTTTAATAGCGTATGTGGTATACGCTATTAAACACCTACCCTTTTAGGGAATAGATAAGTTTTGATAAGCTAAATAATTGTGAATAAAAGTTAGAAATTTTTATCGACTCGACAAGTTTGTCGACAAACGCCTGTAATAAATTGTAATACCCATAGGTAAAGTACTAGAAGTCTAATTAATCCCATAGGTATCGAATTAAGTTATTCTTTAATCTAAGTGCGTTTTAAAATAAATATCACGTGACTTTCTGAGACAAGATGAACGCTCCAAAAAATAAATTGCTTGCTTTGTTAGATTCACTTTCACTTTCATAAATAATTCGAGCGTGAAATTGAAAATCAGTATCGGATATGGACGAGATTATATAATAGAAAAGAAAAGTGGAACTTTGTAGTCTATTTAAGATGCTGATATCAGTAATTTTATGCTTAGTGTTGATTAAGATTTTGAAAAGAAATAATAGTGTATACTTCAATGACCGAAATGGCGTTTAACGTAAGTAAAACCAAAATATATAAATTTTTTTTACTTTCAAGTGATTAAAAGCAATAAATTTTATATTTATATAATAATCATGAAATAATTGTTTTTAAATTTGGAAAAAGCTTGAAAAACTTACTTAAGTTTGTGCCGTGTTACGGTTTATAACGAAAAACTAAATCATTCATTTTCATCAAAGATTTTCATTCACTCGGTGTCACTGTCAAAGTGTCAAGGTGTCATTATGTTATCATGTGTCATATTTCGTGTTGGCCTGTGTTTGATTGACGCGTAAATAAAGTTTGCTGTTTGCTTGTGCAAGAATAATTATTCTTTTTTTTCAAGTATTGTACATTGTGTATTTTACAAAATGTCCTGTCTAGTAGTCTTTGAGAACGACTTCATCTCGGGGTTAGAGTGCACAGATGTGTCATCGTTGAAACGAGATATTTCACTTAAACATGGTGTTCCGATAGAAGACTTATTTGCTACGCTCAATGGGAGGCCCGTATCAGACGGTTATGACATCAGAGCAGCTAATAATGTCGTCAGAGTGTCCACTAAACTTGTTGGAGGGAAAGGCGGATTTGGGTCTATGCTACGTGCTATTGGAGCGCAAATAGAGAAAACTACTAACCGTGAGGCTTGCAGAGACCTTTCTGGGCGTCGATTACGTGACATAAACGAAGAGAAAAGGCTTAGAAAGTGGTTGGAAGGCCAAGAAGACAGAGAAAGGGAAGCAGTTGAGAGAAAACAGAAGAAGCTGGAAAGGCTTGTCGCAGAACCGAAAATAGAAGTGCATCTAAATCCAGCTTATGAGAAAGAGCGTCACAATCTACCTGAGCGCGTAAGTTCAGCTATAGAAGCTGGCTGGCAAGCTGCTGGGTCTTCAAACACTTTGAAACGGAAGACTGATGATGAAAAAGCAAAACCAAAGAAGGCCAAGCTTTGGATTGATGCAGAACTTTCTGATTGCTCGTCATTGAGTGATGATGAAGAGGAGGAAGTTAAAACTGCTAGTCTGGGACAGCTGGTGTCTACTGACAGTGGCAACGAGTCTGATAGGGCTTCAGCAAGCAGTAAATGAACCAGAAAGTCTTGACCTTTATGAATTTAAAGTGTTTTGTAGATGTTTGTGATTGTGAATAGAGATATGGCTATGTTAGCATTTTAAATAATTAGAGGTCATAATACTCTATACATTGTCAGTGTTAAGGCACAGATTATGTAGTGTGCATTATTTTTTTAATAAACAAAATTGGTAATATTAATTTCAGGTTTAGATTTTTTTTTTGTATGTAAAACAAACAGTAATGGTATATATATATATATATATATATATACTGTATACTATTTAAGTTATTTTTTTAATTTTAATAACACAAATCTTTTTAGTTTGATTAATTAGTCAATAATGTATCTTAAGCTGTTGCCTCGCTCATTAGCAGACACAATAGATTTTTATGGTTACAACATATAATTTTGTACGCTGCTGAGCCAAAGGGTTAATAAGAGTTACATAATACATATGAAGAATACATGCTGCGCCGACCCCAAATTAATTGAGATAAGGGCAGGGGGATGATGAATAAAAGTTACACAATATGTTTATCTTTTAATTTTAATTATCATTTAACTGTTATTACTCACGCGCATCCTTTGGGATTGCCCGACTAGTTTTCTTTTAATTTTGTTTATGTAATAGTAGATGATGAGGCTGGCTGGCACGACCGAAGAGAATGACACAAGTACATAGAAGTGTATACTCAGCCATGGGTGCAGTAAGGGTGATGATGATTAGTTAGGTGTTAACATTATAAAGAATTAATATTATGCATATGAAAACCTTATAGACATATTATAAGCTTAACTTGCATTACTAGAATCTATTAGCTATTATGATAATCAACTGTGTCACTGGTCTAGTAGTCCCATGGGCAACTGTTGAGCTTGAGGTCCTGGGTTTGATTTCTAGGTCAGGCAAAGGGTTATTGGGTTTTTCCTTATTCATTTTGATTAATTCCAAATCAACATTTTTTTTATGAAGTTTTGTTTATTAAAACTTCATAGTGAATTTAAAACTTTATAAAAAAATAACTATTTCAGAGGATCAACTTTTATTTTTATTTCTATATTTTCATATATTTTATAAAAAAAAAAAATGGGTTATTTCCATTGTCTGTAGCAGCCCTGAGTTTGGATTTGGGCCTGGTAGATGGCAATAGGCTCATCATCTATTACATTGGATTAAACAACAACTTTTGTGAAATGTAGGTGTACATCCGTGTATGTGTACGCTCCATATCCCTTCAGGGAATACAGGTGTGATACTAAGTTCTTATGATTAAGACATAAACACACTAAACAAGGTCTATCTGGATTAGAATTGGTCTATCAAGAACTTAATTCCAATTATCACAAGGTTCATAATGGAAAATCTGACTTGAGTATTGGTACTGAGTTTGTATTTTGTATTAATAATCCTATCATAGTAAGAATAAAGTTTAAAATGTAATGGTTTGAAGAAAAAGCTGTGGACTTAGGTAGTTCTTGTTTTGTAATAAGATGGATTATGTTGGCTAACCCTATGGTCTTAGATTATGACAGATTATTTAAGTTGTCAAATTAAATATTGTTTCGAAATTGTATTGTTCATGGTAACCGATTAAAGGATTTTTGTGTTACTATTGATTAATTATGCAATCAAAATTAAGCTATTTAATTTTCATAAATGCCCATTGGTTTTGCACTCAGCATTATAATGCTTTAGTTAACCTTTTGAGTGGTAAACGACAAATATTTTTAATGTTACTAACTGCCACAATGTTACATTGTAGTAGGGTTGCCATCCATGCGGGTTTTCCCGGATTTGTCCTAGTTTAGAGGGCGTCTGGGGAGCGTCCAGGCGGAGTTTCATTTGTAGTCCGCGTTTGAGGCTGCTGACATATCTATCGAAAATAAGCGGCCGAAATTACGTCTAAAATACAAGATAACTAATGGTTTGCTATAACTTTAATACTAAATTAAGTTTAAAATGGTAATTTATAACAATTAAAACGATTATTTATATTTCTGAATATGTTGATATGTCCGGGTTTAGAGCTCCAAAATCCGGGTTTTCACACTTTTTGTCCGGGTTAGCAGATTTTAGAGATGGCAACCCTACATTGTACAAATGTCCATACAATGTTTGTGCTCTAATAAAGACGCGGTGTTGAGGGCACAGAAACGTTGACAAGTCAGTTGTTAAAAAGGCTAACAATATTTAGTATTTGTGTATTCAATAGAATAGAATATCGGGATAAGACTTTGACACAGTAATTCCCTTTCGAGTTACTAACTTAAATTGAATTAAGTTGTACTATACTTAACTAGTATTGAAATATATTTTTAGCTAACTTTTATTATTGTTTTTATTTTTATTCCACTTTTTTCCTATTGCTGCTATAATATATGTTAGAAGGAACCTAAGATCGGTAGAGTAGCTACTATGATAGAGTGACAGTGCCGAGCTAGTTCACTACACTACGCTCCGGCCACATCTCGCCGCTTTTATCGATATCAAAACATCAAGAAATCATTATTAGCACAACAAATACATTATTAGTACGTGCAGAGGGGCTCGTGGCTAAGTAAGAGCCGCAACGATCGATCGATCAAGGTTAAGCTGCGCTTGCCGCGGTCAGTCTGTAGATGGGTGACCATCATTTCATACCGAGACCCCTCCGTGCCTCGGAGAGCACGTTAAGCCGTCGGTCCCGGTTGTCAAATTAAGATGTATGACAACCGTTACGGGTAGTCAGAAGCCTGAAAGTCTGACAACCAGTCATACCACGAGATATCGTGTTACCCAGTAACTGGGTTGTGGAGGTCAGCTAGGCAGTCGCTCCATGTAAAATACTGGTATTAAGCTGCATCCGGTGTGACTGGAAGCCGACCCTAATGTAATTGGGAAAAGGCTAGGCAGATATATATACATTATTAGCACAACATATAAACCTCCTGCCAGAGTTACATCGATGGCCGTCGCCTATTCATCTTATGGTGTGGTTATAAATACCTCATTAGTCTAGTTCTCGCAAGCGCTGAGTGCTGAGCGGTCCTGGGTTCGATTTCTGGTTAAGGCATTGGGTTTTCTCTTCAGGAATTGTCGCAGCAGCGCGTAGTTTTGTATTGTAATAGGCTCACTACCTATTTACACTTTACACGGGACTTATTAGCACCATTGGTGAAATGTGGGTGCAAAAAGTATACCCCGCTGCCTACCCCTTCGAGGAATACAAGCGTAATGCTATGTTTTGTTGAAATTTGGAAATAAAATGTGTTTATTATTATTAATGTTGTTAAAGACCAGTGGCTCATGTGTCTCAGTGGCCAATGACTCATGAAACAAATACCAATTCCAATATTACATAGATGCGTAATTTTAAAATAAATTTACCTACATTAAATATGTCTCAATTTTGAGGCATGTTGTCTTCATATAATCCCGAATCTATAATTATTTTTTAGATATTTTTGCATTTAAAAGTACGAACTGACATATTTCCAATGTCAATCGAGCGGAATTATTTTCAAGAGTAAGCCCACTGGTTTTTTGAAAATTAAACATCAAGCTATACGTTTTCCAATAACTTAATTGCAGAAGAACTTGTTGGTCGTAGTGATGGTGCTGTCTCTGTTAGCGATGGCGGCTGCAAGACCTCAGGAGTTCGACGACGAAGAGGGCGGCCATGACAGCGCCGACGATAGAAAAGGTATGACGTCATATACGTTCTATTTTGCTCTGTTATTCATCACCCACTAGTCGGTAATTCTCTTCTGGACTGGATAAGGGCTACCCAAATCTCAAGTAGGTACCTGCCCAGTTACAGTCCAATCTCCAAACCTCCAATCTCTGACTCCTAAGTCCAAGGATCACTTAGTTTAGGATTCAAGGTTTACCTCTCCTATTTGATGTGACCTATAATTTATTACGATAGATGTACGTGTCCAAGTTATAAGCAACATCAAAGAGATTATTTCCCTTTTTTTGGGGAGGGCCTCATGGCTAATTAACAGCTACACAGATCGATCAATCGAGGTTAAGCTGCGCGTGCCGCGGGCGATCTATAGATGGGTGACTATCATTTCATTTCCCGTCCGTGCCTCAGAGAGCACGTTAACCCGTCGGTCCCGGTTGTCAAAGATCTATGACAGCCGTCACGGGTAGTCAGAGGCCTGAAAGTCTGACAACTAGTCTTACTAAAAATTGTGTAAATATCGTGTTACCCAGTAACTGGATTGTGGAACTCCGATAGGCAGTCGTTCCATGTTAAATATTGGTATTAAGCACCCGGTAAGACTGGAAGTCTACTTCAACCCAGTTGAGAAAACGCTAGGCTGATTGATTCCCTATTTTTTTAGAGTGTGGATAACCCTCATGAACGTCGTGCCGTAACTAACAGCACACCACACAACCCTCCACTATCTTTATTTCGCTAGTGGTCGCAAGCGCGGCTGCCGAGCGCGAGGTCCTGTGTTCGATTCCTGGGTCGGGCAAAGTGTTATTGGACTTGGAAGTTGATGTTGTGACACCCCCGTGCTTCGGAGAGCATGTTAAGCCGTCGGTCCTGCGCCTGATCTCTCTCCGGTCGTGTCGGATGGCGTCCCATCGGACTATGGGAGTGAAGGAAGAGGGAGTGCACCTGTGATTGCGCGTACACTTGTGCTTTATAATATCTCCTGCGTACTTAGGTAATCTCCATGGAGATAGGCCGCCGTGACCAAAATACGGTTGGGAGTATATTATTATCTTTATCTATCGTGTAGTTAGTACCCGGACGCTAGCATCGCCTGGGGTGACGGCTCCTTAAGTGTTCTCTCTCCCCAAAGTTTGACCTCTGAGATGGTTAGAGACGTTTCCTTACCAATTTATAAACTTAATAGACATACATACGTTTCTTTTTTTATATTAACCTATTTGTTTTACAGGTGACCCGGCTCGCGTCCAAATTAAGGTTTATAGAGGGCCCACAAAACATGATGGTTATGCACCTTGGGGATTTTGGGTCAAACAGCCTTCCGACGAAGAATAAACTCAATTTTTTTTCGTAAATTTCATAAGAATTCTATTAAACAGTAACTTACCTACGTAATTTTAAGTACAGTACAGTATTATTAGATTATTCATAAATACCTTAGTATTAAATGTTGTTTAGTGTTTAGTTTTAAGTTTGTTAAATAGATGGCGCTACTGTTGTCATTTGTACAACCAAAGATTAAAATGTTAATTTGTATTTTTTTTATAATTTCTTATTAGGTACAGTGGGCCCCACGTCCGTGACAACACTTTGATCTTGAGCAGGCCTATCGTAGTAGGGAGCTCAATAGTATGCGAGGTTAGCTTATACTTGTGTTGTTACCATGAACCTGAAGCCTACTGTACCTTGTTACCTATAATACCTACTTCATTATATAAACGGCCTTTTAACTCTTTTTGGACTCGGTCCGGATCAAACAGTAGTCTGATCTATATGGCAATGCAATTAATAGTACTTCTATACAAAAGTATCTATCACATACTTAATTAGATCACATCAAAATGTTTATTGCAATCCATAATGTACAGGTGGTAAATAAACAATTAATAGAAACAATCATGGACCCTGTCGGGCACAGCAAATTTTTAATTAAGTCGGGGGAAGGATGAGCACTTTAATAATTATTCTTGATATTAATTTTGTTTTTTATTTATTTCTATCTGTTTATATCCGTTTAAACACTTATTCTATTAATATTATATATGCAAGTCTATCTAATCATTTATTATTTATTTAATTATATTTAATATTGCTTATTTGTTTACTCCCTCAAAGTTTAGATATAATTACAAATTAGATAGTGCTGCAATAATTAAAACTGAAGGCGAGTCGCGCTGCCATTGTCAGATAGTAACAACAAAAGTTCTTTTGTTGCAGAATTCGGAGTAAAGCGATAAACTTTGTTCATCACAAAGAATTAAATTATTGTCTCAAAATACCTTTTCCACGAAATCAATGAAACAAGGGATAACTTTAATTAAACAATGTATTAAAGTAAGTAAAACGAGTTATAGAGAAATAAGTACTTATAAAATAAATAAATATTGTTCCTGTATACATGTTAGAAATGAGGAATCATGGTATAAAAATGTATTAATAGCTAGTACATATGTTATTCTTTTGGTGAGGTAGTTTCCTTTAGGCTGACGGCCATAAGCGTGACTTTTCTGATGGGGCGCGGGAGGGGAACACGACCAATAAGTAAGTCTGTTGCCGGCCGCTCGCAGCGATAGACGTTTATCTTAAGATCTTGCGCGGTTTTGTCTTTATGTTGTCATGCAAAACATTAGGAGGGCAGTGCTTGCAGCAGTCAGCCTATGGAATAGAGGTATCGTCATTTAGCGGGCGCTATATAGCTTTGAATGACGTCACTGGAAAGTTGTCTATGCAAAAAAGTTAACCTGGTTTCCTAGAAAGTTTTAGACTCTGTAAATTGTCAAATAGACTCAGAAGAAGAACAGTAGTTATACTTCATCCAAGCAAATAGCGTTGCCGCCATTTTGTATGACTAGTTTGTCATCTGTCATATGGCGCCAGCTAATATCAGCATCGTTACCTATTCTAGGAAAACTGAGCTTTAGTAATTGACCACATAATATTATTAACTTAATAAAGTTAGTTAAAAATACAAAATACAATCGCGACTACAAATATTTATACCTATATAAAAGTATGTAATTTGTACATAAGATCGCCATAAATATAATTTCACATCCCCAGGGAGGTGCCATAACTGGCATTACACGGGGGTTATGAAGTTGGACCACAAGGGTCTTTTATTGAGGTAAACGTCCTAAACGCCTCCTCGACAAAAAAGCTAGGTACTCGTAGCGATAGGTACGTCTTTTTATGCCTCTCTACCATGTTTGCAAATCTTATAAGTCCCTGACATTAAACAGTTCGAGTAATTAAACAGTGCTAGGAAATGATGCTGAATGTGATGATGGACATCATCAGGCGCAAACTTAATCTTAGCCGGCAAAATAATGCTCACAGTCATGGCCGTAACCAGGGCGGGGAGGGGGACCTTTGGGGTCCAACCCTCGTTACTCCCGGAATTCCAGACAAGAATTGAATTTATAATGTATACACGTGAAAAAAGAGCAAAAGCCCCCCAAAATAAGTTCATACGTGTAAAAACTCCCCCCAAATTTATTTCTGGTTACGGCCGTGCTCACAGGGCTATATGATCAATATTACAGACAGTCCTCGAGTCCTCTTGCAGAAAGAACATTTATTTCAAAAACTCTGCTACCTTTCCTTCCTACCCTACCTTTCTTCAATACAATATCAGGTCATTAAACGTGTGAAAATTAAAATATTTACACACACTGTCTACATCATCATGGTTAATGACTAAATTCTCTATTTTGGTCCAAGCTGCTATCATTTCTGTTGGACCAAATCTGTAAGTGGATGCCAGACCCCAGTAGACGCAGCCTATGTTCAGCCAGGGCTTGTAGGGGCTCAGTCTTCTGTCATGTCTTAGATTTAGTCCTAACTCCTTGTGTGCGATTAAGTAGGTGAAGTAGATGTCTTCCAGATTGACGATAGGCACTTCGTAGGCTTTCTTCAAGATTTGATTGATGTAGTTTGCTGAAATAGGATTTTTGGATTTTAGACTTTCTCAATTATCTAGTGGTCGCAGCACTTTTTTGTTAGAAAATTCTCAGAAGCAGCTAGTTTCATTTATAAACTGTACACGACCCAGGTTAAAATATGGATGAAGAATTCGCGGTGGTGAGCAGAGGTCGAGATGGCTTAGTGGTCAGAGCGCCTGGAGTATTCATCCGGGAGGCGCAGGTTCGGATCCTGCTCACGATCGTATTCTTTTTTTTATTTAATATAATAACTTTAGGATTCAGATGATTGGACAAATCTGAAACTGATGGCAAAAATGCTATTGTTGTGAAGTGACTGACAAAAGTTAGAAGCGCAGTTTCAAAATCGATTCGCATGGAGCCCACCAGAAACTCTATAAATTATATAAAACTGCTTCACCTCTAATAAGGTACCCAGTACCGCTGAGGTACTGCGGCACCCCCTCTTCACGGAGCACCTCTGGTATGTACCACTTATTGTATGTGTATTCACGAATATCTGTGTCATTCAAGATGTAGCCTGGAATTAAAGATGCCGTAAGTAGCCTCCTTGTTATAGATCTGCTTATTATACAAAAGGTCTCTGGTTTAAACCTGGCATATACCTGAAATGTATATGTTTTAAATGTCAAAAATAACACCAGCATAAGATGCATTAAACATCGATGTCGGTACCTATTGAACTAAATTTTTAGTAGCATATTTTTATCACCTCTTGCTGCATAATACTTGCCCAAATGTAATCTAAATGGAAGTAGTCACTGGCTCCTGAAACACAGGTATTCTAACCTAGCTCTGCAGCCAGGGTCTCAAATTTTTTTGTAACCTGTTTTTTATGGCCATAAAGAATTGATAAATCATTTATTTATTATTATTTACAACCATACCATACCAAACCAAACAAAACTATTACCAAATATCCATGTTTCATAAATTCTATTCCAACAATATGGCAGATAAAGGCTTATCCTAAAATATTTGGCAATAATATCCCTCCAACATGTCACTCACCAATTAATTGAGCATCAATATTCTCCCACAACAACTTATTCAGCGTCCAGGGGTTCACCATCACGTCATCAAGAGTTATAAACAAGAACTGCGCCGTCGGACACTGCTCCCGACCCCACTTCATCATCAACGCCGTCTTCAACGTCTGGTTCTGATAATGGTCTTGAAAACCGAAGACTATTATATCTCCTTCAATCTTAGCTTCCTTGTAAGTAATATCCTAAGATAACCAGAGAATTTTTGTTTCAGGAAATTGAATTCTAGCATACGCTGATCTTCAGGACCTCCTTTGTTCAACACGTGTAAGGCTGGTATTGGCGTAGCTAGGGATTTTGTCTAGGGGGGGCAGCCGTCCACCTCAACTTACCACAGTCGTTTCATGAGAGATTATATTTTTTTTCTAGGGTGGGCAAAGACGTTTCTAAGGTGGTCATTGCCCACCCTTGCCCCCCCCCTATCTACGCCTATGAACGTTGGTAAATTTTTTTGGCGTGCTAGCTCTTGGTCAAGTAAGTAATAAGATATTTCTCTGCAATCAATACCCCAAAACCCTTTCGTTGGATCTCAATACAGCTTCCAAATTTATTTAAAGTTTTATCATCGGTGGGAAATAAAAAAATAATGTTTCAGCAGGCTCAAACTGATGACTAGCTACAATAATTTATTTAATTCTTTATTGCACACCAAAATTTTCTAAATAAATCAATTTCAATAATCAATTTGTTTAGATATTTTGGTAAAATGCAATGCCTTTTCAGCGAATCTAAATTAAAACCAACCCACCTTTCGTGTCAAGCAAACTTAGTGTCAGAGATGTTCATTCAAGCTTTTTAACTATCGCAACTATCAGTCTGCTTGTGACCACGATCAGTGAGTGCAACCTGGTCGAAACGTCAAGCGATTCAAAGGTATTTATTGCGCGTTAATTCCTGTTAGTATACCTATAGTAATGTTCTTTTAAGCTTGTAACTGGCTAAACGACTAATAAAACAGTTACTATAGATATTTAGACCCAGATAGTTAATAAAAAACTAAAAAACACGCTTTTGTAACTACTCGAACTAAAAAGTAGAAAATAATTTTCAATAAATCCAAAAACAAAATAGAGTGATTATGAAAAAAAAACATTTTATCGTAAAAAAGCTTGGGGTGCTTCTTAAGATATTTTATAATAAATTAAATTAAATATTTACAATAATTGACATCGAGCAATAAGGAGTCGGTTACAAGCATACAACAAACAAGTGAAGCTAATAATATAAAGCGTGCAAGAACACTTATCGCTAAACATTTCAGGGATGTATCGAGTCGCTGTCCGAGACATTTTCACTTGAGCACCTCCGTGGTTTGAAAGGACTTTAATGATATTTGAAACTACTTAAATGCTTTATTAACCAATTTTTATAGTAATATGTTATTCTCGATTTGAAGTCTGACTTAATTGCTATTATTTTTGACATTTGTGTGCCCAGGAGGCTGATCACAGAAGAACTACATTTGTATTTTTTTCTAGCTGTGTATCACAAATAAAGGATTTGATTTGATTAGATATCCCTGATAGACTGATTAACCAACAATTACCAACCAGTTTGAGGGACGTTTCAACTCACCAGTAGGCCTTTATCTTCATAATATACCCCTAGTGCGAAGTAGGTGGGCTGGTATCTCGCCCAGGTTTCTCGGATGGCCTGCCGCTGGGCTGTGCTGGGTGGGGCGCTTGCCACCATGATGATCACTGGTATGTCATTTGGGTTTTTACATGGTGGATGTGTTGGTTCTACCAGGATATTACTGAAAATGAACAAGAGGATTTTAAGAACAACTCGGGCAACTCAGCCCCCAAAAAATCCTACGCTCTGGAGGATTTTTTGGGGGCTGAGTTGCCCGCGTCCGTAGGAGTGCACTCTTAAAATGGAATCCCTTCACATGGCCCCTGGGTGGTGCAAAACAGGCAACACAACTCTGGTGGGAGGCTTCGGCCGCGGCCGCACACCGTGAGGCGACCTAGTCGTGTTTTGGGATGTAGTCCGGTACAACTGTTGTGGGAGATGGGTCTGGGCAGTTGCACTCCCAAGTATCGTTCTCCCAAAATCTATCCACTCTACTTAGGTGTGAATAGATTTCTTCTGGATCTACGTGCTCCATCCTCGGCCACACCATCGCTTACCATCAGGCGAGTTGGTCTTTTGATAAAAAGAAAAAAATATTTTTTTTAGCAACTATCGTGTCGTAGATGTGTCAGGCAAGAACATCAATAACAAAATAGATTTCTTAAATGCTTGGATGAGACCGATTTTGTCACTTCTTGTTCAAATCTCGCGTAGCACACAGATGTATTAAAATTTTAAAATATTAGCTTTTATAGGGAGAGAACAGCGTCGCAAAGCTTAGGAATAAGATTTCAGGGTAGGGAACAGAGGTCGAGATGGCTTAGTGGTCAGAGCACCTGGAGTATTCATCCGGGAGACGCAGGTTCGAATCCTGCTCACGAGCGTATTTTTCTTTCCACAAAAATATTTATATTTAGAGTTCGCTACGCTGCGTTAATGCGTTTGAAAGCTTCATCTGTATTTCTTAAGGTAATTGCATCTGTATGACATTGTATTAATTATTAAGTTAGACGTGTCGGTTTAGTCACAATAGGGATTGAATAAATAGCAATGACGTCACCTACGTATTAAAAATGTGAAAGTAGAATTCAGAGTAGTGAGCAGAGGTCGAGATGGCTTAGTGGTCAGAGCGCCTGGAGTATTTAAACGGGAGGCGCATGTTCGACTCTTACTCAGGACCGTATTTTGCTTTCCACAACAAAAAAGAAAACACTCGAACTTACCAATGTTCAATATAGTGTTCCAGGCTTCTGTTCATCACGACGGGCCGCAGCGTCTGCTTGGGGGCCGGCGGCAGCAGGATCCTGGTAATGTCCCTCGTGAACCACCAGAACGAGGGCCACAGCATCAGCAGCAGTACCACCAGTGGAGGGACTAGGAATACGCTTTTGCGACGACCTGCCCGATAATAGGGTATATGGATGTATTTTTTATATTTTTAATCTATTGTATACTTGGCACATTAAAATATAACACTTGTAAAAATATGATTAATGAGTAATTAAATTATCAAACAAACCTGCAATCAGTTTCGAGCTTTTGAAATGCCGCCATCTTGGCGCGCTTTCTCTGACGGCAGAGTACACATCATAAAAGATATCTTGTATAGTGTGGAGTGATTTATAAATATTATTGAAGGGATTTTCATTAAAGAATAACGTTCAAACTCAAAAAGAACCACAAAATATGATAAACACGCAGTTATAACATACTCGAGATATTGTAATCGCGGACAGTGACGTCACGTTTCACTCCAACCAATAGCGTCCGTTGTGACATTTAAAATTTCCGTTGCATGATTCTCACTTTTCAACTTTATTATTTCATAGTTAAAACACGATTAATTAAAAAAGTAATTGAATAGTTGTCATTCTACAGCAATAGGGATAACGAATAAAAATATTTGACCTAAATTTGAATCACATGCATATTCCCTATTGAGCAATTGACTTAATTCACTTACTGCCTCGTTGGTCTAGTGGTCCCAAACGTGACTACTGAGCGTGAGGACTCGGGTTCAATTCCTGGGTCGGGCAAAGTATTATTGAGTATTTTTATTAGGAAATTCTCAGTAGCCCGAAGTTTTGAATTGTACCCGGTAGATGGCAATAGGCTCACCACCTATTACATGGGACTTAATAACAGCATTGGTGAAATGTGGGTGTACAACTTGTACTCCTCTGCCTACCCCTGATATGTTATGACTTACTTCACATAACATCACATTTTTATTCTTCGAAAGGGTAGGCAGAGTTGGTTACAGTTGTACCTACATTCACATTTCACCTATAGATACGTTATTAAGGCCCATTGCCAGGAGAGGCTATCGCTGTCCATCGGACACAATACCAAATTCTGGGCTGTTGGTTACCTGAGAATTTCCTAACAGAAAATCTCAATAACACTGCCTGATCCATCCATCATGCTGAGCAGCCGCGCTTGCGTCCATTGCACCATGAGACAGTTACGAACTTAGTAAATTTTTTTAACTCGGATTTGCGATTCCTAACTTCATAGTCCATTAATCTTGCCACTCGGCTATTACTAGGGGCGTAGCTACCGCCGTATCAATGGTATCAATGATACAGGGCCCCCGAGCCGTACACGTAATATATAAGCATTTTTTTTTATTAAAGGTGCCCCAATAAATTTGGATACTGGGACCCTTAATCACTAGCTACCCCATTGGCTATTACTCCTCTAGTCTAAACCTATTACTCCTCTAGTCTAAACCTATTACTCCTCTAGTCTAAACCTATTACTCCTCTAGTCTAAACCTATTACTCCTCTAGTATAAACCTATTACTCCTCTAGTATAAACCTATTACTCCTCTAGTATAAACCTATTACTCCTCTAGTATAAACCTATTACTCCTCTAGTATAAACCTATTACTTCTCTAGTCTAAACCTATTACTCCTCTAGTATAAACCTATTACTCCTCTAGTCTAAACCTATTACTCCTCTAGTCTAAACCTATTACTCCTCGAGTCTAAACCTATTTCTCCTCTAGTTTAAACCTATTATTCCTCTAGTCTAAACATACTTCTCTAGTCTAAAACAAATAATAAGATAATAGAAGACTCACAAAAGAACTTAACGTTCACCACCCACTTGCGCGCAATTATTCTGATAATCTTCCGCGTCATCACTTGTAGTTTTCTTGGCACATATGTCTGTTTGGCTTTCACCAGCAACATCTAAGGTTCCACAACAGCTGTTGTTATATCTGATATTAATGGATTTCTAAATATTATATTCTAAAAACTAGACCATTAACAAAAACATCTGCAAGGCAGCTCTAAGTGGAAATGCCAGAAGGAGGACGCCCTAGTAGGATATATCCTGGCCTTATCGGTGATATCCTTCAAAAAGGCAAGGTGCGTAGTACACGTAGCCGGCGTGCATGTATGACTAGATGTATGAATGTGGATGAAGCAAAAGACATATGTAAGGATCGTAGCTGGTATCGTTTAGTAGTTTCCGCCTACCTTCATGGGAGAAAGGTCAAGTGGACAAGGACAAGTGTTCAGTGTGACTCCCCGAGGGCTCTGTGTAATTAACATTACTGAAGTGAACCATGAAAACACCCAACATTACTCTAAAGACGAAAAGAAAAAATTGGATTGAAGAATAAGCATATTATTGCAGTTGAAGAAATGTTCTCCAACTGCAAATGTTAGTTAGTAATCGTAAAACCGGTGGTCGAACCCAGGTCCTCAGCAGCCGAGCTGGCGACCACTAGACTAACGAGGTGATATGTCCCATCGCCAGCGAGTAAAGGACTTGCAGTGGCGCGTGTAAACATCAGTTGAAAACGGTAACAGAGTTTGCCGTTCAAGCGAAAAGGGCCCAATTTCTTCTACTATAAGCTACTTTACCTGTACCTAATACCGGAATAAATTACAAAACAACGTAAGACAAGTAAACTTTCGACAAATACTTATAAAAATGTAAATTTATTATCATAAACACACAATATGTCAAAATTATTTTTGACAGCATGCGTGCAGTTCTATTTTTTACTGCTTAATATTATTTCTAGCAGTCATTTTTCTAATATGAGGTTGTATATTAGGTAAGTAGTATATATATTAGTAAGTTTTTATTAGGTACTACTCCTCCCGACCGTATTTCGGTCACTGCGGCCTATCCCCACAGATATTATAGTGCACAAGTGTATGCGCAAACACAGGTGCACTCCCTCTTCCTTCACTGTCATAGTGAGGTGGGACGGCAATCCGACACGACCGGAGTGAAACCGGCTTTACGTGCTCTCCGAAGCACGGGGGTGTCATAGGACCAACTTCTTAACACCGGCGACTGCTTGACATGAGGTCCTGGGTTCGATTTACAGATCAGGCAAAGTGTTATTGAGTTTTTCGGTTAGAAAATTCTCAGTTACAGCCTGGAGTTTGGAATTGTGCCCGGTTGATGGCAATAGGCTCACCACATGAGACTTAATAACAGCATTGGTGAAATGTGGATGTACAAATGTGTACACCACTGAAATGAAATGAAATGAAATGAAATGAAATGAAATGAAATTGTTTATTCTGTAAGTAGGTCTTTTAAAAACTCTTTTACATGTCATTATATCTAGATGGCGTCGGCGTTTCCTATCTGACTACCTCTGAGAAGAAACGCCGAAACAAACTCAAAGGCCAAGGTCTCTTTTAAAGTCCAGACATCATTAAACATCCCTATGTGAGCGTAACCATGTAGGGTATCTGGAATGGCCTTTTTAAGAAAGAGCCATAGCTGTTTCGAGTTGACCTGTCCTAACTGACGGCACACATGCATCAGTCATCAGTCATCACTGCCTACCCCTTCGGGGAATATAGGCGTGATGATGCTGTGTTTAAAGATTTATTTATTTATACGTACATGAACAACACTACAGATGGTCATTCAAGATAAATCTTTGAAAAAGCATTTTCGCAGGTTCGAATCCTGTTCGCGACCGTATTCTTTTTCCATTTAATATTGTAACTTTAGAGTTCGCTAAGCATGCGTTAATGCTTTTTCAAAGATTTATCTTGAATTATTAAGGTAATTGCATTCTTTACGACATTGTATTAGCTGCAAAGTTGGTCGTGTCGGTTCGGTCACCTGTAAAGGTACTGAATTGATTGCAATGACGTCGCCATAGACGTATTAAAATATGGAAGAAGAATTCACGGTGGTGAGCAGAGGTCGAGATGGCTTAGTGGTCAGAGCGCCTGGAGTATTTATCCGGGAGGCGCAGGTTCGAATCCTGTTCGCGACCGTATTCTTTTTCCATTTAATATTGTAACATTACAGATGGTCATCGAAAGCGTAGTGCAGTGCAAATTAAAAAGAAAAAATCTTAAATGACGTAATAAAAAAATAAAAAAATTGAAGAGTGAGTAAACCTAAAGAAATATGAACACATTAAATATTAAAGAGACGTAAACACACATTAAAATAACAAGAATCTTTTCAAAATTAGGTATAAAAATATATTGAAATATAGATTCAAACACGTGAATAAAAATAACATCTCATCTCTCATCCATTTTCTCACAAAATCCTAAACATGCACGACACACATCTATCCATCTCCCAGCAAACAAATCGCACTCCGGTGTTGAAGCCAGAAGAGCATTGAGCAAAGATAGTTCACGAACTAGTGGCGAGTTGGCTCGTGACACTGTGCGTGATGGAGGAACAGCTAGCAGCCTGTATGTTCACGGTTTTTTGCTGTTGTATAGGCACGAGAGGAACCAACAGCCTGACCAGCTGAGCAACCAATTCAGGCCAATCAGATTCACCCCGAAGACATCGACATGCGAAAAGAGTAAATAGTAATTACGCCTTACTTTGAGAGAGTTCTAATTCAGCATGCCAAGCAAAAATTTGGTAGGGTATTAAAAAGGAATCCGAGCAGCTTCTTGAACAGAAATCTCAGGAATGTTTTTGGACCTTCTCAAGAAGCAAGCCGTAAGTACTCTCATAGGGGTTCCAAATTATAGAAGCAGACTCTAGTTTAGTCCTGGCTAAACCCCTATATAGTAACTTAATCGCTAGGGGGTCATCAAATTCACGCATGTTCCGAATAGTAAGGCCTTGCCTACGGTAAGAATCAACGTGCATGGCCATAAGTTTGTGGAAGTTTAGTTCCGGATCAAATAAAACTCCTAAATATATGACCGAGTAAACTGTCTGTAAAATAAGAAACCAATTACAGAAGAAATTAAAAAAAAACATTTTCACTCCGGAAAATTTATATCTACCTTACCTTACCTTACCTACCTGTAAGCAGAGCCGCAGGTAACAGCTAGTATTACGCATAATTTAGTTAGTTAGTCCCGAACGTTGTTACTTCAGCTAAGCGTGTGTTTTCATAACATCACATCGAAAACAAAAGGTGAGCTGTAAAATGGCGCTTTTCTCTATTCAGCAACTTTAAGAACGTATTCACATTTTTTTTAATGGAATATCCCTCTTCAATGGAATTGCGAAAATAATACATAGACATACGATCGCAGCAATCGCGGATCATTTGCTGTTAGTTATTTAAGAGTTCCGTTGTCTATCTCCGGAGATATTCATCAGATCCTAATATATTATACCTATACTAAATACTTTCCTGGAAAATATGTATTTAAATAACGTAAACCCTATCCAATTCGGATCAGTAGTATTTGAGAAAATCGCGGTCATAGAAACATACATACATGCATACATACATACGGGTCGAATGTCGAACATCCTTTATTTGAGGTCGGTCAAAAATGTAAGGAGACGTCTCAGCGCCATTGCCCTCGTCCTATTCACACGCCGTATTTTATATTTATTATTTCTCAATGGTAGGCCGGAGTTTAGAATTGCGCCCGGTAGATTTATTGCTATCCAGGTTGAAACCGCTTGGCGGGATTGAGTATTTTGTGCGCAAATGTCCTGCCGATTTGGTATCACCTTGCGAGAGGTCGTTGAGCTCCCTATACCATCGTTGAGGACAGGTCAACTCGAAACTGCTATGGCTCTTTGTTCAGATACCCTGTTTAATGATGTTTGGACTTTGAAAGAGACATTGACCTCTGAGTTTTTTTCGATGTTTCTTCTCAAAGGTAGTCATATAGGAAATGCCGACGCCATCTAAATCATATAAAAGAGTTTGAAATGCCCTATTTACTGAATAAACAATTTCACTTTCAATGGAAATAGACTCACCACCTGCTACATGGGACTTTTAACAACATTGGTGAAATGCCAGGGGTTCCACCTTGTCGTGGTGGGGGGGGGGCTAGTAGCCGTGGCTTGATCACCTACGGTGAAGCTTAAGGAACCCGTGGAGGGCCGTTCCTCTGGGCTTTGCCTTCAAGCCCACGTTGGAGCGGCGCCGGCGTAGGTTGCGGGCCTTATGGGTGGTGTCGCAACTGAGGAGGGCTGCGGCGTTGTATGGGCGGTACCGCAGCTGAGGGATGGGGGCCGTGATGGGAGAGGAGTGCCGGTATGTCGATGCGCCGCTCTCCCTGCCTTCCGCGGCCTTGACGGGGCCGCAGGGGAAGAGGAGTGCGCGTATATCGAGGCGCCGCTCTCCCTGTCCTCTGCGGCCGTAGTGGCAGGCGGCGGGGCCACAGACCTGACCTGTCGCAGCGGACGGGGCCGTCTGGCACCCATTGCACATGGTCTCCGAGGTGGTCGCGGCACGCCATGTGTCTGGTGTGTCGTAGCATGGGGGGGGGGGGGGGGTTCGTCCTGTGGAGTTTGAGTGAGTTCGAGTCCCACATAACCGCTCTGTCTCCCCGTGTCCGAGCGATATGCGTAGGCATTTCTCCACGTAAAAAAAGTGTGTATAATTGTATACAGCTCTGCCTACCCCTTCGGGGAAGACAAGCGTGATCCTATGCTATGCTACACAGTTCTCCTGTACCTAAGTCTTCGGGTAATACAAGCTTGTACCTATGTATGTACTAATCGTACTGTTTCATAGTATATATATGTGCACTCTACTCGCTTATCGAAACTACATATAATCTGATAAGTACGCACATTCTATTGATAAGAAAACTAATAAATTTTATGTTAGTATCGGTAACCGTGATTACATTTGTTTTAATATTGACAAAGTAAGTAAGTGTACGAGTATATGGCCCGGTTAGTGGAGTGTGATAGTAGGATAACATCAGAACCTGGCGCATGGTTAACGTTTGGTGTGACATAGCTAGATAGAAGGCGACCGTATCGGTGGCGGTTACCATCAACAACAGCATTCCCGATGAGGGTTGACGTCAGGCAGGCAGCCGGTCATAAAACATAGCCAAAACTTTAGCAGCATGCTAGATATAGGAATGCTGCGCTTACCCCAAATAAATTGGGATAAGGGCAGGGGGGTGATGATGATGATGATAATTCGGTATAAAAAATTCAGTTATACGGTAATTTTTGATATTTTGCCTTAAAATACGGCAATTTTCAATGTTCTGCTCTGAGCTAAGTGATAGCCACACAGATCACTTGATTATGGTTCAGCGGCAGTTGGTATCTGGATGACTGCCTCGTTGGTCTAGCGGTCGCACGCGGCTGCTGAACGTGGGGTCCTGGGTTCGATTCTCAGATCGGGCAAAGTGTTATTGGATTTTTCTGTTAGGAAATTCTCAGTAGCAGCCCGGAGTCAGGAAGTCGGTCCTGCGCCTGGTCTCTCTCCGGTTATGTCGGATTACCGTCCCATCGGAATATGAGAGTGAAGGAAGAGGGAGTGCACCTGTGTTTGCGAAATCACTTGTGCACTATGATATCTCCTGTGTACTTGGCCAATCTCCGTGGAGATTGGAGATAATTATAGTTAATTACATATCTGGATGACCATAATTTCATATCAAAATATCAATACTTAGGTTATGTGACCTAAAACCTATTAGGTAATTACATATTCATCCTGCTGGTACAGGGGTGGTGACCTCATATCGTCTGGCTCGCCCTAATGTTTAGACCCTGATGAATAATTAAAGCTACTATCGACAATATTATGACATTATAATGAATTTAATTATCACTAGGGTTGCCGGCTCATTCGCGCGAGACTTGGACAAATAGCCCTTTATATTCATGGCTTCTGAACCTCATTGGTATAGTGGTCCCAAGCGCAACTGCTGAGCATGAGGTCTTGGGTTCGATTCCTAAGTTAGTGTTATTAAGTTGTTCTGTAAGAAATTTCTCAGTAGCAGCCGGAAATTTAGAATTGTGCCCTGTATATGGGAATAGGCTTACCATCTATTAAATGGGACTTAATAACGGCATTGGTGAAATGTGGGTGTACAATTTCTTACACCACTGCCTAATATCCCTTTGGGAAATACAGGCGGGATGCTATGTAATCTTCTGAACCCTGCAAGATATTGTATTGGCACATACACAAAAATTTACGTTAAAATTACTGTTTTAGTCATTAACATTTTCATTGAAATCTATTGAGCAGTTTTGGAGCCCATTTGAGACTAACTTTGAGACAGACAGACAAAAAATTCTAAAACCACCAACATTTATCGTATCTTGGTATTTACTTTGATTTGAGAAATCACAGGGGTCATTCTTCAAATTGGATACTTTTTTCTATTTTAAAGTTATTATATTAAATGGAAAACTTGGCTCTGAGAGGTCGAGATGGCTTAGTGGTCAGAGCGCCTGGAGTATTCATCCGGGAGGCGCAGGTTCTAATCCTGTTCGCGACCGTATTCTTTTTCCATTTAATATAATAACTTTAGAGTTCGCTAAGCATGCGTTAATGCTTTTCAAAGATTTATCTTGAATTTTTCTATTTTGTTTATACGGGAGGCTCAGGTTTGAATCCTGCTCACGACCGTATTCTTTTTACTAACTTTAGAATTCGCTAAGCATGCGTTAATGCTTTTCAAAGAGTTATCTGGACTCGACATTTTCATGGCGTTAATATTTTTATGAAACAGACTTCAGGTATAAAATGATGCAATCTATGTAAATACTACTTTACATATCATCATCATCATCATCATCACCCCTGCCCTTATCTCAATCTATTTGGGGTCGGCACAGCATATACCTATCTGGCATGCTGCTAAAGTTTTGGTTATGTTTTATGACCGGTCGCCTGCCTGACGCCAAATGCCCACCACCAATACGGTCTCCTTCTATCTAGCTATGTCACACTAAATGTTATCCATGCGCCAGGTTCTGATGTTATCCTTCTATCACACTCCACTAACCGGGCTATTACTTTACATATATATATGAATATATTCGACGGGTCTAAGCCTTACGTAGCCCTATCACTAAATAAATAATGGTCCCCCATCTGTTGGCTGGCCGTGGCAAGTCCCAACTTCACGTACCTATCGATTGAGGCAGTTGTTTTTCCCCAAGTGTTATGTTAAACTTAGTATGTCGAAAAGATAAGCTTATCTTGAAAAATAAACTTATCTATGGTAAACAGAATAGACACTAGGGTCGAAAAAAGGAATAATTAAATACAGTTACATATTTCAAATGCCATTTCGCGATCACTACACATTATAATAAAACAACTTTTAACCGGATTAATCGCGTGTATTATTGGTATTTTTTTTCCTGAAGTTTCGAACACTTTCCAGTATTCGTGGTCGCAGGAGGACTGAAAACCAATAATACACGCGATTAATCCGGTTAAAAGTTGTTTTATTATAATAGATTTTTACATTTACCGGTGAGGCGTATTTTTTTTATTGCATTACAAGCCTATTTATTTTACAGCTCCAAAGGACCCTAGACCTACGTAATTTCAACTCGATACCTCCCTCCACGCGTTTCTAAGAAAACGGGTCATGATAGACAGATGGACAATGAAATGATCCTATAAGGGTTTAGTTTTTCTTTTTGAGGTGCAGAGAGCCCTAAAAAACAATGTTTGGAAGTGTGCGCTATATATAAAGAAAGAAAGATAGATAAATAGATAGATAGATATATAGATACATAGACAGAAATATAGAAATATAGGTAGATCGGTAGAAAGATAAATAGTTAGATGTCTATTAACAGGTATTAATAGTCTAAAATGTAACTTGAATAATAATTTAAATACTCAATACAATGCATAAATATAAATTTTTATTAAAATTATTTTGTATGCCTATTAGGTTAAACATAGCGATCCCAACATTAGAATTAGATATTATTATATTGTACTATGTTTTACAAATAAATAATTTGAATTTGAATTTGGATGTATAGAAAGCAAGAAATAAATAAATAATTTATTGAAGTAGTCATATCTTTCGTTATCTTTCTTAACTTACTTTTCCCTAGAATTATGCATCAACACTATAACGAGTTCACACAAAGCCCCAGTACCGTCCCAATATTTGCTATCAATAGATAAAAACTTTGAGATATCGGCATTATCTCTAACGTCGTCCATAAGCGGCATTTTAACTGCTCTCTTCAGTATGTTTTTGATATCGGGCAGGTTTAGTCGTTATATCGTCAAATGGACATGAAAGTAGTGACCAGCGGACACATGTGTTAACTTTATTATTATGTTCAAGTTAATAATAAGAATTATTGTACGGAAGTTGGTGTTCTACCTAAAGTTTTTCGGTGAGAATTATTTTATTTTATTAGTAGCGGTTTGCTCGGTTGGTCTGTGGATGGGTGACCATCAATTCATTCTGAGGCCCCTCTGTGACTCGAAGTGCATTTTAAGCCGTGAGTCCCGGCTGTTAAATTATGATCTATGACAGCCGTTACAGGTAGTCAGAGGCCTGAAATTCTGACAACCAAACCACGCGAAAGTAGCAAAAGACTTAAATTTTTACCGGGGTAGATGAATCAATCCAATACAATATCAAGTCCAAAACATATCCTCACGCCTGTATTCCCCGAAGGAGTAGACAGAGGTGTAGATTAAACCGAGGCAGCGCGGGCCCCTTGGAAAAAATTGAATCAAATCTTTATAGAAACAACTAGTAAAATCGTACAACAACAACCTAATCGGATGAATATTTGGTTATTAGTTTAACACATTTGTTAGTATGGATGCAATTACTACAATATCTAGCTACTTCCACAATATTCGCTCTGGGAATCGAACCCGAGATTTCATGCTCAGTAGTCGCGCTTGGGACCACTAGACCAAAGAGGAATGGGAGAAGTGTAAAACTATACTTCATAACAATAAAAATGTATTGTGTCAGCTAATTAGCGAACAAATAGATTATGTGTTTAATTAAATTCATTTATAATAAAAATTATGTTTAATAAACGATTTTATTTCCGTAAATAGCGTTACAAGGAAAACGTAACAGCGGATAGTAGGGTTCCAACGATAAACAACGGGTGACTGCGCATGCGCTGCGTGTACAATTGTGACACGTAAAGTCCTGCGTCCGATTCCTGAGTCGGGCAAAATCTTATTGTGGTTTATGAGTTAATGATTTTGTGAACACTTTGTGAACATTATGTGACCACGTTGTGAACATTTTGTGAACACTCTTCTTCCTTTGTGTAGAATTTTTAGGAGACAATCTAGTATTATTTTCATACATAGCATTACACCTGTATTCCCCGAAGGGGTGGGCAGTGGTGTAAAACTACGTTTCATCAATCCCGTGGTGAGCGTATTGCCATCTACTAGGGCCAATTCTTAACACGGCGTTGCTACTGACAATTTCGTAACAGAGAAAAATTCAATAAAATAGCCCGATCTTGGAATGGAATCCAAGACTTCACGCTCAGTAGCCGACCTTTCAACGAATGTCAACAATGAGGCAGGTCATTTGGCAGATAGGTATATCCTTCAAACGCATTAACGCGTGCGAACACTTAGTATTAGAAGTAACAAATTTTTGTGGAAATAAAAATACGGTCGCGCGCAGGATTCGGCTCTATGTATCCCACGGAGTATGTATCGCAGGTTCGAATCCTGCCCACGACCGTATATTTCTTATCCCAAAAAATTTATAACTACAGTTCATTTTAATTCACGAACAAAGTCAAAGTCAAATCATTTATTTCAATTAGACCATTTACAAACACTATAGAATTGTCAGCAGTTAGTTTTTTTTTTTTTTTTTTTTTCTTCCTGTGTCGTGGGTGCGTTTACAGACATATAATCTCACATACACACACACCCAGACCCGGAGCAATTATCCGTAGATCGTACAAATATTTGCGCCGTGCAGGAATCGGACCTGCGACACGCAGCGCAGCAGTCGGTCTCTCGACCACTGCGCCAACCGCGCTGTCACTTGAATTAAATGAACCATTTCTGAAACCGTTTAAAATTTTAAATGTTAATTTATTTATGTTTCTGACTGTACCTAATTAAAACCACAGTGATAAATAGGGAAATAGCATTATTAATAATAATCAAAAATACACACGCATATTATTTAGGAACGTTTAAGAATATATTTTACCTTTTTCCTTAATGATATATTTAGCATTTAATTACTTCATTGGTCTAGTGGTCGCAAAGGTGACTGCCGAGCATGAGGTCCTGGGTTAGATTCCTGGGTCGGGCAAAGTGTTATTGAGTTTTCTGTTATAAAATTCGCAGTAGCAGCCCGGAGTTTGGAACTGTGCCCGGTTGATGGTAATAGGCTCACCACCTATTAGATGGGACTCATTATCAGCAATGGTGAAATGTGGGTGTACAACTGTGTACACCTCTGCTTACCCCTTCATGGAATACAGGCGTGATGCTATGTTATGTTATGTTATAAATTAGGCTTCGATAACATTCCTATTTCTGAATTAATATTTGTACAATCCCTTTTAAAAGTTAGTTATGTCGATTTTGAATTGTATTGCGTTAGATATAAGGATGAAATTAGAAGCGAAACCATATATTACAATACCAACTGTGTGTTGCCACTGTGATGTGCCTGGTCACATAAAAAATAAAAGTTAAAACCGAATAAACAAATGTAAACAGTATTTGTTCAAATTTGGAACACAATGACATTTCGAAGTTATTAAATTAAATGGAAAAAGGATACGGTCGCGAACAGGATTCGCGGTGGTGAGCAGAGGTCGAGATGGCTTGGTGGTCAGAGCGCCTGGAGTATTTATCCGGGAGGCGCAGGTTCGAATCCTGTTCACGACCGTATTCTTTTTCCATTTAATATAATAACTTTAGACTTTGCTAAGCATGCGTTAATACTTTTCAAAGATTTATCTTTAATACAATGACATTTTACTTGCATATAACTGGTTGAAATTTAGAGCTGCCAACAAGACCGTTACGGCATCGGTTACCAAGATGGTCGTCATTCACAATAGTAGTTGTTTATCAATATGTTTACATTGTCACCTATGTTTACATGAAGCTTAGGCAGCGATCACAGCCCGTTACAACCTCAACGTACCTATTGGCTATATCCAGACATTAGGCCGATATATCATGACGTATCTAAAAACGGTTATGCACATATACTAGCGGATACCCGGCGTGTTACAACGTTTTTATTTTTATTTTTTTATCGGTCTAAATACATCTTCGCATTATTACCTTTCTAATGAAACCGGTTTAAGGCACAGTGGTTGGATGGTTTCAAATTTGTTGGGGGGATCCTTAACATACGTAATGTCAATGTAATTGTAATGCAAACTGTCACTTAAATGTGGAATGTCAATATTAACCTTTCGGCTCAGTAACGTACAGATCTGTACGTTGTAACAATAAAAATCTATTGTGTCTGCTAATGACTGACGCAACAGCTATGCAAAATGATGTCACTGGATGTCACTGAGTGCCCAACGGAATCTAAATAAAAATGCAAGTAGTCCGATTCAAACCACGTCTAATTGAACACTAAACTTAAGAATAAGATATAAAGAAATGTACAATGCAGAGGCACGTGAACGGTCCCATGTAGGTCGCGTTCAAAGTGCAAATATCTAAACGCCTTACTGGAAAATTAATTGCAGATGAAAGAAAGAATGAAAAAAAAAAGAGAAACAATGAAAATCATGTACGTGCACCGTACAAAATTCTATAAATAACGGACAGAGAAAGAGAGTATATAACATACATCAATACGTAATATAAAGGTTTTGTAATAGTATAAAGTTAAAAAAGGGTTACACACTTCCTCCTCTCTCCTACATTTGCCGTGCCGACAAGGCCCACACATGTTTCTGTATGTTATATTGTAACATCTATTTAACTTGTGGAGTGCAATAAATGAATTGAGTATTGAGAGTCTATAGAAACAATTTTTGTGTTTTATATATTAGGATAATGTGTAGTGGTGGCCGAGTGGTTACGGGCCCGCCTCCTGAGCCACAGGTTGTGGGTTCCAAACTGGCATGTACCAATGTGAGCTTTTTAAAGTCATATGTACTTTCTTAGTTCATCTAAGACATCACAGATATACGGTGAAGGAAAACATCGTGAGGAAACCTGGACTTGGTAGTCTGAAATCGTCAACCCGCAGTGAGCTAGCATGGTGATCAAGCTCGTGCCTTCTCTGTATGAGAAGAGGCCCTTGCCCTGCAGTGGGACAGTTATGGGGTGTTTCTTTTAATATATATTAGAATTGTATCAATATGCCCGACACAGAAATCTGTTTTTATAATGACGCTCGAAGCAGTGTCAGGTCGTCAAAATCTTTTTTCTTCACCTTAATCAAAATATAATTACGTGAATACATAATCTGCAAATAATACGCTTGCGACTCCGAAAAGTCAATGGTGCGTAAGTACCTTGTATTCTCACCTGCGACTGTAATGAACTGCCTCGTTGGTCTAGTGGTCCCAAGCGCGACTGCTGAGTATGAGGTCTCGGGTTCGATTCCCGGGTCGGGCAAAGTGTTATTGAGTTTTTCTGATAGAAAATTCTCAGTAACAGCCCGTAGTTTGGAATTGTGCCCGGTAGATGGCAATAGGCTCACTACCTATTGCATGGCACTTAATAACAGCATTGGTGAAATGTGGGTGTACAATTGTGTACACCTCTGCCTACCCCTTCGGGGAATACAGGCGTGATGCTATGTTATGTTATGACTGTAATAAATTTATCATCATTTCAGGATGAAGTTTAAAACCATCTTTTAAAAATGCTATCCCATGTTTTCAGGTCGTCGGAAAAGCGTGTTCCTAGTGCCTCCGCTGGTGGTGTCAGCGCTGGTGCTGTGGCCATCTTGCTGGTGGTTCGCGGTGCAGAGCAGTAAGGCGTTGTTACCGCCACCACCACTTGACCAAGAGCTGAGCCACTATAGGAGAAACAGGAGCCTGGGGCATTACATGACGCATATGTGAGTGAGTGTGTGTACTTATTTTTATGCTAAATAGGTTAAGATTATTCTTGGAGTCTACAATATGGTCATACACATTATAATGCACCGTCACTTTCACATCTAATTTTAAGATGATTGGTATTTCTAGTATTAGTAATATAAAAAATTGTTCAGAAGACACATAAAAAGTAGGGGCCACAAAATAGAACCCTGTGGTACTCCTTCTAGAATACTTATCTTGGTGATATGAGCGTCCATAAGCTACGGTAATCGCTTATCATCAGGTAGACCGCACGATTGTTCGTCACCTTCGTAGTATTAAAAAAAAGATTAATGGTCTAGCTCATAGCGAACTCGTAAATTAAAGTAAATTAAAAAAACGTTACAAAGTTATAACTTAACCATCATTAATATACAACTATAACATTAGAAAATTAAAATACAAAAAACTTTGTTTAATTCCAGCCAGGTCTTGATTGAGCCTTCTTCTTCACCATGTGGGAGCTTCGAAGATGTGCCCGTCATCATCCTGGTATCCAGCGCTCCCGCACGGTTCGAACAGAGGCAGGCGGTCCGCGATACTTGGGCGAAGTACCAGCCCACGTACTTTGTACTAGGGCTGCATGGAGACAATGTAGATGAACAATTGGTAAGCACGAATCATGGGGCTTCCTGAAAATGGCCTAGGGCCAATCCCCCATAGTCCATCATCAAAAAATCCTCAGATATTTAACAGATCAACTTTTAAACATTGAATAGATTCAGGCGTTGCTTTGCGGAAGTCCATTACAATGCGACTAACACCAACTACTCAAGACCTTGTAGTAGCAATTTTCACCGGTTGCGTATGTGCATATATTTGCGGGCGGGCGGGCGGTGCACAGGTAATGCATGACTACCCTCAATATTGTGGAAGTAGCTATTGTATTTATTTGCAGCCATTATCTTTTAAACGTTTGAATTTTGAAACCCAAAATTAAAGTGGCATGTAGCATCTTCAATTTCAAAAGTAACACGGAACTGTCTCCTCTGCTTCAGGTGGATAACTACGTAGAAGCCAAGCAGTACAGCGACCTGATAGTCTTCGACTTTCGCGACCACTACCAGAACCTGACCCTGAAGACAGCGTTGATGATGAAGTGGACCCTGGACCAGTGCCCACAAGCGCAGTTTATGTTTAAGACTGATGATGATGTCATGGTGAACCCATGGACATTGAAGAAGGTTTTGAAGGAGAATGTTGATGCGAGGTTACTTGGTGAGTAGAGTATACTATATTTAAAATTGTTAACTGTGTTTTATGTAGAAATAAAATCTGATTAAATACTAGAAAATAAGTTAATGGTGATTAAAACTCAGAGATAAGATACATTAATGAGAACTAAATAGTGTGCGAGACGAGCGAGAGACAGCTGAGATATATTTTGAACTAAAGCTATTTTTTCGATGATGTGCTGGTCTCATGGTAAAATACACTTTATTGGTAGGATTCCAACGCAAGGTCAAACGAAAGTCCCAAAAGAATGTTTTCAATTCCAAATTTTTTTGGCATTTCTTTTTTTGAAAAGCCATCTCTCGCTGAAGGTCGCGGGCGGTTTGTCTTACAGTCTGCCGAAGCTATCTGAAATAAAAAGCCTATGTTTTGATTTCAGGGTACAGCAAAAACAATACCCTGCTTCACAGGGACGAGTACAACAAGTGGTACATCCCGCGGTGGCTTATCCATGAAGAGAAGGTTTCCAGGTACCTTAGTGGGACCGGGTACCTCATTAACGGTGAGTGTTTTATGATCAGGAATCGTTACTAATACCAGGTAATAACAGTACTCTAGAGTCTAGACAGTAAAACTCTGAAACTAGGTTGTCCATCATCCACCAAGAAGTAAAGGATTATTGATGTCACCTTTTCATCGTTGGGTGTGTGAATGAAAATTATAGTATTCATAGTAAAGTTATTATATTAAATGGAAAAAGAATACGGTCGCGAACAGAATTCGAACCTGCGCCTCCCGGATGAATACTCGAGGCGCTCTGACCACTAAGCCATCTCGACCTCTGCTCACCACCGCGAATTCTTCCATATTTTGACACGTCTTATGGCGACGTTATTGCGTATCGTATTCATAGTATTTTTGCCTCCTATTTATTCTGTATCTTTATTTCTACCAGTAGAAGGCAAACAAGCATCATGCCTGCTTAATTTTAAGGGGTTGCCATAGCTTAGGGACGCTCGCATTTAACATTAGGGTGGGGTATCATTTGTCTAGTGGTCCCAGGCGCGACTGCTGAGCATGAGGTCTTGGGTTCGATTCCCAGGTCGGGCAGTGTTATTGGGTTTTCCTGTTAGGAAATTCTCAGTAGCAGCCCGGAGTTTGGTATTGTGCCTGGTAGATGGCAATAGGCTCATCACCTATTACATGGGACTTAATAACAGCATTGGTGAAATGTGGGTGTACAATTGTGTACACCTCTGCCTACCCCTTCGGCACAGGCGTGATGCTATGTTATGTTATGTCATTATTCGCACGTTGCCGACCCTGTAAGAAGTATTTCTGTATCGGCAATATACGTACATTTACTCCATGGGGGTAGGCAGAAACTACGGAACGCGACCTGCTACGATCCTTACATATGCCTTTTGCTTCGTCCACGTCCATACATCTGGTCATACACACGCACCGGTTGCAAGTACTACTCATATGACCTTTTTGGAGGATATCACTAATAGGGTCAGTGGTCCTTCTAGGGCGTTCCCTCCCTTCCGGCATTTCAACTTACGCCTGCATTGTAGATTTTTTGCATCGGCAATATAGGGGACAAAAATCGGATCCCCCACTGCGAACACAACGCTCACTCAAGAATCATTGGCGACCTTACTCCCCTTAGTACCTTAAAAAAATACGGACGGGGCGTTGCGTACGACATGTGAGAAGCGTGCCTAGTCATCCAATTTCGCTTGTCATACACGAGCTAAATGCATACAAATACTTAAAACACGCCAGTCAGCGTACTGGCTGGCGTGTGTATGCGTAATCTATGCTTCGCTTATGACAAAGCAAGGTTACATCCGTATTTTTTTCAGATCCGTGAGGCAGTGTTATTTTATTTGAAGTAATCATTATGATTTCCTTTGAAATTTTAGGAGACTACATCCAACAAATCCTGAAGAAAGCCTACCGAGTGCCTATAGTGAACCTAGAAGATGTCTACTTCACTTACTTAGTCGCCCATAAGGAGCTGGGCTTCCCCCTGACACACGACAGAAGACTGAACCCCTACAAACCCTGGCTGAAAATTGGCTGTATCTACTGGGGTCTGGCATCAACCCACAGCCTTGGCCCAGAGGAAATGGTCACAGCATGGGCCAAGATAGAGAATTTAGTAAATAATGTTAATGATACCCAAAGCGTTTGTAGATTTTTTGATTCGTATTTTAGCGAATTTAGTGATCTGGCACTGTACTGAGGATCTAGGTTTTGTTGCCAATTTAAGGTATTAATCAATTAAGGAGGTATCTCTATTGATGAGAATTGTGGAGCTATACGATCAAACAAAGGATACAATTTATTTATTTATTTATTGCTCTATGTAGTTTACAGAATACACATTACATAATAATAGTATAAACTTTAACAGACATAGACCCTGTAAGGGCGTTGCAAGGTAACTTAATATCTAGGTTTCTTAAATTCTAAACATGTATCTTCCATAAATTCCTTTATAGAATAGTAAGATTTCTCAACTAACATACGTTTTAACTTAAATTTAAATATGTTTGTTGTTTTTGTGTTTTTTATTTCATCGGGTAATTTATTATATATTTGGACAGATCGATACTGGGGGCTATTTTTATACATTTCTATTCTGGGTACTGGAAGAGCTAGTTTATTTTTATGTCGTGTGTTTGTATTAAAATTGAAAAGGTTGATATTTTTCTTTACAAAAACGGCAGTTTCGAGGATGTATATAGATGCTAGGGTGAGGATTTTTTCTTTAGTGAAATGGGGCTTACAACTTGTTCGTGGTCGGATATTGTAAATTATGCGAAGACATTTTTTTTGGGAGATGAATAAGTCGTGGGTGTCCGTGCTATGACCCCACAAGATTATGCCGTACCGTAGCCAGGCATACGCGCAAGCGTAGTATACAGATTGGGCACATTTTGCATTTGTGTTAGTTTTAAGTACACTGAGTCCGTATATAAACTTAGATATTTTTGATTTAATTATTTCTACATGCATCTTCCAATTTAGGTGTGTATCCAGAGTTAGTCCTAATAGAGTGAAATGATCTACTTGTTCAATGTTAATGCTTTGTGTAATCGTATTTAGGTTTAGGTGCTGTTTTTGGTAAGGTTTAAATTGAATTACTTTTGTTTTCTTGTTGTTCACTTCTAGATTGTGGTTTTGTAGCCAGAGTTTTACTGTATTGTAGGTGTCTATTATAAGATTGTCATTGACGTTAGTTGTAGGTGATTTTAATAGGTTATTTAGTATTGAGTGCTTCGGTATTGTAGTGGTCACGGCCCTTTGCTGAGCGTAAGGTCGTGTCTTGTTCTTCTGTTAGTAGCAGCTCAGTTCGGCTGAGCTGGCAGGAGTTGACATTTTTTTTAAATTGAATAGGTGGCAACCGAGCCACCCATGGACACCCGCATCTCCAGAGGAGTCGCAGGTGCGTTGCCGGCCTTTTAAAGGGTTTGGGCCTCCGGTACCCTCACTCACTCAGCGAAACACAATGCAAGTGTTGTTTCACGCCGGTTTTCTGTGAGGCCGTGGTATCAATCCGGTCGAGCCGGCCCATTGTGCCAAAGCATGGCTCTCCCACGGTGAAATTATGCTTAGTGGATGACAATAAGCTCGCCATTAACGGTACCGGTAAAATTATACAACTACAACATAAAAATAATATAGAGTCTACAACAGTACAACTCCGCCTATCAATTCCCGGGTCAGCTAATGTGGGTTTTTCTGTCAGGAAATGATTGTTTTTTTTTCATTGGTGAATTGTGTGTAGCTTCGGGGAATACAGTTAGGATGGTACTCACGCTCAAGAAATTAAATGGCGGACTAAAAAAATAAAATATTAGAAATTATGGTAGATGTAAATAAAGTTAATCTCTCATAGCCATATATAGATAAGGATATGCGCAGGGGGCAAGGAGATTTGGTCCATTGTGTCGCGGATTCTATTCCCTTATCCCACAACTTATAGCTCAATTAATTGTTTTGGGTACTGGGTATTTGAGCACGTTACCAGAGACAATTATAGAGTTTGCTGACAATTTATGTGCGAGTAAGTGATACAGCTTGTTTTGTTTTATTTATTTGTTTTTTAACCTTAAAGTTTAGACTACAATTTGACTTAGTTTGATGGTTGTATGTATTATAATTTTTAAGATGGCATGACCACAAAATGTTTTTTTTTAGATTACTTAATTAAGGATCTCTTTTTTGGGAATTATCTTCATAATTATTTAGAATCAATATTAACACATATTGTATAAAAATAATCAAAGGATTATATATATATTTTTTATCAAAAATAGATCTACGTTTGGCCACTAACTCGCCTGATGTTAAGCGAAGGTGTGGCCGAGGATGTAGCACGTATATCCAGAATAAATCTATTCACTCTTAAGTAGAGTGGATAGATTTGGGGAGAACTATAGTTGGGGAGTTAAATGAGTTTGAAAAGATCTATTTACAGAATTAACAATTTGATTTTATTACGGATAGACGGCGTAGTCTTAGAAATAGAGCTTTTGGCATCCTTGAGTATGTAAACCTAAACACGATAAAATTAAATTATTGATGTATTCAGATCTTTCTAATGTATTACATATTTAGTAAATCATTGTGTTGATAAGTCCCTTTAATGTTTATTTTCAAACAAATAAGTACGCTAAAAATACAGTTAAGAGGGGCTCGTGGCTAAGTAACAGCCGCATAGATCGATCGCTCGTGATTAAGTTGCGGTTTCCGCGGTCGGTCTGTGGATGGTTGACCATCATTTCATACGGAGACCCCTCCGTGCCTCGGAGAGCACGTTAAGCCGTCGGTGCCGGTTGTCAAATTAAGATCTATGACAGCCGTTACGGGTAGTCAGAGGCCTGAAAGTCTGACAACCAGTCATACCACGAAATATCGTTTTACCAAGGAATTGTGTTGTGAAGGTCAGATAGGCAGTCGCTCCATGTAAAATACTGGTATTAAGCTGCATCTGGTTTGACTGGAAGCCAACCCCAATGTAATCGGGAAACGGCTAGGCAGATATAAAAATACAGTTTATATATGTAAATTTAACGACTACCTCGTTGGTCTAGTGGTCCCAAGCGCGACTGCTGAACAGGAGGTCTCGGGTTCGATCCCCGGGTCGGGCAGTGTTATTGAGTTTTTCTGTTAGGAAATTCTCAGTAGCAGCCCGGAGTTTGGAACTGTGCCCGGTTGATGGCAATAGGCTCATCACCTATTACATGGGACTTAATAACAGCATTGGTGAAATGTGGGTGTACAATTGTGTACACCTCTGCCTACCCCTTCGGGGAATACAGGCGTGATGCTATGTTATGTTATGTTATATGTAAAATTAAAATAGATTGTTGGTGATGAATTGAATATAAAGACATGCCAAGATTGATTAATTATTTAATAAATCGATGGATTAATACAGAATATTTTAAGGTAATGTATTAGAGAGGCCTTATAGATAAGTATTTGTATGTTCACGTACCTGATAATTGTATATAGAAAGTAAAATAAAATATTTTGTACATCTTTAGTTTGTTTTATGTATGTATACTTCCAATAATAAATATCAGGGTTGTGGCTCCGAAAGCGTAGCCGAAACTATCGGATATACGATCTATTGAGGATATCGAATCTGATATAAAAGTTTCGAAAAATTTCGGATAGGGGCGGACTCTAAGCGAGACACATTATGGCAGAGACATAGTTTTTTCTGTGGTCCTAATGTCAACATAGCAGAACGAAAAAACGTATGTGTGCAATTTAGATTTTTAACAATGTATTTAATGGTATCTCAGTGGGACGGCATTTGGATGGTAATTTTATTTAAATCAGTAAATTTCCCAGCATGTTTTGTAGCTTATGAGGTGGATTCGTTACTCAGTTTATTGTCTATTATCTATGCTCGTAAGCACTCGGCCACCACGAGTTTCTACGAGCTAATACTTTATTTGTTTTTTGATGTTTCTCTTTTAGTTTAGCATATGCGGCTGGGGTAAATAATAATAATATTTTTTTTAAAAATACAGTTTAGAGGGGCTCGTGGCTAAGTAACAGCCGCATAGATCGATCGCTCGTGATTAAGTTGCGCTTGCCGCGGTCGGTCTGTGGATCGTTGACCATCATTTCATACGGAGACCCCTCCGTGCCTCGGAGAGCACGTTAAGCCGTCGGTCCCGGTTGTCAAATTAAGATCTATGACAGCCCTTACGGGTAGTCAGAGGCCTGAAAGTCTGACAACCAGTCATACCACGAAATATCGTTTTACCAAGGAATTGGGTTGTGGAGGTCAGATAGGCAGTCGCTCCATGTAAAATACTGGTATTAAGCTGCATCTGGTTTGACTGGAAGCCAACCCCAATGTAATCGGGAAACGGCTAGGCAGATATAAAAATACAGTTTATATATGTATAATTAACGACTACCTCGTTGGTCTAGTGGTCCCAAGCGCGACTGCTGAACAGGAGGTCTCGGGTTCGATTCCCAGGTTGGGCAGTGTTATTGAGTTTTACTGTTAGAAAATTCTCTGTAGCAGCCCGGAGTCTGGAATTGTGCCTGGTAGATGGCAATAGGCTCATCACCTATTACATGGGACTTAATAACAGCATTGGTGAAATGTGGGTGTACAATTGTGTACACCTCTGCCTACCCCTTCGGGGAATACAGGCGTGATGCTATGTTATGTTATGTTATATGTAAAATTAAAATAGATTGTTGGTGATGAATTGAATATAAAGACATGCCAAGATTGATTAATTATTTAATAAATCGATGGATTAATACAGAATATTTTAAGGTAATGTATTAGAGAGGCCTTATAGATAAGTATTTGTATGTTCACGTACCTGATAATTGTATATAGAAAGTAAAATAAAATATTTTGTACATCTTTAGTTTGTTTTATGTATGTATACTTCCAATAATAAATATCAGGGTTGTGGCTCCGAAAGCGTAGCCGAAACTATCGGATATACGATCTATTGAGGATATCGAATCTGATATAAAAGTTTCGAAAAATTTCGGATAGGGGCGGACTCTAAACGAGACACATTATGGCAGAGACATAGTTTTTTCTGTGGTCCTAATGTCAACATAGCAGAATGAAAAAACGTATGTGTGCAATTTAGATTTTTAACAATGTATTTAATGGTATCTCAGTGGGACGGCATTTGGATGGTAATTTTATTTAAATCAGTAAATTTCCCAGCATGTTTTGTAGCTTATGAGGTGGATTCGTTACTCAGTTTATTGTCTATTATCTATGCTCGTAAGCACTCGGCCACCACGAGTTTCTACGAGCTAATACTTTATTTGTTTATGGATGTTTCTCTTTTAGTTTAGCATATGCGGCTGGGGTAAATAATAATAATATTTTTTTCCGAATTTTCGGTCACTGCGGAGTCCGGGAGATATTATAGTGTACAATAGTAAGCGTAAACACAGGCGTGAGGGAGTCCTCTTCCTTCACTGTCATATTCCGATGGGACGGCAATCCGACACGACCGGAGAGAGATCAGGCGCAGGACCGACGGCTTTACGTGCTCTCCGAGGCACGGGGGTGTCACACCACCAACTTCCTAACTTCTTACTACTGAGAATTTTCGAACTGTAAAGCCAAATAAAAAATACTGATAAATCATTCAAACGCATTAACGCATGCAGAGCGAAAAGAAAAATACGGACGTGAGCCGGATTCGAACCTGCGCGTCCCTGTTATTAAAGGATAATAATCCGGATATTAATCCGCAATCGGTATCTTTTCTTTTCAAAAAAATTTGTCTAATTTGTCCGTAGCGGGAATCGAACCCAGGACCTCACGCTCAGAAGCCGCACTAACGGCCCCTAGTTAAATGAGGCAGTTTAGGGTAGTTAACCACACGAAAGAGAATGGAAGAAACCCTACTGGGTGGCTTTAGAGTATTACGTTGTTTAGGCAGTAGTTATCTGTGGTGAACAGATGTGCTTGTGTCAGAGCTGCGGTTGCGCAGGTGTGGTGTCGATAAGAATTGATTGCGCCGACACTTGTTACCGACTTCGTTTTTTACAGCATTCATACCACACAGGGACGGATTAGTGCAGTGAATTGAGTGGAGTTTTAAATCGTGTGTGTTGTGTTTTAATATTAGTCCATTTGATCTAAGATCACTTACAACTGATTAATATATTCAAAATAAGACTAGAACTAATAATAAATGTATTAACTGCAAAGTTAGTCGTGTTGGTTCGGTCACTTGTATAGGTACTGAATTGATTGCAATTACGTCGCCATAAGACGTGTTAAATATGGAAGAAGAATTCGCGGTGGTGAGCAGAGGTCGAGATGGCTTAGTGGTCAGAGCGCCTGGAGTATCTATCCGGGAGGCGCAGGTTCGAATCCTGTTCGCGACCGTATTCTTTTTCCATTTAATATTGTAACTTTAGAGTTCGCTAAGCATGCGTTAATGCTTTTTCAAAGACATATCTTGAATTAGAACTAATACATCTGTCATGCAAACTTAGGGATGGCCTCACACTCTAATTTCCTTTATCAAAATTAATGATGATATAAAACTTATATAATTTACTAGCTGTGCCAGCAACTCCGTCCGCGTGCATATCGTAAATTAACACCATGTCGTGTATGAACACAAATCTATACTAATAGCTGTGCCCCGCGGTTTCACCGGCTTGAGGAAAAAACCTACTATAATATCTTCCAACAGCGCCCTCCCGGTTCATGACCGCGCCTAGCACATCATAAATGCGCCTGCCTCGTTGGTCTAGCGGTCCCAAGCGCGACTGGTGAGCATGAGGTGTTGGGTTCGATTCCCAGGTTGGGCAGTGTTATTGAGTTTTACTGTTAGAAAATTCTCAGTTGCAGCCCGGAGTCTGGAATTGTGCCTGGTAGATGGCAATAGGCTCATCACCTATTACATGGGACTTAATAACAGCATTGGTGAAATGTGGACGTGCAATGTTCGGGGATACAGGTGTACATACGTGATGATATATGATAATAAAAATCGGAATACGCAACGTTGCAAATCTCATATACAAATTCGATACCAATTGCCATTTAAAAAATTTTAATCGCAACTTTTCAGTATCTCATAGGAAAAATTGTATTGAAATATGTCTTACGGGTCTGGAAAAAATCGTGATCATTCTTTACGCATCGTTTAACGATACCTATGGATCGAACTGAAACCTTGTTTTTTTTTTTAAGTTGGTTGAAATTAAAACTGCGTAACATAACGTAACGTAGCCTCACAATATTTTCCGGTTATACAAATTATATGAACAATATTTCGCCCCCGCCATGTTGCCGCGACCTTTCGTTTCGCGTGCTGCAACTGACATTTCACCGCGTTTTGGCGCCAACTGTGTACACCTCTACCTACCCCTTCAGGAATACAGGCGTGCTATGTGAAACTTTATTTTTAAACAGCTTTTTGGTATTTTTTAATCTAATCTTAATTACCAGTCTAGGGTCCATCGTAGACGTTTATTTCCCATAAGTAAACATATCTAATATTTAGCCCATAGCAACTCATGATCCTCTTCTCATACAGTGAAGACAAGAGCATTGATCTCCACGCTAGCTAGCTAGCACTAGGTTGGCGATTTCAAACCATTCAGTTCAGGTTTCCTCGCGATATTTTCTGTCACCGTACATGTCATAATTAAGTAAGAAAATACACACACGAGATCAGTTATTTTGAAACGAATGACGCATACGTAAGTTCGTCTCTGCATTCCCAAACAAAGAATCAAAGGCTTCATTGAAGTGGAAAGTCGTATAAAAGTCCTATTGATTGTAGTACCTTCACACAGTGCACCATGGAAGTCAAGCTGACGCTGATAGTGCTCGTCGCGGTCACCCTGGTGATCAACAACCCTGTGGTCGCTGGTAAGTTCATTTAACACTACGTAATCACCAGGCAGTTAGACAAATGTGGTGATTAAAATTTATTGATAACTTAATACTATTATCAATATAAGTGTTGTGATTGTCATGGTAATTTCTGAGGCCTTTATTCTCCAGTGAACTGTGGATTGTTTTTTTTTTATAATGTTGGCCAAGATGGCGGACCTTGCAATAAGGATAGAGTCGTGCATATAGCTCCTAATTTAAATTTTGTTCAGTGTTCAGTACTTAAATTTGCGTAATAAAAAATATTTTAATTGTTTTCATGTAATTGATTTTGTGCTTAAAATTGAACAGTATGCTCTAGGCTTTAAATAAAAGAGATAGAAGTATTTAAATGTTGGAAGATGCTCAGTTAATTGGCATTCATATTGGCTGTAAAATAATACTACAAGATCCTAAAACATCAACGGAATTAAAGTCCAAAAATAATTGGAAATTAAAATCAGCAGCAAATCGTATTGTAATCACTAGTCGTCAAAAACTGATCGAAGTTTATAAAATCAAACCTCAACGTACTTGAATTGAAGGGATATGATCTAACACAGCAGCCATTTTTTAGACTTCTTTTTCAATCACCCGCTACCGAAACTGGGCAGTATTCAAAACAATTCCCATTTCAAATGCGTCCCTGGACGTACCATCATTAAGATAACCGAACGACAAATACAAATGGTGGAACCTGAAGAAACTGATTCAGATGAATATCGCTTAAGAAGTGCAACTAGAAGACATCATATGACAGTACCGACACAAGATGAATGCTGCAAAGTCTGCGTGTGTTCTGCCGATGGGAAAGATGAATATTGTAGTAAGAGACCAGCGGAGAATGTGAACGAATGTCTGATGTTGAAAGATATTACAGACAAGTACAACACAGGCCTACCTTACGAACATACCAGGAGTTTACCCTTCAGGATTAGGCGAGGTTCGTGGCAGTGCAGTGGGTAATAAAACGGAGTTAGGATCTTGTGCATTTGAGGCAAGAAATTGATTAGTCAGATTTGATGCAATAACTTTTGAAGAAGTAGTTTTGGTTTTGAACATGATTTTATAGCTTGTAAAACCAAAGGTATATAATTAGTCTTATGTGCAATAACTTTTGCTTGAACAATAAAAACATATTCGTTGGTAACTAAAATTCCATCAGACAACAACGAAACCGCCAAAAATATAGTTGTACTGTAATAATGAGGGCCTTAACTTATGAATGATATTAGAAATGCCAAAAATATACGTTGAGTGTACCAAATTTTTGTTTTACCATCTATTTGTTCGGTATTATCAGACGCGAATTACGGTGTAGTTGTTTCAAAAAAGTCCATGACAATTTCCTACTCAAGCTTTTGATATTGTGTACGTTGGTATGTTACTATTGTAATCTGTTTTCTAGACAACGCAAATACTAAGTTTATTCTACGACAGTTCCTTTTCTGCCTAGCCTTTTCCCTATTACATTGGGGTCGGCTTCCAGTCAAACCGGATACAGCTTAATACCAGTATTTTACATGGAGTGATTGCCTATCAGACCTCCACTACCCAATTACTGGTTAACACGATGTCGCGTGGTATGACTGGTTGTCAGACTTTCAGGCCTCTGACCATAGAGTAGGTTTCCGCTGACTACCCGTAACGGCTGCCATAGATCTTAATTTGACAACCGGGACCGACAGGTTAACGTGCTTTCCGAGGCATGGAGGTGTCTCGGTATGAAATTATGGTCCGACCGATCGCGGCAAGCACAGCTTAACCTAAATCAATTGATCTGTGCGGCTGTTGCTTAGCCACGAGCCCTTTACTCTACGACAGTTAATAACATAAAATAAAATTACCCAGAATATATTTACAATTGACCTTCACGTAAAATATCAAACAGCACCACTCTAAAAATATAATCACCTTCATCGCAGATTATCTATGGCACAACGACGAGATTCCCTACAACGCTAGGGCCAAGTGCTTCCGAGGGCATTCCTACTACAGTAACAGTCTCTCAGCCAACAACACGGACGTCGACGTCGCTACCGACATCAACTCACTCCTCGACTACCAAAACGATTACCTTTGCTTCTACTGCGTCTGCTCCGTCGACGGCAATTCCGTCGGATGCATCCACAGAGATGTTGCATTCTGCAATTTCTTCAGAAATATCAGAGATGACAAACGAGTAAGGGATCGTTATACGTCACTGTTGGAACAGGATCGGCCCGCTTATTTCAGACAGTTGTCGTGGAGGATGAGAAGGACTATGGATACCAGCATATTTGACATATTAGAAACCGGTATGATTGAGTGTTGTAATTGATTCTGCTTTGGGTTTTAATTCTTTTTGTTTTTAGGTTCTTCCAGTTGTTGTGGTATTGTCAGTGTTTATTTTTGGTGAAGTTCTGATTTGTGAGTGTTTGTTATTCCAAGTGCTGTGAATTAATGAATTAAGTATGTTGTAATATTATGTTTATGGTGTTGATATATGTGTTTAAATAAATTATCAACTGCAAACCTAAAGTGATGAGAACGAAACAAAACACAAAAAAAAAAACTACTTTGACGACTTATGAAATCGGTTTTAAATTGTAAGAGGAAAGAATCCTTTCATTAAAGTATGGATAAACATTCAGATGGACTTGTCAATCAACACATTCCTTTGGCCACGGCTATTTCATATAACTAAGCGTCGCCTTTTGCAAGCCAATCTTGCTAAATTGATTCATATTTTAACCCATACTCCTGAAACTGTCGGTAAATGTTCCTATAAAGATTTGATTTGTTATTTCCGACTAATAAAATAAAGATTGGTACTTGCAGGAGGCGACACATTGTGCTGCAACCATCCCGATGGGCACCGAAGGCAGATCCACAACCAAGTACGGAATAAACTGAGGGCTTTGAAGAAGAGGGTGCCGAAAGAAAACCTCATGGGAGGATCCATGCGAGGAGACTACGTGGACTTCATCGTAAACAACGATTAGAATCTAAAAGAAACTTGATGACTGATCAAATAATTGTTGCAGTGATTAATATGGAAATATGGAAAGCATGTGGTTATTTATAGTTGTAAATATGAGAAGTCTGCAAAGATGAATACGAAAGAGTCAACGATGGATTGTTCAATGGAATACTGCAATAAACATACTATAGCCCGCACCTGTCTCACCATTGGACAAGGGTTTCATATCATACAAAGAAAGCACGAGCATTATTATTAAACATTAAAACAAAGAACATCCTAATTAGAAAAAAATATAGTGATGAAATTTCATTTATGTTATTTCCTAAACAGAAACTAAATTAATATCGATAACAGTTAAATAATATTGAAAAGGATTTGAAATGCCCTTAATGTTGAATCATCTCCTCATTGTTGAATATGTTATAGTGTCAGTTTGTGTACGTGTGGAGTGACTGTGTACATTTTCACTTTTATAATTTTGTGTACAATTAAATATTTTTTAATAACTTTTAAGTTTCCAATGATTTCATGCCCTGCGTTTTGCACATTGTTTAACATAAAATCATTTTCAAATGCACTGCTGCCAAAATCTTCGTCAATTAACACTGTTCGACCATTTGTTAAAAGACCAGTTTTTTAAAAGCTATTCACATTGTTTTTATGCACTGTTTCGAACGTTTTGTTTCCTACTGCACCAAGAGCACTTATATTATTAACTAATTCTATTATTTTATTCTTCGTTTCTATTTTTTATTATTATGAGCTATTAAATAGAGTACTTTGGACAAGACTTTTACCGTTCGTACTATGAAGTTACACTACGCCATCTTGAAATTTAATCAATTTGCATGCATAAAAAGTTTAAGACATAATGTAATAAAAAATATTGTAACTGTGAGGTTTGGAAGGAATGTAGGGAGGCGTTTGTCTTGCACTGATACAAACCTGGCTGAAAATAATTACAATTTATTTAAAAAATTACCTGAAGTGTTTATTTGGCTATGTGTAACTTGCTGTAAAGTTCTTTAAACCTAACTTGCTGGTATTAATTTGTTAACGAACTGATCATTCGTTGGTGAACATTGGTTCTCACAATAAAGTTTTACTGGTAAGAAAGATTTAACGAGCATCGCTTTCAAACAATTGTTCGCCATCAAGCGCAGTGAAGTCGCATAGAAATACAAAGTTAAACTCTTTGTATAAAACCTCTTCATATTATAAAGGAGTTAAGGGTAACTTTTGCCAAATAATATACGTCCTGAGGGGTTACCCTTGAAACTAATACCAATTCCAATCCAATATTAAATAGACGCTTTAAAACAACGCGTAATTTTAAAATAAATTCACCTACATTACAGTTGCCTCAATTTTAAAGCATGTTTTAGACATTTTCGTATTTAAAAGTGCAAACTGACATATTTCCAATGACAATCGAGCGGAGTTATTTTCAAGAGTAAGCCCACTGTTCTTATATGCTAACTGCAATAAGCTAATGTAAATTCATCGAAGAGTGAGACAAACTGCATAACAGATTACAGACTAAACCAAGAGATGAAGAGATTTGAAGGAAACAAAGTGAAAAAGAATAGCCTTCAGCCCTCTTTTAATTTAGTTTACATGTAAGACGTGGAACATGAACAAATTTAAGGGCATTATTGTTGTGGGTTCAATTCCCATATGATTATACTGACTAAATTGGGGTAGGTACTGCAAGCAAGAATTTTGTCTTACCAATATTCATAGCACGGACCTTAATAAACTACAGACGGAGCGTTGCGTACGACATGTGTGAAGCATGCCTTGTCATCCAGTTTCGTTTTTCACACACGAGCTAAACGCAGACTTAAAACTCATCCACTCGGTGCCAGTACGCCGCGTGTGTGTGTGTGTGTGCGTAATCTATGCTTCGTTTATGACAAGGCAAGGCTACGTCCGTATTTTTTTCAGATCCGTGATTCATAGATATTTTAATACTTTACCGACTAAAACCACACCGTATCTCCACGAACCCTTACGTGATACAGAAGAAATATCAGTGTACAGCAACGCTATACAAAGAAAAACCAAATAAGATTGTGCTGGTAATAGTAAATTTCAAACAGGAATTAAGTGACTATCTGAATTAAATAACTTTATTGTAGACCAATATGAAGTCGAAGACTGAGATCTTGTGTAAAATAAATGTAAATTTTCAGTGAATAACGTGGGTGTGAGCATACCGAAAGACAAAAAGAAATGTGTACCTTTCGTTTCGGAGTACAGTAATTGTAATGACGGTAAGATCTTTGTTTTTTAAGTCCTATTTCTTGAAAACGTGAACTATAAACTGCCAAAGTTAACTTGAGACTTCGCTCGGATTACATAAGCGCACATAATACATAAGCGTTTGTTGAATACTATCTTTGCGTCACTATCCTCGCTTTTAATATTTTTATGAAAATAACTTCGGAATGTTATAATTTTCATTAATATAAGTTCATGGATATACAATCAGCTTGTATTAATGAAAATTTTATTATTTCGAAGTTAGTTTCATAAAAATATTAAAAGCGAGGATAATGACGCAACGGATCCAACTCGAAGAATGACCCACGGGTCTCAAGTTAACTTGGACTGGTTGTAGGTGTCTAGAAAGATTTTTAAAGTTCTGGTAGTTGCAAATTGAGATTGCAGACAGTTTGTAAGTGACTGCAGAATAACATAGCATCACGCCTATGTTTCCCGAAGGGGTAAGCAGAGGCGTACACAGTTGTACACCCACATTTCACCACTGCTGTTATTAAGTCCCATGTAATAGGTGGTGAGCCTATTGTCATCTACCGGGCGCAATTCCAAACACCGGGCTACTACTGAGAATTTCCTAACAGAAAAACTCAATAACACTTTGCTCTACCCGGGAATCGAACCCGAGACCTCGTGCTCAGCAGTCGCGCTTAGGACCACTAAACCAACGAGGTAGTTGACTGCCGAATGTCCCATAGAATATAAGGGGGGACTCTGTTAGGGTCCTATTTAGGGATGCAGTTTGATATAGATAGCATCACCCCTGTTTTCCCAAAGAGTTCAGCAGAGGTATGCCTACTGTATATTTCATAAATGCAGTTATTAAGTCGCATCAAGGTAGTGAGTACATTACTCCGGGCTGCGACTAGGAGTTTCTTGTCAGAAAAACCCATTAACAATTTGCCGAATCCAAGAATCGGACCCAAGACCTCACGTTCGGCAGTTGCGCTCACATCTTAAATTTGTTTAGTAGTTTTATGCGTAATTTTCACGTTTATAATATTAGCAGGCAAGCTGAAGTGGGACTGGGCGGGACATGTCTACCGTATGCCCAGTGAGCTGTGGGCCCATATTGCGAAGGACTGGAATCCTGAGACACCGAGACGAGGTCACGGCGTACCACGTAGAAGATAGCGGGATGAACTGGATGGCTTTCTTGCTAATTGACAAAACGCGGCACAAAATCGATTTAGATGGGAGGATGGGAGGAATGGAGGGAGGCCTTTGCCCAGGAGTGGGATAAAATGGGTTAATAAACACAACATATAAGACTGCATCTTTGTCTAGTAGTCCCAAGCGCGGCTGCTGAGCAGGAGGTCTTGGGTTCGATTTCCGGTAACGTTATTAGGTTCTCAGTAGTAGCACAGACTTGGAATTGTGCCCGAGTAGATGGCAATAGGCCCACCACCTATTGAGACTTAATACATGGGATTTAATAACAGAATTGGTGAAATGTGGGTGTCCTATTGTGTATGCCTCCATCTACTTCTTCGGGGAACACAGCCATAATGCTATGTTATGTTATGTAATATTAGTAGGATAATGTGGTAATTATTTTAGATAACCGATGCTCTGGATGCACCAGGTGTCATTGCACTGGTGACGGTGAATGGTCTTGCGAGGACGTCAAAGATTGTGATGACAATATTGGAGACGCAAACGTACAGATGGATGAACAAGAAGAAATATTCGATAATGCTCTAAAAATGCTGGAGTCTGGTAAGTGTTGATCAGCCGTTCAATCAATCCGCCTAGCCCTTTCCCATTACATTGGGGTTAGCTTCCAGTCAAACCGGATGCAGCTTAATACCTAACAGTATTTAACATGAAGCGACTGCCTATCTGACCTCCACAACCCAGTTACTGGGTAACACGATATTTCATGGTATGACTGGTTGTCAGACTTTCAAGCCTTTGACTACTCGTAACGTCTGTCATAGATCTTAATTCGACAACTGGGACTGATGGTTTATCGTGAGCTACAGAGGGGTCTCGATATGAAATGATGGTCACCCATCCACAGACCGACCGTGGCAAGCACAGCTTAACCTTGATCAATCGATCTGTGCGGCTGTTACTTACCCACGAGCCCCTTTTGATTAGTCTTTAAGAATGTAATATATATAGAACCATTATATGGAAATCATATGATCGCGTAAAAAAATGATTAACTAGCTTTTGTGGAATATCTTTTTAGCATACCAAAACGAAAAGCATTTAATTTTCATCTCTCTTATACAAGCAAAGGTATTTGTGGTAAATTCTACGCAATTTGGGAAGTCATTTCAGCTGAAAAAAAAAAACACAAAAAGACATTCCTATTTATAACTGCATTAGGTAGTAAGCCATATAATATACATATAATATATAAGGTCCTAATTTATTAGGTAATTTCCTTTTAAGGGGTTGATGTATAAGTCATAAGTATTCAAATGCACGAGGAAATAAATTGCCAAAGGACACTTTAAATTATTAATAATAAAAAATTATACTGTTCGGGGATTGCTCTTTACTGAATGATGTCCCCGAGCCGCGCGGAGGTAGAATTACCGCGACTAGCCCCCCCCCCCCCCCCGCAACACCGCACGCCCCGCCACGGCGTTTTACTACTGAGTACTTATGCACGGCCTTTTCCCGCGCTACAGCCAACGTACCCGGGCACCCGGGGTGAACCGGGGCTCCAGAGCAAGAAACTACATTACTAGGAAAGGCCACGACAAAATTCAGAAAACTTACAGACAGTGCGGTTGCTTATTACCTTTTCGTTAAGCAGCTTCACGTATAAAAAAATCGCAAATGTTACAATTTTACACGAAGACACCTGTAGTTCTAAATTCCCATCACACTCAACCAGGCTTTGGATTAGACTTATTGTAATGCTATGCTACATTAGCGATTAGGTACTAGAAAGTTGTTAATTATCAATTATTACGTTAAATTGATAGTACTTATGCTCTACGTAGGTACTTGCATTAATGTTATGGTTATAACAATAACTTGCTGTGTTAAAAAGTTTGAATCATAAACACATAAGTACAACATACCTAGCATCACGTGTATTCCCCGAAGGGGTAGGCAGAGGTGTACACATTTGTGCAACCACATTTCACCAATGCTGTTATTAAGTCCCATAAGCCTATTGCCATCTACCGCGCACAATTCCAAACTCCAAGAATGTTCTAATAGAAAAACCGAATAACACTGCCCGACCTGGGAATCGAACCCGAGACCTCAGCAGTCGCGCTTGGGACCACTAGACCAACGAGGCTGTATAAGTACAACGATTTTAATTAATTTATTACCTACTTACCAATAAATTAAATTAAGTATTCACAAAAATTTGGAAATAACCCGGTCAGAGGGTCGTCTTCCCATGTCCTTGAGATCACATCACTTACGTATTTACTTGATGTACCTCAATACGAGACACTTATTTACACAAACTCAGTAATAACAACACTGTTTGGTTGAAGACTTTAATGGGAATCACTTAGGTATTTTACAACTGTTACGAGATTATTATTTAGATATCACAAGATTGTTGCAACATACTGATTGTTCAAGATATTCATCACTTAAGTAATCTCCAAATATCGCTATTAATAGATTTTTGAACCTACGATTTTTTATCGATTGTACAAAAGCGCCGCGGTCATTCCGCTGCAACCTCACTCGTCACTGGACAATCGTACATCACCGCACCGCACCATGCAGCTGACTGAAGTTACGAAGTATTATAATTGTTGAACTTCTCGGTAGGCATGGTCTATCTTATGCTTTGTTTATCGCCGACAGAACAAGCCGATATCCTTTGACGGTATCCGACATAAGCGAAATTAAATACTCATTTATGTAGGTACGTGACCGGTAAAGAAGCCGACGGTGACAGTTCGCACACAGACTTCCCGGAAGGAAGAAAGAGTAAGCGTGTCGTCGATTAGTATGAAAGGAAGAGATAGCACAACAGACACACACGCCGCCGTCACCGCCCCCCAACACCCGCCGCCGCCCGCCGCCCGCCGCCATCGCTCGCTGCGAGTGATTGTATGCCTACGAGTAACTCAGTCGGCGCCGGCGCGTTTGATGATTCAATGGCGGTGCTTTTGTACAATCGATAAAAATTCGTAAGTTCAAAAATCTAATAATTGCGCTATTTGGAGAATACTTCTGTGATGATTATGGGGCTCTGGTACGTCACCACGAGCTAGGTGGAAAACAAGAAATAGGCCGCAACAGATCTAGGTACATATCTTGTGAATTTAAATGTTAATCTCTAAACAGTTGTAAAATACCTAAGCAATTCCGTTTTAAAGTCTCCAACCAAACAGTGTTGTTCATACTGATTTCGTGTAAATAAGTGTATCGTAAAGCAGTAACTTCAAGTGAATACGTAAGTGATGTGATCTCAAGGACATGAGTTATTTACAGATGATTGTCAATGCTTATTCTAATTTATTGGTAAGTATTCAATTAATTAAAGTCATTGTAGGTACTTATGTGTGGTTCAAACTTTTAAACACGCCAAGTTTTTGTAATCACCTTTACATTAATGCCTACCTATACCTACGTAGGGTACTACGTAGGGTACGTAAATTATTGCATAGCATAAGTACAATAATTTGTCAGTTCAAAGCCTGGAAAAAAAAAAAAAAAACGAAACAGATATTTTCGTGTAAAATTATAACTTTTAATGATGCTGCAACTTTTTTATTTGTTAAGTTGTCTTAAAGGATAGGTATGCAACGTCACTGTCTGTAGGTTTTCTGAATTACTACTACTCTGTAGGTAATAACAGCTGACGCGACGAGGAGACAGGGCGGCGGGGCGCGCGGTGTTGCGGGTGAGAGGGGGGGAATTGTCGCGGTAATTGACCTACGCGCGGCTCGGGGACATCATTCAATAAAGAGCAATCACCGAACATTATAATTTTTTATTATTATTAATGTAAAGTGTGCTTTGGCAATTTATTTCCTCGTGCATTTGAATACTTATGACTTACACATCAACCCCTTAAAAGGAAATTACCTAATAAATTAGGACCTTATATAGTCTTCTAGGGTTATTAAAAAAGCCCTGTACATATTGTTAGTAATATTTTAAATCTACAGCACATCTACTTCACATCCAATATAACGCAATAAATTAAGTTATAAGCAATTTTACTTAGGGATATCTGCAGAACAATTCGTAATGTAGTTCGTATCGTGTGTAGCGGTGTAGAATACGCCATCGGGAGTGTCACGTACGAATCTATCAAGGTATCATATAGTCATTATATTTATTATATTTTAGAATTGCAAAAAAAGAGTGTGGTGAAAATAAGGAGTAAGAAGAACCCGAACGTGCCGAGCCCGCAGGCGTCTCAGGAACAAAACCCACTATTAGGTAAAGTTTAACAATTACTTCATCCACGTTAACCCTTTCGCAACCTTCTCTCCTAAATTTATGTTCTCTAATAAGTCGCAATGTTAATAAATTTTCGACAGTTTCCTTCCGATTGTCTTTTAGTATTAAATTTTATACATTAATTATTATTTTCTGAGGAAACATTGAGAAATAATAGACACGAGCAGGACTCGAACCCGCGACCCTTGACGTACCGTGTCATGACTCTCCGAACCAAACTATCGTGTCATGCTAGCATCCATTAAATTTCAAGTTTCCCTTCTCGTCTTAAGGAGACGCCTGGCGATTTCTATTTAGCAATCATTTAATATTTCAACACTCAGCGTTACCTCTTTGCAGTTGTAAGGCGCCCAATGAAATCCGATTGCTGTAATAATCATTCTCAAATGATTTAGCCTTAAGCATACTTATTACTTACTTCTGATTCTGGGTTCTGTTTTCAGGTTATCTGGTAGCAATACCTAGACAAGAGCACTAATCCGCACCTTTTTTAATATAGCACAGTTGCACATATGTATATTTACCATTATTGTTTTATTTTTTTATTATAAGGAATCATCGAGGTATGTATAATTAAGTATATTATACAAAACACACATATACATTTTAACTGGAGTAAAATTTTTACAGATTCTATGAAGACTTATAGTATGGACGACATAGTAGCATCTTTCATGCGTCCGAAAAGATCAATTGATAAGAAAACTAATAAACATAGTAAGAGATCAGTTGAGAAGAAGTCTAATAATCTTACTGAACATAGTGGCAACAGCAATAATACAATAACATTTTATGATACTATCGATGAAATTAATGAAGGTGCGTGGCTAACTAAATAAAAAATTAATTAAGTAAAGAAAGAAACCTTTCTAATAATCTTTAGACTGAAAACAACTATATTAAACGATTCTTAAGAGTTTACGATTACCCCTAAAATATTTTTATGTGTGTTGTATTATTTTGTAGATACTTTAAAGAACACTAACGTAACTGGAACATTGACTGCTAAGAAAATAGATAATATATCATCAATGAGTTTTTCGAGACGATCGGGCGTCGCAGGTAATAGCAGCAAGGCACTTCAAATCGAATACAACCAGCCTAAAGCATTCAATCAAATTACTGATAATAAAATAGAGAATACAGAACAAGAAAATAAATTCGATGCAAGCCACGAGAACCTTAAATCGGTACTTGGTAATTACACACAGTCAGTGAAAGACAAGGACCTTTCGAAAATTGTTGTCAATGAATTGAAAAACGGCAAGGAAGTGATTGGAGATACGAATGCTCCCGTAACATCTAACATTACTTTTACCCCAGAAAATGACACTTTGACTGCAATGGCATTCATTGCTGGCAATCTGCTTAACAAATTATGGAATATGGAAAAAGATGCAACTCAATCGTCAATGGAAACAGATGTAATAAAACATGAAAAAATTAACGACTTGCTTGGACTGTTTAAAGAGCCGCTAAATTTGAGACAAGAAACGTTTTTAAAAAATGCTTTGGAACAGTTATCTTCTGCACTGGATAAAGGCAAAGAAGGAAGAAATATTTCTGTATGTGAAAATATTGAGGCAGCAAAGAAGTTATTATACGATACGAATACCACTAGCGAAGAAGAAATTTCAAATATAAAAACTAATCCCTCTTGTAAAAATAATAAGGATAAAGCAGAAGATAGTAAACAGAGTACTGCTACTATAAAAGCAATAGCCAAAATAAACAATGTGCTAGATTTAATTAAAAAGTTTGAAAATATACAAGTAAATTTAAGTGAGTTGAAACATGGACCTAAATTAGATCTTAATTTAAATCGGACAAAATTAAGAAGTACAAACCATGAAATTGATACTAAATTAACAACATACGAGAAATATTCTTTGAATTTGTTCGGTAGCCTTGTTGAAAAAATTACAAAACTCATTTTGCCTAAAAAAAGTAGTAAAAAAATTGTGAATCAATTAAAAAGTCAAAATTTATATACAAGTAATGAAAACCTTAAGAAAAAGTTCAAGAAAATGTACAATATTGATTTGACTAATATGACTGTGACGGCTAAAGATAAACTAATTCTAGACTATTTAACTCATGTTGATAGAAATCCAGATTGCTTACTAAGTAGTAATAATTACAAGGAAGCCGAGGAATTTCCAAGAGTTGAAGGGAATATTTTATTGAATTTGTCCGAATTTTTCAAAATGAAATCTTTCAGTGATTTAATTAAGTTATTAGAACCAGAACCAGAGAACTACAAGGGCCTTCGTTCTCCAATGAGTACAACAAATGAGTTAGTCGAAACCACGACTATATACGGCTATAAGAAAATTGCACCAAGTTTGAAAACTGAAGAATCTGTTAAATTTAATTCCACAAAAGAGAAACTAAAAGCACATTTGAAAACAATCATAGAAGATTTGATAGAATTACAGAGTGCCAAAGGCATAAGCATTAATGGAAATATAAAAGTAGCAGACGCATTACCTTGTATCTATAATATTTTGAATGCTGGTAGAGAAGAAATAGTTCATAAAATAGATGAAACGACTCACGAAACCATCGATCCCGTCAGCAAAGTAGCAAACATATTCAATGGATTAAAAAAAGAAATAAAAGCATCGCAATCGCGTAGAAGCAAGGTCGATATAATGGCAGAGAGGCCAAAGTCTGCTGTCGTATGGGAAAGATTAGTTAATAACTTAAATGCGCAATCAAATTTAAACTCCCGCAGATCATTAAATCATAAAACTCCCAAATCTTATGAAAAAATTAAACAAATGATTGATAAAATTGAAAATGGTAGTTCTACGTATAAACATTATGCTTTATTAGTGCAAGTACCCCCGGCAGGAAGATTAATGCTGCTAAAAGCACTAGATCAAGATATTCAGAGCACTATAAATATAGTAGAAGATATAAATTTAGCCTTCGACAATCTGACTAAACTGCCAGCAGAAAAATTCACTGATTTGGCAGAATTCGTTGAAAATATAGCACTGGCTATTAACCTGAGCGTAAAAGTAAACGAAAAAATTAAACCAGAAATCAGAAAATATTTTGTTAATGAAATCAATTCGAGTAACAAAGCATCAAAGCCTAGAATAAAGAAAAAACCTATTCTAAGGTTCAGTGAGCCTATGAGTGAAGAAACTGATGAGATGAGGGTTAGTAGAATTCAGATCTTGAGTCAGTTAATGAGAAATCGTATGCAGCTGTTTATAAAGACCAAAGAACAGACGGAATTTGATGTACAAAACGATATGAATTATAATATTGCTCAACGAGTGCTGTATTATTTGGATACTGGCAATTATAATCTTGCCAAAGAATTGTTCAAGGTGTTTATTATGCAGAAACAAAATACCTCGGAGAACTTTTCAGACAATGATCCCGTAATTGATAAATTATTTGGTAAGTGTTAAACACATTGTTATGTTGCGTAAGTTCATATATTTTCTGAAGAGTTGTTAGCAACTATATAGCATCATCCAAGTCAAAGTTATGGCAGATTTTTTTCTGTCACCTTAAACATATTATAACTTATAAAGGGCACTTAGGAAGAGCACTTATATTGCTGTATAAGGCAACTTTATGCCACTAGAAAAGGCTCCAGCTATGTCGAAGTGCTGATAATAACGTACATATTGCTGGTACTCTAACTGACAGCTATTTGAATAGTGATCATGACAAAGATTCCTATATCCAATATTGGTCTGTCTAAGACTGTTGATGAAGAAGAATGTAAAGGAAATCCTTAAAAGAATTTAATTAATAACAGTTTGAGTTGGTGCCCTCGTTCTTTGTTGATATATCTAAAGTCGTAATTGTGTTTCAGCGACCTCGACACCAAGACTGAATGATACTCCAATGCGTCGGATGGCACCACACCAAAAAGAGCCCATAGTCCAATTCGAGGATCCAAGCAGAAATAAAGCGAAACACGCCAACTGGGCTAACCAGGACCACCTGATTAAACAGCTGATCAACATAAAGAATATGGGAATGTGAAGCATTATCAATTCTTTTGATACTTTTATAATTTTCAATAAATGTTTTGTATTAAATAGTGTGGATTTATTAATATAATGTAGAATCTGTCTGTCTGCCTAGCCTTTTTCCAATTGAATTGGGGTCGGCTTCCATTCAAACCAATTGCAGCTTAATACCAGTATTTAACATGGAGCGACTGCCTATCTGACCTCCACAACCCAGTTACTGGTTAAAATGGTACCTCGTGGTATGACCTGTTGTCAGATTTTCAGGCGTCTGACTACCCGTAACGGCTGTTATAGATCTTAATTTGACAAACCGTGACCGACGGCTTAATTAGAATAACATTCCTAATTTATTAGTAGATATAAAGGAATTTATAGAAATATGTATCTCAGAAGATATTCCTGCCGCTTCCTCTATAATAATAAATAATTAGAATCTCGTGGAAGCTGAGAAAGACAAAGAAATCAAATATCTTGACTGAGCACTCATTGTGCCGAGAGTCGTCTCAGCCAGGAGCCTCGACAAACACCTTAGGAGGGTCTCGTTAGGCAGCTGGGTCAAGGGCTTGACGGGGAAAGCAGTTCTGCTCGACACGACGCGAATTGTCAGGTGGTTCCTCTCTTTGGAGCCCTAACCACCGGTGGCTTTGGCCCTGTTCCCGACGCCGATGTACGAATAAAAAAGAACTAGTACTACAATAATGACTTGATGATGATTATTCAATTAAATGTGGTAATTTTAACACTTCTTCAACTCTTACATCAAGACATGGACTGAGAAAGTAGAAGTAAAGACATGTGTCAATTTCGACCCCCGGATGAATATCCAGGCGTTGCTGTTTTTCTTGTTGTACCTTCTGAGATAAAAGAAAAAAACTATTGTTTAAAATTTGTACTTTATTGTGTGTACGTTAGATTTCTTGAATCACAGAACAGAAGGGAGTTTTGTCGACTCTTGTTTTTTGGTGATCAAATCAACTTTGATAGTTGTAAGATTATGTTTCATGGAGGTGGTTGTAGCTTTAGTGTGCGTGGACAGCTTCGGAGTCACGTACTCGCTTGATTTCTTAATTTTTTGGGTTGTCGCTTTCTTGGCTTTACGCTCTGAAAATAGACAGTTATAAAGCTAATATTAGGGATCTGAATTACTTCTAAAAGCACCTTCATGTTTAAAAGAAAATTCTACTAATCATAAATGCGAAAGAATAATTTGACACACAGATGTCTACTAGTTTATAACCTGCATTAACAAATAAGAAGTCGACGCAGACAGTCTGTCGCGGTTAGAAGCTGATATAAATATAATAGAATAGATTATTATAATATGAATTGTTACACTCAACAGGTTTCTGCTATCAAATAACGATTAGGTGATGACGATGTTACATTTGATCCAACTAAAAGAGAGTGAGCTGGTTGACAGAGGCCTCTTAATTGTGTGTAATCTATAACCCTGCTATTAACAGATACGATTCTGAAGGACGTTTTATGTTGAGATAACTATCTAATATTCGAGGTGGAAACTTCTAGAGGGATGTTAAAACGCTAGAACAGGATCTGTGGTTACTAATCCATACGTTACAATTTTCTCAAGTCTCAACTGGAAAAAATAATAGTATTACACCATACCGCGTTGCTTAGCCTTCCTCTTCTTTTTCTTCTCATCAGCTTTACGTGTAGCAGTAGCCGTAGCGTTCCTCTTATTCTCATTAATTCTCGGATTAACCTTATGTCTAAGGTATTTCGGTATTATATTTTTTATGCGCGTTTTGAACGTTTCCAAAACGGACCTTTTTATCCTCGGCGAAAGGTACAAGTTCTTCTGCCATCTTTTCATTGTTTCCTCGTATTCGCCGTACCTTTTCTCCGATAATTCGTCCAACTTCTTCCTCGCGAGCTGTTTCACTATTTCTGATTTAGGCACCTTTCTATGTAAAAGTTCTGCGATGTCCTTTTTAGAAGTCTTTAATAAGCTACGTATATGTTTAATGAATGAACGCTTTTTCTGTTTCCGTGAATCTAATGTGTCTCTTAGAAGGGGATTAATGGTAGTTTCCTCTTCCGCACGCTGTTTTATTATAGCCGCTTTAGGCCTTTGTGAGAAGTATCGGATAATTATTTGTATCTTATTATGTATTGATGCTAATCCTGCGTTTATTCTATCAAATACACTTTCATTTACATTATCTGCTGTATGGAGCATTCTTCTGCTGTGTGCAAAATCTACTAGGGCCAGAGCGTCGTTCATTTTACTTATATCCATCGTCAAAACATAGTGTAATAGTTTCATTCTATAAAGAGTGACAAAAGGGGAGCTGCCTATGATGTTACCCGTCATTTCCTGCCATTTACTGCCAATATTTTGTAAGTCATTTGTCAAATTATAACGTGGATCATTAACTCTTAACCCTGGTACGGCCAGTTCATCTACGTAGAAAGTTTTTATAAAATATTTCATGATTCTCCTTGAAGTAGGTGATAATGGGGATAAAGCATTATATTTCGGTATACCCATATCAATTACTTCGATAATTTGGACGATGCAATCTTTGAATGATTTATAATCACACCGACCAAAATTTTGTACCATTTGCCGTCTAAAACTTTTTTCTTTTGGTTTTTTGGTCTTGACTTTTTTCGGTTTAGCTTCAAGTATTTTGTTTTTGTATACATAACGCTTCATTGAGTGCATGAGAAGTTTTAAATCATCAGGTATATCAGTATTTTTATGCTTTTGAATTCCCATAATGTCTTTTATGACTTCGAAAATATCACTTTTTAGTTTGAACATGTATTTATCATAGCCACTAGGGTTAGCTCTTCTTAAATCTGTTTCTAACCCAGTCTCCATTGCCAAGTTGTAAATAGAAAAATGTGTATTGTTAACATTACTTTCTTTTCCTATATTATCAACTTGTTCGTCGCCAGATTTTAAATGTTTTTGCAAATTTTCTTTAATTATTTTCAAATCTTCCAGTTCTTTTATTTTTTCATATATGATTTTATTTAAAGGTCTTAAGACATTTTCCTTTAGATCCATAGTTTCTTCAGTATCATTAAAATTGGTAGTGTTAGTGGTATTAACAATAAGTGTAACAGTTGGCACTAGAGTGGGCACTGGTATACCAGAAACGTCCCTTTTCATGATGTTAATAGCATTGTATTCTATTATGTCATTTGTATTTTCAAAAGCGTGAATACTGTCAACATCTCTGTTGTAAATATCGTAATCTGTGAACATAAAATATTATTTTATATTTACCTTAAGTTATAATATTTCACATGTATTGGTGAAATCAGCTTTCAGATCAACTTTATCGGAGACGGGTTTTTTTTTAAATACAAGTTATTTGGTTTTAGTACAATCAGTCCTAAATAAAATATTTTAACACTACACAAAGTCTTACCTTGAGTTACATTTAAGTGGGTACCACCTTTAGCAGCCGTTTCTAGCAAATCAATCACTACTTTAGTTGCACCTTCAACTGCAGATTCAGTAATAGCATCATCACTTTGCATAAAGTTAACCAAATACGAATAATCATCTTTGATATTAGGATCACTTGTTACATTATCTTCATCCATTAACATGTAATCTACGTCGAAGGTTTTATTGTTGTATTTGTTATCCAATGGCATTTTTCTTCGGCTATAACTTTTGTTGTCCACGGCAATACTGCGTAGTACTTCGTCAAATGCAACATAATCGGTGTCTGCGCTATTTGGTGATTCAGTTGTGCTTTTCAGTGTGGTCCGTTCGGGTTCTATGGAGGATTCTGAAAAATGTAGTGATATTGCTAAATTTATTGTTTTTATTAAACGTCTAAAAAATCGAGCTGGTGTAGATAGTTTGTAATGCTCAAATTATAGAAAGATGCTATTGACAACATTTCTTCAATGCAGAGCCTAGCTTAATCCTTATTTTGAAATACTTAGGCCCAGTTACACCATCTTAACATTAACGGTAACTGAGAATAATAGTTTGATGATTTGACAGTCTTTTCTTAGTGAAACCGAATAGTTTCGACTAATAATCTTACGGTTATAATTAAGTTGGTACAATGTAGCCTGAATACTCATATTCCTAAACACTTCGTTATTTGTGGCTGTATTACCAATAAATCGTGTTTAATTTTCAACTCACCAGTATCTGCAGTTGAAATCTCTGTATTAGTATTTTTTTCCTTCACTGTCACTATAATATCAGTTGAAGTACCATCTTTTGATGTACTGAACTCATGTCCACGCAGAGGTTTGACTCCATACAACCATTCTGACATCTGCTCCATGGTTATAATACTTCCATTCACTTGAACACCTTCAACAGCCTCTGGATTTTCAGTCACAGAACGTTTTGACCTAGGTTTTCCAACTGAAATAAAACGTGATATGGCCCCAAATGATTAGACAGTAATTTTGTTCACCAAAATTTTACATATCTGTGTACCCGCACTCTCAAGTTAGTTCGTGATTTAGTTTAAAACAAAATGTTATTATTTACTGGTAAAGTTAATATCTAACCATGAATCTCACTTAAAATTAAAAAAAATTGTGGAAAGAAAAATGGGGTCATGAGGGTGATCTTTCTTTCCATAAAAATGTGTAACTTTAGAGTTTCCTCCGCATGCGTTAATGTGTTTGAAAGATTATGAGATATTAGAAGATATTGATCTTACTTTTTTACTATACTCCTATATCGGTGACCAAGGAAATGATGGAAGGATTGTTTGAAAGATGATATGGCTAGAAAAGAAGTACCACCGAGATGACGGCTGATAGCGATGAGGGAAGAAAAATACATGCTGCGCCAACCCTAATTAAATTGGAATAAGATCAGGGGTATGATATCGGTGACTCTAACTTGATGACGTAGCGTGGTAAGGTCTAAACTGAAGCACTCACTGTCTATCAACGCATCCATAACCATGATGAGGACCCGATGGTCAATATTGATCGGGGCATCTTGGCTGTGGCAGGGCTGTTCTGTGCTGCAGTTCCATTTGCCCTCAGCATCGCATCCACAAGTCCTGCAGCCGAGGCAAACGTTCTCTGTGAAGGGAGACATGCACAATTAGAACAAAGTGTAACGGGTAGCAGTGATTGTATAGTGGACTGGCCTTTCGTTGAACTGACAAGTGAAATGTCGCACGTTCAAACTCAGAACACACATCAGTTCTTCTGTAGAAGTAAATGACTTAGCTAAAATTGTTATGGAAAAAGTCTGAGGAAACCACCACCTAACAAAGGTATTCTTGATGTTGAGTAAAGTCATGTCGAGCCTATGGGTGGTTCAAATGCTGACACTGTGTATGACAAAGTTCCTTAGGGCGCGTATGGATAAGAAGAAGAAGTAGCTGGTATGAAGTATCATTAGCTTCCTAAATATTTACCTAACGTGTCTGATCTAGATGTATGGCTAAGTAAACATAGTTTCTAATAATAGTAGGTAGCGTCTACGCTCTGAAGCGCCAGGGCCGCACTCTGTCCGGTTTCGGCGGTTAAACCCCGTTGCCTGGCGCGCGTGCTCAACATGCTCTGCATACTGTGGTAGACGTGTATCGATTACTATATAAGATACAATCATATCTAAAGGATTTAGTCTTGGACATCCCCAACTGGAGAACATGATCTTATATTTCCAATTCCTTAATTTTGTTGCCAAATTCTTGGTATAACCAAAACAGCTGTTTTGATATCAATCACAGTTGATATTTGAGACATCCGCGCGTGTACCGAGAGCGTGTTTTAAAAACAAATGCGTACGATATGTCACTAGTGCCAGCGTTACAACGAAAGATAACATCCCGAGGAAACGTCACAGAACAAACTTAAATATAGGTTAATGGATGTAATTTCATCCATAATGTCATTAATTATCTTTCAGATATTGTAGATAAGTTTTGGAGAATACGATCGTAATATTTTTTTCAACACCTATACAGTATAAAGTGGCTATTATTGCACTTTTTTTAGATTTACAATGCAGCTTTAGACGGACGCGTGGTTTTTACTTTACAGTCACCACTAGTGTGCCATCTGCGTCATTTTATTATCAAAATAAGTCTATGTAATTTTATTTTGTATACTTCCGCAATTCGAACACATAATTACCGAATTTAAGCGGGACTTAATTGCGCTAAAATCATAACATTTATTTAGCTAGATGTTTCAATCAAGTTGCATTGACAGTGGTCTACTTTAAAGACTTTAGTCGTGACCACGGTCAATGCAACAAGAGTTACCCTAAAGCGGCGCTCTGCCTGGAGTATTCATCCGGGAGGCGTAGGTTCAAATCCTGCTCACCAACGTATTTTTCTTTCCACGAAATGTAATAACTTTGATCATAATATAACATCACACTCCATAGGAATCTACACTTTGGAATGCGGCAACTAACTTCTGACAATTCAAAAGTGCCTGTAAATGGTTTATTTGAAATAAATGATTTGATTTGAGACCTGTATTCCCCGAAGGGGTAGGCAGCGGTGTACACAGTTGTAAACACACATACGCACACTTAACTTTGTTCAACGTACCTTTATTGCAGTCGGTATACCGGGAGACGTAAGGAATGCATTCCATATTATTTGACAAGCCGGTAGCTGAAACAAATAGTTAAGTAATACAGTAAATATAAATAAAAAATAAAATAAAAACTTTTTAAAGAAATAATAAACAGGCACCCGAACATTATATTTTCGACAAACTTGTCGATAAAACCTTACGCGCAGCCACGTACAGAATTATACTTGATAACAATAAAAATCTATTGTGTCTGCTAATTAGTGAGCCAACGGCTTAATAATTGAAGTTATTATATTAAATGGAAAAAGAATACGGTCGCGAACAGGATTCGAACCTGCGCCTCCTGGATAAATACTCCACGCGCTCTGACCACTACGCCATCTCGACCTCTGTTCACCACCGCGAATTCTTCATCCATATTTTAACACTGACTGCCTCGTTGGTCTAGTGGTCCCAAGTGCGACTGCTGAGCAGGAGTTCTCGGGTTCAATTCCCGGGTCGGGCAAAGTGTAATTGAGTTTTTCTGTTAGGAAATTCTCAGTAGCAGCCCGGAGTATGGAATTGTGCCCGGTTGATGGCAATAGGCTCACCACCATAGGACTTAATAACAGCATTGGTGAAACGTGGGTGTACAATTGTGTACACCTCTGCCTACCCCTTCGGGGAATACAGGCGTGATGCTATGTTATGTTTGTTATGTTATATTTTAACACGTCTTTTGGCGTCGTATTCATACTGAAAAGATAACAATGACGTCTATAAGTATTTAATTTTATCGTTATAATAACACTATTTATGTCAAATTTGACGTTTAAAATCGACAAACGTGACATAGAGAACCATGCTCGCACCGCTGGTTACTTTCAGATGAGACAGCAAGAAAATAAAACAAACGACAAGAAAATATTGCAGCTAAATAATAAAATTTACAGATTGATAAAATAGTATCTCTGCATGACACGAAAAATCAACTCTCAGAGTGTTATCATACCAATCAATTGACCTTCGATTGACTCGTTTGGGAATGATTATGATTTTTATGCCTTTTTGTGTATAAGAACTACGTTTTTTTTATAATTTATAATAGGGAATGGGTCAACCGAGCAGACGGCTCGCCTGATGGTAAGCGATCACCGCCGCCCATGGACACCCGCAACCCCAGAGGAGTCGCAAGTGCGTTGCCGGCCATTTAAAGGGTTTAGGCCTCCAGTATCCTCACGCCGGTTTTCTGTGAGGCCGTGGTATCACTCCGGTCGAGCCGGCCCATTCGTGCCGAAGCATGGTTCTCCCACGATAAAAACGTTTGCTCTAAAGACTGTTTGGTTGTTAAACCTAACAGTCTTAGTCAAACTTTTTAGACCAAACTTAGATCCATCTATACTAAAATTATAAGGATGAAAGATTTGTATTTTTGTATATAACGAATAAACTCAAAAACTACGAGCCCGATTTCAAAAATTCTTCCATCGTTAGAATGCTACATTATCCCTGAGTAACATAGGCTATATTTATTACTATAAAATATTAGGGATCCTTACTAAAACTTCAATAATGTAACCAAAGGTGTAATTGTTCACCTGTGCGAAGACGGGACGGACCGCTAGTTTCTGATAAAAAGAAAAGGTCGACTTCGTTCGGAGTATTAAAAAAGTCCGCTTGGATTTTGTTGACCACTTAAACATCTGTCACTATGACTCTAATAAAAATGATCAAAACTACCAAATTAACAATCTCACCTTTATTGACCAAATCGAACAATAAATCGTCGACTTCCTTCTTCATGCCTGGGTTTTCAAGGCCCCCTTCATCGTCATCATCCTGGTTGAGCATGGTGTCTGCTTCCACATAGTAATCACATCTGGCTTCGTCTAGGGTCAGGCATTCGTTGTCATAACAAAGGTTGCAGTCATCGGCCCTTCGGAACGTGGATTTGGTGAAGTAGAACTGCTGGCTGCATGATATGGTTGCTAGAAAGAGAAAGAAATATGATATTAAAGAACAAAATAAGGAAAGATTGGATTTGTAAAATTGAGCCTCATAGGACGACACTTGTGAGCAGAAGTTTTCACATAAATGGCTCCCGTTTATATAACAGAATTAATAAAATCAAATTTATCTACCCCCTCTCAAAAAAAGAATGTAAAACGGGTATCCAGGACTGGTTACTAAAATTTGATTATGAAGAGACCGAGAATTTGTTAAAAGTTACGTCCTAATTAACGCTATGACTTCACACGTCCATGCACACACACACATACACACATCCACACTAAACATCCAAACACTAACACACACACACACACACACACACTTGCATGTAAAATTTTTACTATTACCCATTTGTCATTTTATTTTTAATTTTTATGAAAAGTGTTTTTTTAAATAAGAGATATATCTTTGTCACAGCACCATTTGATTAGTAAATACATGCATTAAATTGTTCAATTCCGTGGAAGGCGTTGGTACTTGTGATACAATGTGTTACATTAGTTCAGGTACCAACGTTACCCTATTCTCTGTTATGCTTTAAAATTGTATCTAATATATTGTGACTTTAGTTCTAGTTTCCGTGAAATAAATTTATTTATTATTTATTATTATAGTCAGATAGGACAGAATTCATTTTAATTTTAATATTTACAGGCAGTTTTGTCATTTGTCATTGTAGAACCGCCGACTTGGCCCTACTTATACTGGGGTTTGTAATAAAAAAGATATCAGAGTAAATGCTGATATATTAACTCACAATGCAGTGCTTACATTAGTGGTTTAGGATTAACAAAAAATAATAATTACGTGACCCTAACTAAGTCGCGGAAAATCTTAACATCGACACACAGAAAGTGACGTCATAGGCTCGGCGCTATCTAGTGACAAATAGTGAAACTAATTTTTGACAGCAGCAATAACAGATCCATATTTTGCTGATTTGAATACTAGATGACGCTGGTAGTTCCGCTAAACCCTATAGTTGGCTAAACATTCCGCCCACCAAGGACATTTTGTGAAACATTATGTCCTTCAAATATTAAATAATACAAAGTTCGGATATACTACGACTCTAAGTTTGAATATAACAATTCTTGAAGTATGAAAAAAAAATTACGAAATAAGCACTTACAACAAATTATAACATAACATAACATAACACATAACATAACATAACAAAACAAAATTATATAGATTATTACAGACTAATACAAATCGAATTGACCCCAAACTTATTCACTAAACACAGTAAATACTTAAATCATCTCTTAAAACTAACAATTATATGTTTAGGTAACAGGTAAAACACACAGTTTTGATGTTGGCCTTTTAAATGTCGAGCCATTACTGCAAAGTGTGACTACTCGAGTAAGATTATCTAACCCGGGATGCTTTTCAACCACCCTGCCAAGAAGCCACCGACAAGGAGGTAAATTGTCTTCTTTCACCAGAACTATATCTCCAACGGTTGGTTCAGGAGTTTGCTTACTCCATTTGTATCGATGGAGTAGTGTGGTCAAATATTCATTTGACCAGCGACGCCAAAAATGTTGCATCATTTGTTGTACTAGATGCCACCGCCTCAGGCTAGAAATCGTTGCATCTTCATAGTTATGATCAGGTGCGTTTATAATGGGTTCCCCTACAAGAAAGTGCCCCGGTGTTAACGCATCAAAAGTGTCTGAGTCGGTTAGTCTACACAAGGGACGCGAATTCATACATGCCTCTACTTGACTTAATAAGGTCGTCATCTCTTCAAAGGTAAGCGTAGAGTTTCCTATTACCCTGTGTAGATGTTTCTTGCATGACTTAATGCCTGCCTCCCATACTCCGCCAAAATTGGGGGCATGAGGAGGAATAAAGTGCCATGAAGTGCCCTCGGTAGCTAAGGCCGTTGCAATTTCCCTAGCTATGTCTGAATTCTCAGATAGAAACAATGCCCCTAACTCCTTTGAAGCACCCTGAAAATTGGTGCCATTGTCACTCCATATATCTTTGCAGTGACCGCGTCTAGCTACGAAGCGTTTAAACGCGGCAAGGAAACCTTGCGTTGTGAGATCACTTACGACCTCAATGTGAACCGCTTTAGTCGCCATGCACACAAATAAGCAGATGTACCCCTTATATGCATGGCGACCCCTACCTTTAGATGTCCTTAGATTTATAGGACCCGCATAGTCTACTCCACTGTTCCTAAACGGCCTACTAGGAGTTACCCGCGCTGGAGGTAACTGACCCATTAATTGAGGATTGGTGGAAGATGAATGACGCAAACATTTTACACATTTGCGCACATAAGCTCGAATTAACCGTTTAGCCCCCTGAATGTAATATTTCGTGCTTAAATAGTTGAGCATAAGCTGAGGGCCGCCATGAAGACTCTTATAGTGTGCATCGGCAATAAGAAGATTGGTAAAGTGACTGTTACTAGGAATCAACATCGGATGCTTACGATCGGTATCAAGATCAGAACGTTCCAATCTACCGCCCACCCTAAGCATATTGACAGAATCGAGATAAAGGTTTAATGATTTAAACATTTTTCTTTTAGGATTTTCCTTTTGCAGGTCCAGAATAACCGCTTCGAAATTTTGATGTTGACATACTCTAACACAAGTCTCTAATGCTAATTGAATTTCACCTGCTGTAATAAAATCATATTTCTTTCTTTCAGGTTTCGGTTTTTTCAACTCTAAAAAACGTCTTAAGTATGCTACTATTCTAATTAATCTGGTAAGTGACGAATATTTATCCCAAATAAAATTATCTTCTGATGCTACATGAACCTTTATTTCTTCTATGTTAGTTGATATCTGTTTACCCTTACTATATGGAATATTTATATTTTTCAGGAACTCAGGACCTTCAGACCACAATTTAAACTTTATAAATTCCGACGCGTACAGACCACGTGATGCGCAGTCAGCTGGGTTGTTTCTCGACTGAACGTGATTCCATTGCTGTGGCTCGCTTATGCATAAAATTTCAGAGACGCGGTTTGCCACAAAGGTCTTCCATCTATTGGGATGACTGTTTAACCACGCTAGCACGATCTCAGAATCAGTCCAATAATACAAGTAAGATTTGTCTATTCCCATGACTTCTGACACTTCTGACAGGAGTTTTGCTAACAAAACCGCGCCGCATAACTCTAATCGAGGAATCGAAACGGTTTTTATAGGAGCAACATTTGTCTTTGCCGTCAGCAAAGTGACATGTATCTGCTCGTCCGCATCAATTACCCGGGCATACACTACCGCAGCGTATGCAGACTTTGATGCGTCGCAGAACCCATGCAATTCAACTTGCTTGTCACTATGCTTCAGGTTCAACCATCGAGGTATTGAAAACTCCGATAAATTCTGCAATTCGTGCCGGTAAGTAAACCATTCAGTTTTTAGTTCGTTTAGAATTTCTTGATCCCATCCAATTCCAGATATCCACAATTTTTGTATTAAGGTTTTTGCAACAATAATCACTGGTGCGACCCAACCTAAAGGGTCAAACAATTTTGCTATGTCGGATAATATCTTTCTTTTCGTTACAGGTTCCTGCAGTGGAGGCAGCTGAACAGAATACTGGAAGGTGTCGCAGCTACGGTTCCAGGTAAGTCCCAATGTTTTTAATATTTCATCCTGCTTTATGTTAATCTCCCTTTCTTCTCTTTCCTGTCCCTTGTACCTTTCCCCGATGATTTTTTCTAGTAGCTCATTGCTGTTGCTCGACCACTTCTGTAAGATAAATCCTGCTTTAGCTAATAGCTCGTTCATTTCGTTGTAGATTTGCATGCCTTCTTCTATCGTCTCACAGCCTGTCATCAAATCGTCCATATAATAATCCTTAAGAACTCTTTCAGCGGCCAATGGATAGTTTGCTCCATCATCATACGCTACTTGCTGCATCGCTCGAACCGCTAAGTAAGGCGCTGAAGATGTTCCGAAGGTAACTGTAAGTAGTTTATAATCTCTTATTCCAGATTCTTTGTTATCCCTCCATATGATACGTTGGAAATCGGTATGCTTCTCAGCGACGCGTACCATTCGGTACATCTTCACTATGTCCGAAACCAAGCAAATACGGTAAGATCTCCAACGCATCAGCAGATGTCGCAGATCGGGTTGCAGCACAGGACCAATCATCAAATCGTCGTTGAGTGAAACATCATTTTTTCCTTTGCAGGATGCATCAAAGACACCCGCACTTTGGTTGTTTCTTTGTCATTGCGTATAACCGCGTGATGAGGTAAGTACACTGCATGTTGATTCTGTTCTTCTTTAGTTATCTGCTTCATGTGTCCCATTTGCAAATACTCATTGATCACTTCCACGTACTTTGCTTTTAAATCTGGATTTTTATGAAGCTTAGCTTCTAATGCATGAAATCTATTCATTGCTATTGCTCTTGAATCGCCATATTTACAGCTCGGATCCTGACTCTTAAATGGTAAGTTCACTACATAGCGACCCTCGTCATCCCTTATGGTTGTAGCTTTAAATATTTCTTCACACTTTGCTTCTTCTTCGGTAAGTAGACGCTTCTTATTTTGATTCGGCTCCTTTTCTAATTCCCAGAATTTTTTCAGGATTTCGTCGTCGCCAAGATGAGCGTGCATTACGGTAATGTTCGAGGTACCTTGAGCAGCTGAAGGTACAGTCCCTGACAAAATCCATCCCAAAGCAGTACACTGCGCGACAGTGGTACCACCAGGAGCTTTCTTTAACCCTGTTTGGAGGATCTGGCTATAAATATCAGCTCCCAATAACATGTCTACTTTATCCGGTCTATGATACTTAGGATCCGCTAACTGAATATCGTTAACCTGTGCCCACTCTAAATATGCTGTTTCCTTCACAGGCAACAATGAAGTGATTGATGTTAAGACATACGCCTTTACTACTAGTTGATAAGCTGGGTTGATCCGAGATTGAATTCTAACCTCAACTACCGAATTCAGTGATAATTTACTGTTTACGTCTATTCCAACGATTAAACCCTTAGCTGGCTTTTTAACTAATCCCAAACGCTGAACTGTATGTTCGGTAACGAAAGAAGCCTGAGAGCCTTGGTCAACCAAGGCCCTAATAGTGCACCAAACCTTATTTTTCGATACAGCCCTCACTAGAGCCGTGGCTAATAAAACTTGGTTATTAGCTATACCTTTCGAAAAACAAGCTACGACTTCTTGCTCACCCTCTACTCCAACCGTATGAGTATGTTCTGTCGTTTGAGAAACCCTATCGTTGGACGTATTTCCCGATGACTCCTGCTCCCCATTAGGATGCAACAAGGAGTGATGTCTGCGCCTACAGATTCGACAAGAGGCTGTACATTTACAAAGCCTGGCAGAGTGGTTGTGCCCCAAACAGTTAAAACATAAGTTGTTGTTCTGAACAAACTTACGCCGAGTATCCACATCTGTAGTTACAAACTTCTTGCAGTTTCCTAACCTGTGATCTTCTTTACAATATTGACAAACTATGCCTACGGCATGAAACACCTTTGCCTTAGTATTATTATGATTTACATTACTTTTAGCTGGCTTAGTGTCTATAAACTCAAAGGCTCGATATCTACCCGTTAAAAATTCTTTAAATTGATCAAATGTTGGTACTTTATCAGAATCAATGTTACTAGTGGCTTTTAATTCCCAATTTTTCCTACTTTCAGGGTCCAATTTTAATGTAATTATGTGTATAACTAATAACTCATAGCATGTTTTTTCATCTAGTTCTAAGCTGGAAAGAGCGTTTAGACAGTCGCTAGTAGTATCCATCAGTTCTTTCAGAGCACCAGCAGATTCATGTGAAATATTCTTTTGGCAAAGAAATCTCGTTAAGATACAATGAGATAAATATTTTTTGTTGTTGTATCTGGTCTCTAATTGAGCCCAGCACCGATCATAATTGGACTCTGAGACAGGAATGTGCCGCAAAAGTTGTTCGGCTTCGCCAGTTAAATAGCCTTTTAGGTAGTGTAACTTTTGGACCTTATCTATAGTACTATTTTTGTGTATAGCCGACACAAACAAATCTCTGAATGTTGGCCATTCAGTATATTTACCAGAAAATTGCGGAATAGTTATTCTAGGTAACTTTATAAACGAACTCTTACTTTCAGAAACCTTCGCAGATGATGGTTCCCTTAAAATTGGAGTCGGGGTCACAATTTTCTCCTCAAATTTACTCAATTCAGTTTTAATTAAACATTTTAAATCTAAATACAATTCTTCCGTATTATAAAAAACTTCCTTTTGTGTGTATGGTGAGGCCGCTACCGTTTTTGGATCAAAATCTTTTACAATTTGTGTATGAGTTAAATTAAATTGAACCCACAACTCTTCCACAATTTCTAATCTAGTTTCTAAGTATTGCTTAGTAATCTTGTCCATAGCAGTCTTTTTAAAATTAGTTTTAGCTCTTGTTAATCGAGCGCTAAGATCATCCTGGACTTTAGTATGTGACTCTAAAAGGGACATATTTACTTTTTAAATTAATATTAAAAAAAAATCATAAACAGCGTTAACAAAACAAAATCTAAGTTTCAAAGGTTAAGCTAAGTTATAAAATAACTTCACAAAAATTATAAGTTCCCAAAAAATTTTAAAGTTTAAAAAAAAATTAAATTTTACAAGTTAATGGTAATTCCAACAAAATTTTCTAAGTCCCAAATTATCCAAAAAATTTTACAAGTTAATGGAAAATTCAAGTGAAATTTTCTAAGTGTTTGACACTTTAAAATTCTTACCAAAATCGGGCATAGGTTCCCCGTCGGACCACAATTTGCCTTAAAACTATCTAAGTCCTAAACATGCACACTTTAAAGTTAAGAAAGTTCGCACAAAATTAAAGTTATTTTCTTCTAGTCAATAAAGATCACTTTTGCTTGGCAAGTAGAAAACACAAAGTACTCACGATTTTCGGCACTATCACTCACTTCCTTACGACTGTAGTCGTTTGCAGCTTGCGTGCTGCTGTTAGTATTCCTTCCTCCGTACGTCCCGCTACTGGCTCCGGTATTGCTCGCTCCCTGTCACCATCACCATCCGTCACCGCTCGGCGGGAGTATGGGGTTGATGTTCCTCCGTCCAAGGAGGACACACCTGAAAACGCTGGAACAGCCCTTTGCCACATCCGGCTCGAAGGACCAAAATGTAGAACCGCCGACTTGGCCCTACTTATACTGGGGTTTGTAATAAAAAAGATCAGAGTAAATGCTGATATATTAACTCACAATGCAGTGCTTACATTAGTGGTTTAGGATTAACAAAAAATAATAATTACGTGACCCTAACTAAGTCGCGGAAAATCTTAACATCGACACACAGAAAGTGACGTCATAGGCTCGGCGCCATCTAGTGACAAATAGTGAAACTAATTTTTGACAGCAGCAATAACAGATCCATATTTTGCTGATTTGAATACTAGATGACGCTGGTAGTTCCGCTAAACCCTATAGTTGGCTAAACAGTCATAAATGTTGGTTTCGGCTGAGCATGTGGTCCTGGGTTCGATTCCGTGGTCAAGCGAAGTGTTATTGGGTTTTTGAGAATTCTCAGTAGCAGCCTGGAGTTTTGGAATTGTGCCCGGTTGATGGCAATAGGCTCACCATCTATTACTTGGGACTTACTAACAACATTGGTGAAATGTGGGTGAACAATTGTGTACATCTCTACCTACCCCCTCGGAGAATACAGGCGTGATTCTATTAGATAAGTATGAGAAAGACACTCTCATAGTGGTCCTTTATTCATCAAGGGTACATTTTCTTTATGCTGGTTATTTATACACGATGGAAATAGTCATGTATGATTAGTGACGGAAGGACCAATCTTGAAGAACGCAAGGAATTTGACTGTGTCAGTTTCACCAACTTTGACTAGTATTATGATCTGAAGTTTCATAAATCAGGAAAGTTAAACCTTCATTAAATAACAATATATATTAATTTTGTATGAAATATTGTATAACATGAAGGGCACAGGCAAATAACAGGGAATGTCCTAATTAATGAATTTTGAGAAAAACTATTTGAAAGTTTAAAAGTATATGATATTCCCAGTTCTTTTCGTTTTGGCCATAAACAAAACTGCATTTTTGGCGCCACCTCTTAACTTTTTTTAAATTCTAATGATTGGAATTCAAAACACAATAGACAAAAATATGATTCTACAACAAAAATACAAAATTTGTGATCCTGTTGTTTACCTGTACCCTTGATATTAGCTTACAGCCTTTCTGTATTTCGAATTGGAATGCACCGGATGTTGTCAATAAAACGGAATTACACACGGTAACTCCCTCCGGTGCGCCCGCCCCGCAGTGCCGTAAGTAAATCGTCGAAATATCAGAACTTAAAGCAAGTTAGAGGTCTATCAGGACACTAGACATACCCGATACATCTAAATCAGTACAGGCGTTTAAAGTTATGGCGGAATAAAGAAACTCTCAAACATAGATACATACTTACATAAAAATATAACACTCCTGTTTTTGGGAATTCGTATAAAAAGGCTTTTTCGCGTTTAATTAGACATGAGGATACGTTAACCATCCCATAGTTAAACAATGAGACCTCCCAGTAAAAGCAAGAATGTCGAATTAGCCACAACGTTAGTTTTTTACTCGTACAGGAGAGCAAAAATAGAAAAATAACCGTGATTTAAATTCACAGTTTCCTCATTCAACACCTTGCCATATTATTGTTTGCGACTGTAGAGCCATTACAACAATGCCCACGTGAAGTTGATATTTTCGTAAATAAATGAAAATGTCCGATACCGTCCACGTGTTCTAACTGGCACCGGAAACCTAGTTGATTACAGTGCTTTGTTCATCGACGTCTTGGATGAAGCATAATCTACCAAGATTGCAGTGAACGTAGCTGCAAACACGAGGACCGTGTTGATTTATTTACATACAATCACGCCTGTTTCCCATTGGGTTGGCAGAGACTATCTATATCGATATCGATTTGCTACGATTCTGACACACCTCTTTTACTTCATCTATGTTCATTAACCTCTTCGTGCATGCTCGTCGATTTAGGTGGCTCCTGACCTGTACTTTCTTTTCGAACGTCCGCAATTTTTGTTGATTTAGTTGGTAGGAATCTGGTATACTGTCCAACGTTTCATTTTCCATAATATTACCAGCTAACTGTCCCACTGCAGGGCGTGGGTCTCTTGTCCTACAGAGAACGGACGAGAATCAATAAGCTACCCATTTGTATGTACAATCTTCTTCTTATCGTGTGGTTGATGAACAACCTAGTGTCAGAGTTTAAACCACCCGTAGGTCTCTCACTCGGACATGGCTTTACACACCATCGAGAACATCTCTCAGGTGTGCTGGTTTCCTCACGATGTTTTCCTTCACTGTTTTAAGCAAGTGATAATTAATTTATAATACGGTGACTTCGAAAAGTCAGTGGTGCGTATCTTGAATTCGAATTGCCTTTGAGTTGTCAGTCCAATAGACATACTACGAGGCTATCATTGCTGTAATTGCGAATTTGTACAATAAAAAAGGCCTTATTGATTCAGTAGATACATCCTTCAGATTTCACCAAATTTTGTACCTTTAGTGTGTCTACTGCCTGAGTATTGTGTAATCACTGCCCTCATAGAATTTCACTTGTCCATTACGACTGAAAGTGAAGTATAAGACAAGAAAATAACTACTTAGAAATACATAACGGTAAAGTACGTAACAATGCACGTAACTTCTAAATGAGGAAAAAAAATAAAACTCCAATAAAAACGAACCTTTGAACAAGAGTCAACAATAACATCAGACCGGTTGCAAAAGGTTATATTAACCGTTAGATGTTTGAAATTAGCGATTGGAACCAAAACCATCTCACTTTTCAGTTGTTTCAACTCGTTTCTGCAGTCACCATACACGCACTTATCGGCTACTATTATACTAATAACGTACACATCGCCCTTATAACGACAAGCATAGAGCACACATTAGTTTGCACTGCACTTGATTACTTCAATCAAAGAAACAAAAACTCAAAACAATTGCAGAGTTAGCGCGTGTAACGCGTGTCACTTAATGAAGTAATAACAAATAGTAAAATGGACATTTCCATACATTTTATGTTAACATTGTATAATTCCAGACATATTAGACACTAGCTGATGCCCGCGACATCACCTGCTCGACTAAAGGTAGCCTATGTTCTTCCCCAAAATACAATCCATGCCCTTGCCAAATTTCATCACGATCCGTTCAGCCGTTTAGTTAATTTAATTAATAAAATAGTATAGTATGGATTACAACTCTGTAAAGCTATCGTCCCAGCTGAGGACCATACTGTTAAAATATCGGATGGTCCACTTAAGCAAATACATCGTGTAGCTTCGCTGTTATTTATTAACGGCATTGTAGAGGTCACTCAATGTACAGATGGGACATTGTTATAAGGTGGATTCCACACTTATAATCATAAATCTTCATTTCAGACAGCTATAGATTTTTAATAATGTTAGTAAGTTTTATAATGTTAAATGATAGTAAAATTAAGATAACCCTATGATATAGAAACACAAAAGCCATAAGAAAAGAGCAAATTTCTTGACCAAAGCATATCAATTAACCCATCCAAATACTTTGAATTGGACAATCTCATTTGTCAGCAACTGCTTTTAGGATGCTGTTAGTCCTACACATAAGGCGACTATGTATTGAGGCAATTTTCTTCCTCATAATAGAATGAAAAAAATCTGTATTTCTTTTTCATTCTTTGTAACAGTCGCCTTTTTGTCAATGTGACCTCACCTGCTCATGTTGAGAATACATCGCCCCACTTCGGTCTGGAGTCGATTAAGGATACCCCCTAGGACACAAACTTTTGATGCAAATTTACCTTACAGATTTCAAGAACCGTTACGCATGAATACTCATGGCTCTAATTCATGGTGTTACAAGAAATAAGAGAAAATAAAGAAAGAAAAAAACACTTGAAACAACCGCGTCCACTGATAACAACTGGTACTAAAAGACCGGAAGGACCCGAAGGTAGCGTTACCCGGAAGCATAAATGTGCCCCTTTAAAAAAAACTATCAGGGTAGCGTAACTTGTGAGCCAAAAGACACAGTGACGTATAAGACAACAGTGACGTAACACAAACAAATATATGACATCATGCTTACCGGACAGGCCGAGGATTCCGAGCGCACACGCCCAGGCCAACATCGCCGTCAACAGTGATTGCTGAAGTTTCGTAACATTACCGACTGTTTACTGTAGCTATTGTTCTCAGTTTGGGGGACGGATTTGGGCATATTTTTTAGGTACAAGTTGAGGAGAGAAGAGAAGAATTGTCTTCTCGTGACTACGGCTGATGCAACCTGATCTAAATATTAAGATAGATAAATGTTAAGATTTTAGCGCGATTAAGTCTCGTTTAGGATTTATTATTAAAGAGAAGAATGTTAAGAAAGCTCTCATTCAGATATCGAACCAGACAAACCCTTGGTAAATAAATTCTTTTTATATCTTACTACAATAATTTTATTCCAATTTAGCGAGTTTATTTTCTGAACTATAAAGTCTACCATGCGGCCCTTGCAGAAAGCAGAAAGAGAAAGACGTAACGAGTCATTGAGGTTATTCAGATCCTGTGTGTTTCAGGGGTAATATAAGGATTCAGTCTGTCAATGATTGTCAAATATTGACTCTGACATAACTGTTCATAATGGCAGTTTTAAATCAATAAAATATAAAAGACATACTAATATAACTTATATACATTAATAAACGCTTTTGTCCATAAATACTTACTCTTACAATATAGAAATCTTTAAATGTGACATAAAATAATAATTTATTCCGCCACTAACGGTAAATAAAAGACATTCCCACATTCACTTCTCTAAATTCGTCTCTGCGTTAGAATCGTGAAATTCTCTCCAGTATTTACAAACATGGCCGTATACGAACGTTGTCGCCTTACCGACTCTTGCGCATATTCGGGCTTGCGGCGGCGACCATGTTGCTGCTGCTACTGCTGCACCTGGTCATCTTCCACCTGCTCACTGCCAGAGGTGAGGATTTGAACCGAATACACACCATAATTAGATAACGTGACGCTGGTAGAAATTTTGGGAGTTGGTCCTTTTGTCCCAAATTTGGTCTTTAGATCAAAATATTCAGAATTATTAACTTTTTTAGTATTTACTGTACTTAGCTTTTAATTAATAGTGTGTTAAGTGATAATGATAATATATTTATTAAAACACAGATACTTAAAAAAAATATCATAGATCCGGATACCTATGTTAATTGGTATGTTTTTGTGTCATAACTTCCGTGGGACACATTGATGCAAATGATTGTTTACGGTTTCGGTCACGTGTATATTTCCTGATTATTATCGCTTCACTATTTGTCGCGTGGTTAGCTTATGATTAAGGGCTTTGAGTTCTTTGATTTTGCAACTTATTGGGCGATAATTGATTTTAAGCTAAGAAATATATTAAATCGGGTCTAGATCGAGATATTTTAGTATAATAGGTTTCTACGGTACCGTTTGTTTACCGACGTTTTCTAACGAATTGCATCGTCTGTGACTCAGTCTAACCGTGACCACGGCCAATGCAATTCGGTACCGTAGAAACCTTATTTTTGGGCGATCCCGAAATATGCAGTAAATTATTATTTCTCTTTGTTTCATTACCTTTTTCAAAGTTAATCAATTAAATGGACATATTATTGTAATGTTTGTGGGGGCTCAGTTGCCCGCGTCTGTAGGAGTGCACCCTTAAAATGGAATCCCTACACGTGGCCCCTGGGTGGTGCTTAGGCAACACAACTGGGGTGGGAAGGTTTGGCTGCGGCTGGTTACCACCCACCGGACGAAGCCATGCCGTGAAGCGACCTAGTCGTGTTTCGGGATGTAAATCGGTGCAACAGTTGTGGGAGACGGGTCTGGCCAGTTGCATTAACTCCCCAACTGTCGTTCTCCCGTCCGTTCTTTGCTAATAAGCCGAGCACCGATCTCATTGGCGTGCACTTGGAGAGGCATATGTCCAGCATTGGACTGTTGTAGGCTGATGATGATGATGAAATAGCATAATTAGTTCTGCTCAGCAAATAACGGTGTTTTTATGTGAAAATATTCCGGCGTTCATTGTAGTGTTCGATAACAACCTAATGTTGTCTTAAGATAAGTTTAAGAGGTCAATAGTGTGGTATTGATTTCCGGTACTAGTGATTTTCTTACGCCTTTTTCTCTTTTAGGTATTTCATAACTTAAGATATTGTGGATTTCCTTAAAGCCAAAGTTATAATAATAAATGGAAGAATAAGAATACGACTAACTTTACAGCTTGCAGATTAGCTTTGTCGGTTGCGACTGAATAGATGGCAGTGACGTCACCAAAAGACGTGTTAATATGTGGAAGAAGAATTCACGGTAGTGAGCAGAGGTCGAGATGGATTAGTGGTCAGAGCGCCTGGGGCATTTATCTAGAAGACGCATGTCCGAATCCTGCTTACGACCGTATTCTTTTTCCATTTAATATTATAACTTTAGAGTTCGCTAAGCATGCGTTAATGCTTTTCAAAGATTAATCTGTGTTCCTTAAAGCTGTTAATTCATAACTCCTAACGCGATAATCAGTCAAGGGTGTAAAGCTTCCTTTATTTTTGATAGCCTATTCGATGTTTTGTGCCTCCCTCGTTCAGGTATTTCCTACGTCCTGCTTTTGGATGATCCGGGCTTCTTCGCCCAACCTTCGCGTCCCTAAGTCTAGCGAGATGTCCCGCTTAAATATACGGTTGGACTATTCAGACAAGTTTATATTATGCATTCAATTGTCTCACAGTAGACATAATAGAAAATTAATTGTTATAACTTCTTGTAGGTCGATTTGGTGGTCGAAAGGTTAAACTTTATTTACAATTGTTTACTTAACCACATGTACAGTTAAAGTGTTTGCTGGATTCGAATAGTTCAATATCTGTCAAAAGGTCGCGGTCGTGGATAGTTAAAGTTAGAAGTTTAAACTGAGTAGAGGTATTTTGAAACTGTTTCTAATTTGAACTCCAATAATATTTTATGAGTTAATGTTTTGGAAAAGATTTCGTCATTTTGGTTCAGATTATCCGACTGTTCTGATGTTTATGATGATTTTAAAACACTATATACATATATGTAGTTTTTTGCCCTGAAAACCTGAACAAGAATCCTTCGAGACGGAAAGGTCTAAATTCAACGATCTTCTTCTCATGGTACCGTTTATGGATACTCTAGTGTCCGATTTTAAACCACCTGTAGGTCTCTGAATAGTTTCTACACCATAGAGAACATCTCACCGGTATGCTGGTTTCCTCACGATGTTTTTCTTAACCATTTTAAGCAAGTGGAATCGTCTTAAATCTTAAATGTTTGACTTGACTGTCCAACGGTTGTACTACTAGGCTACCTTCTTCATCTTCGATGTAAGAGCTTATCCTCTGCTTTCACTTTGACCTTTTGATACGACTCAACTCTTACTTTCTCCTTCACTTGTTGTAAAGCTTCGCCGAGGTCGTCCTCTTCCTCTCTTCCCATCTGTTTTTCCGTAGGCTGTCACTGCTTGCAAAAATAAAACGATGTAATTCTACTGTTTGCTGTTCTTATGATGATGAAGATTATGAAGCAAAGGTTTGCTATAGGGAAAAAAAATGGAGTTGCTTAGGCTTCTATGAATACTGAGAAGTTGAAATTTGTTTTTTCTGTCCATGTTTTCGATCCAAATTTTCTCCTTAACCACCCCTCAGTTATGAATGATTCAATTTGATTGTAGTATGATTTAACTTCGATAACTGTTATGCAATATGTTATTGTTATGTTTTAATACTAATGTTTATTTTCTGTTAATTTCACAAACATAAACTGCTTACATCGTTATAACATGAAATTGTAAACATTTACTCCTAAGAGATATTCTCGAGTACTGATAAAACAAATATTTTCCACAGTAAAATTTACTCTGGTCATAGTAAACATCTTTTGGAAAAAAGCATTATTCGAATATCCTGATTTTATTCATTCTACTTTCTTTGTGCTTTCTATCCTATTGCGGAATGCTCTCCCTGTCGAAATCAGGATGGCAAACAGTCGGCACCCTTTTAAAGTGAAGGTACGGAAGTTGGGGGAAGGCTAGGCAGAGAGAGAGAGAGACTGTAAACATATTGTCTTGTGAAGCAATGTCACTGGCTGTACTAGCTAATCATGGTGCTTCATTCCCGATTAAGGTAAAAAAATACGGAACAAAACAAGATACCAGAAAACTTTATTTTATTGAACTTGCTCGCCTTGTTTCTTTTGTAGATAATATTGAGTATTGAGTATATGGCCCGGTTACTGGAGTGTGATAGTAGGATAACATCAGAACTTGGCGCATGGATAACAATTGGTGTGACCGTATTGGTGACGGTTAAAACCAACAACAGTATTCCCAATGAGGGTTGACGTCAGGCTGGCGGACGGTCATAAAAACTTTTGCAGCATGCAATTTCAAAAACAATCAGAAACTGGAAGGAACATACATGCTGCGCCGACCCCAAATAAATTGGGTTATGGGTAGGGGAATGATGATTGAGTATTGAGTATTTAAATAAGTCCGAGTATAATGTGACCTATTAGGTGTATTATACCTTTTTTTTTACTATCGTGTGGTAATCCTCTTGGATGCCCTGCACCTGATGGTGAAGGATATGTCGGATTACTACTGACTAAAACACACAGCCATCTCAGCACATAAAAGGACATAAAAGGCACATAATACCGTTAACTCGGGTGGATCAAACTTGTGCCCGCTCTGTGCTATGCCTATGCACGTCACGAGGGAAACCGTTAGCCTCCCCAAAATTCTCGAACTGTGCAGATGCACACACTGTAGGGTCTATTCAGCGTCGATGACCCTGTTTTTCCGAATAGGTCACATTACACATACAAAGTATTGTACCCAGTGCTGCGAATCGCGGGCCGATTTGCCAAAAAATGGCCGATTTGCGGAGAATTGAAGATAAGCGTGGGGAGAGAGCGGGGAATGACAAAAATCGGGGAATTTCGGGGAATACAGACCAACTTTTTCAGTGCGCTAAAACTACTTTACAAGGGGTAGTACTTGCAATTAAAAAATCACGTTCGGACTTGGCAGATACAGCTCGACACTACTTACCTACTTAATGATGATGTAAGAGTACATTTTTTATAGTTAGGTATAGTATTTTATATTTTTTTTGTAGTATATTAATTTTTTTTTATTTAAACAATATTTTTATTCCAAAAATATAATTGAATGAATCATAAAGAAGCGGGGAATTTCGGGAAATTGACAATACCGACGTGGGGAATCGAGATTTTTTTATTAGCAGCACTGATTGTACCTAGGTAGTATGTATTAGTAGTATGTTTTGTAACGATTGTCAAGTATTTTCTTTATAACGATCACGACTCATCAGACACGTGTTTGATATTGATAGGAAATTAATACCAAATATACTATAAAAGTATATTTATAGGAAATTTAATACCAAATATACTATTAAAGGTATATTTATGGGAAATTTAATACCAAATATACTATAAAAGGTATATTTATAGGAAATTTTATACCAAAAATACTATTAAAGGTATATTTCTATGACATTGATAGTCTTCTTCTGATCGTGTGGTTGATGAACAACCTAGTGTCAGAGTTGAAACCATCCGTAAGCCTCTGAAATGGCTTTACACACCATCGAGAACATCTCTCAGGTGTGCTGGTTGCTTCCCGATGTTTTCCTTCACCGTTTTAAGCCGTTGACTCGCTAATTAGCAGACACAATAGATTTTTATTGTTATGAAGTACGTATTTGTACGTGGCTTCACATAAAAGGAATTTATGAAACGAAAAATCTCGAGATTAGCTTTCTCGCAATCGATAAATTGCTGCCATTTTCAATTGCTGCAAATTTTTTTCAACTAACTATAACTTCAACGAATGGATTCAAATCCAAAATTAAATAGAGAGGATTTAATTCAAATGTTAGCAGTGATACCGTTGACGACAAATCAAAGGTCGCAAGTTCGAATCCAAGGCACGATCCACTGTGTTTTCGAAGACATGTATCCTAGTGCGGGATCAAGTATTGCCTAAAAATGTACAACTGTTTTTATGTCAATAAATAAGAACTTTACTTTAAAATAACTTTAACGAATTATCACTTGCGTAAAACGGTGAAAGAAACCAGCACACCTGAGAGATGTTCTCGATGGTGTGTAAAGCCCTGTCAGAGACCTACGGGTGGTTTAAACTCTGACACTAGGTTGTTCATCAACTACACGATAAGAAGAAGAAGTCAGAGATAACGCTCTAAGCTAGCTCTGTGGTTGGTTATGGTTTATCTTTCTTGAGGATAATAATGGCCGTGATAAAATTGACATCTTTTGCTCATTGACAATTGATTGATAACTTCAATACCATTCCATTTCTAATTTAACTACGTTGGGGTCGGTTTCTATGGATATGGATGTCTAGTGCAGCTTCCCTATTTGAAAAAGTACAAAATTGTACTTGATACCAATAATATTTCTAACGTGGCTGGCAATTAGCGAGTCAACAGATTAACACCAGAATTTAACTTTTAGCATCCATCTATATGACTTCTACAACCCAGTTGCTGGGTAACACTATGTCTTGGGGTACAACTAGTTATCAAAGTTTCAGGCATTTGACTATCCATAACTGATGTCATAGACCTTATTTTTGACAATCAGAACCGATAGCTAAACATGCCTTTCTGGGCACGGAGGGGACTCGATATGAAATGATCCACAGATCAACCGTGGCAAACGACAAGAAACACCCTTCCATTTATTACCTATTAATCCAAACCAGATGAAAAAATTCCAGATGTTCCTCCCCGCAAGGATACAGAGTATTTGATCAAGCATATTGACACGTGCCCCAGCGTGGGGTATTTCTTCAAGAGGGATTTGCCTCCTAACAGCATCGTCCCAGGGCTGTGCTACCTCTGCTTCTGTCAAGAACATAACACTGCAATTTGCTGGAAGAGGGACAACAGAAGATGTGATGCGGAGAGCTTTCATTACCATGGAGTTGGGAAAAGGTTAGTGTAAAAATTTATATACACCTAAATTAACAGAATTCCTGAAAAGCTAAATCTATACTTATTATTATTAATGTGAGAGTAACTTTGTTTTTTTGTGACGCCTCCTCGCAGAAACCACTGAACCAATTTTGATGAATTTTGATATAGAGATAAATTGGACCTAGGAGGAGGACATAGGGTACATTTTCTCTCGCAGATAAAGTTGTGGGTAACAGCTAGTTTGTAATAAATTAGAAACTATCTTTGGTTATAACGCTTTCTGCCTGTTGTTAATTTTTGATGATCTAATCCAGAGGCTTTCATATATTGTTTAGTTTTTTAACATTAACAGGTTTTTCTTTTTTTTCTTATCGTGTTTGATGACCCACCTAGTGTCAGAGTTTAAACCACCCGTAGTGCTCTGAAATGGAGAACATATCTTAGATGTGCTAGTTTCCTCACGATGTTTTACTACTATCAATACAATATACAATAAAAGTTTATTTTTGGTAAGTTTCTGAATTACGATGTTTTTTATTCAATCACGCAAAAACTTCAAAAGCCTTATCAGAGGCCTACGGGCGGTTTAAACTCTGACACTAGGTTGTTCATCAACGAAACGAAGGAGAATATAGTAGTAAGAAGGATTTAGAGAATCGTTTATTCATATGAGTACATTACTCTATACCTACTAGCTGACCCGGCAAACGTTGTTTTGCCATATAAATAAAAAAATTTGGGGTGGACTACCCCTAACATTTAGGGGGATGAAAAATAGATGTTGCCGATTCTCATAGATACCGGATAAGCACAAAAAAATTCATCAAAATCGGTCAAGCCGTTTCGGAGGAGTATGGCAACGAAAACTGTGACACGAGAATTTTATATATTAGATTAGATTTCGATAAGTACGTAAGTACATGACTTACCAGATCGAAGCTTATAACACACAAGCTTCTGTCCACGACTTCGTTCGCGTGAAAATTAGCATTGGGTCAAGCCGGGATAAAAACCCTATGTGTTTATCCAGGTTATATACTATCTGTGTGCCAATTTTCATACAAATCTGTTTAGTTATTGCGGGAAAGAGTAACAAACATCCATCTGTCCTCACAAACTTCGCATTATAATATTATTAGTAGGCTTTACCGTAATCTTAATTTTTCACAGAGACACCAGAATTCGTCGCAGCCCTGGATTTGCAGACTTGTTCTTCCGTGATGCAGCAAGAGATGGTACGTTGCAATTTTATCGAAAGTTACCTTCTAGCACAAAACGAGGTCTATATGTATTCGCCAGTTTTCCATCGAGTCGAGATTTGTATTACGAATTCTATTCCAATTATAGTAAAGTTCTTAATCCTAAATCTGTCATCAGTAATAGTGCTAAGTTGTCAGATTTGAATTGAGAACTTTATTTCGAGTAGAGTAATCTGAACAAAATTATGAGTAAAATATAACTCGCATAGAAGATGGTATGTAAAATATAGATGTAAAATTACGTCACTTCCTCTGACCTCTTCTTCAATTCGACAGTGAGAGAGGAACAGAAACGACGCCGTTTTCACCATATCGTATCACTATGTTTCGCCTCTCACGGCGTACTAATTACGGATAATTTAACTAAATTGCACTATATCGATAAAAAAAAATAACAATATAAGAAACTTATAATAATGAACAATTAATCTTAAATCTAATAAAACACAAATTAGAATAATAAGTAGATCGGAGACTGAAAGTTACGCATACTCATCTTCTAAAAACTCATTTACAGAATTATAAGTTTCATCTAAAAAGAGCTTCGCAAGCCTTTTCTTAAATCTATCTGTGCTGACAAGGCTTCTTATAGATTTAGGAATATGGTTGAAAATACTTTTTTGTGATTCTATAAATAAAAGCGGGGCCATTTCTAAACAACTCTTTGCATAAAGAGTTTTTGTTAACCTACATCAGAATAACACCGTTTCAATAAAGCAATGAATTTCTGGAGGGTACATTGAAACATCTTGGTTACTTCTTTGCAGTTTTCAACAAAAATCCGAAGACTGAGTGCCAGCCGTTTGAATCCAGCTTCAGTGATGACTGTCCCCCAGGTACGGGCTTTCGCTTATTCTTTAGGTTTCCTTACCCAAGCTACGGGTTCTTCGGACGTCTTCTTCTTCTTATCGTGTGGTTGACAAACAACCTAGTGTCAGAGTTTAAACAACCCGCAAGTCTCTGACATGACTTTACACACCATCGTGAACTTCTGTCAGGTGTGCTGGTTTCCTCACGATGTTTTCCTTCCCCTACTCTACTCTACTACCTACTACTCTTTTCTACTCTGATCTTTGTACTATCATCATCATTCAGTTACTTGATGATGATGGACGTTATATTTTAGTAGCAGCTCTAAATTTGGAATTGTGCTCATTTTATGGTTTAATAGGCTCAGTACTTATAACATAATTTAATAATAGCTACATTGGTGAAATGTGCCTCCTCGGAGAATAAAGGCGTGATGCTATGTTGTGTTTTTCTCAGTTATGTTGTGGTTTTTTAGCTGACTGGTGTACTGGATGTACGGTGTGCGACTGTGATGCCAACGGTCGCTGGGACTGCCACATTTTGAGCTTCTGTCCTGATGGTAAGATTACTATTAATTCCGTATTTACCTCATGGAAAAGTATGAACACGTAATATTTTGTTAAAACTTAAACAAATATACGGAACCTCTGTAATTTTCAGACAAAACCAAGAAAAAGTCAAAACGCAAGGGCGGTCGAACGGTGGTTGCCAAGAAACCAGTAAAAAAATCTAAATCTAACAAGCCCCAAAAGATGCCGCCCAAACCTGCTAAAAATAATAAAACCACTTATAAAGGGAAGCCTAAAACAATTCCACCAATACAACACGGGGGACACATTAAAATCCCACCACAAAAACGCATCGTGAGAAAATCTGCACCATATAAACAGACGCCTGCACCCCAAAAGAGGAGAACTCCGATAAGATATAAAAGGATATCTCCTAGTAAGGCTGAACCAACGAAAACAATTATAATGAAAAAGAACATAGCTACACACAAGCCAATCGATATCGGAGCATCTAAAGTAAATTTAGAAATGGAAATAGCACAGAAGGTCATGAAGAAAGTCATGGCCAACTTTAGGAAGTCAATTACTGGTGAAATGAACAACATTTCTAAAATAGCAAACACCGTGGCACAGAAGAATAACCCGAAAAATTATAAAAATTTGAAGAAGCCTGGTGGTAAGCCCAAACCAAACCAAAAATCTAAGAAGGTGAATAAGAGGCAGGTTAAGAAACCTCAAAGAAGGGCACCGTATAGGAAGCCACCAAATAAAAAACCAAAGAAGCCTACAAAAAAGCCTATTAAGAAGCCTGTGAAAAAACCCATTAAAAAGCCTTATAAGAAGCCAGTGCAGAAGCCTACACGAAAACCTCCGAAGAAATATGTCAGGAACAAACGTGATGCTAGTATGACAGAAGATAAAGAAATTTCTACCACTTTAGCCGAAGGTATGTATGCGATTAATATTTAGCATAATAATATTTAAACTTTTATACTTTTTACTAGAATTTCTTGCCGGTTCTTCTCCATATGATCAACTTTTTCTCACCGTGCACCTAACTTTGACGTTTCACAAGTGCTTGTAATCCAGATAGGATTTTTTGGTTTGGTTTGGTTTGAAATAAATTAAATTCAATACTAATAATTATACTTTATTCGATACGAAATGATTTCTAAATCAATGTATTGTTTTTTTTTTTAGTAAATCCTACCGATTCAACTAATACTACAATACTATTTTCTATTACACCAGTAACAAGTAATTTGTTAGTGCCTGTTAATGATAACAGCTCGCACATTCAAGAAGAAAGGAGCACATTCCCAGAAAACGAATACTACAAGTATGTTATCGGGATTGAACACCCTCAAGTTACGGGTGATGAAACTATAGGATTCAAAGGAACCACTCGGGTTAATAGAACAGAGACTGTATTTAATCTAATCGGGACAGAAATGGCTCCAATATTGTCAACTGAACAAAACGTTATAATTTACAATGAGAAAGCAAATAAAATAACGAATCTTACAGAAATTACTCCCGAAGCTAATGATTTGAAATATTCTAAATGGTCACATTTGAAAATTCTTAAAGAAAAGAAAATAAAGTCCGGTTCTGATAAATATAAAAATCTGGTTAAACTTATCAAACACTCAAACAAAACTATTATCGTTCAAGACTCCAAAAAGAAAGGCCACGGAAAAGAAGTTGAAAGACTACTGAATTCAAGGAAATTTAATATTGTCAAACTACTCAACCTTCCTAAATGCAAGGTAAAAAGGGATGAGATACAAAATAGTTCCAATATACAAAAAGCTACTAAAAAAATAGGAAACTTGCAAACTTTACTAAGTAATATATTGAAAGAGTTCCACAAAAATAGCACCACTAATCCTCCCAAGAAAAATAAGAAGTTCAGTGTTCTAAGATATTTGAAAAGAATCTTCAACAAAATATTTAAACATAAGAAAACGCCAGATCAATTCAGCAAACATTATTTGATAAAAACTTTATGTGAGAAAGTTGGACCCTGTAAAGTAAGCAGAAAAGACAAAGTTCTCTTAGACGCCAAACTTAAAGATTTAGATGTTGAGACCACAAAAATTATGAGAATTGTTAAAATTATCAAGGGGTTATTAAAATTGCTCGAATTTCCTAAAAGCGTGAACTCAGAATCGTCAAATCAGGAAAATAATTTCCGAAATGATATCCAAAAATTAAATGCCATTCTGAAAAAAAGTTATGATAGAGATGATCAACTAGCTTTGAGCGCGACACAATTAACTCAAATAGAGTATATAAAGAAAAATACACAGGATTTTATACAATCAGTTAGTAAATTCGCATCATTACTAAATGAAATAATTGCGATACTTACAAAAGAAGATAAGAAAAAATCTATAAATTCAATTCGCATACCGAAAAGCAATGTCATAAACAAAAATTTTGCAAAAGAAGATCCATTTCAGAGCTTGCGATATCTACTTGAAAGATACAATTTGATACAGAATAGTTTTATGAAACGGATTTATGAGCAATTAAACAATTTTGAGAACAAAATAAATGAGAAACCGAAGGTGAGTGAAGTTCATTCACAGGATATGAATTATAGTGTAGCGATAGAGAATTTTTCAAGAAATATTATTCAAAATCTCAGGAAGCTGAAACGCTTAGCTCAAACCGTGAGCTATAGTGAGAGCTATAGTGGCAGAACTAAGAGGGAAACAATGAGAGATGACGATGCTATTGAGTATTTGTTGATGTTGATGGAGTATTTGTTAAAGCAAAATCACCCGTTGGACGCTGCACCAGGTAACATTTATTTAGAATTATAGATAAAATTGTTGATCTGTAATAACTGAATAAGTATGGTGAGAACTGAAAGTGTGTTTTAAAATAAACTTGATGCTTTTCATAGTGGTGATAACAGTATGTCACATAATTTAGTAATCTGATACACAATTGAAAAATAAACACATATAAACTACATAATTTAATATTGAAACCATTATACACAATTTGTATTTTAAGCGATTATTTAAAGAGTGATATTATTTTTTATGTTAGTCTCTATCTATAGATATGTATCGTATCAGGAATAAATATTGCATATTATGAATAAGAAGAAATAAACCGACTCCTTTATTTTCCAGTTAACGACGGAATAGATTTACTTATAGAAGCAATCAAAAATGCACCAGATATAAAACCTATTAAGAAAAAAGTGTTAGAATACACACCTCCTACTTATTCAGTCCAGACCACTACTCCTTCCATTAATTTTGTTAGTTATGTTACTACAGAAGGATCTTTAAGTGAAGACGACACACCTTCAGAAAGTGACAAAACTTCCAGCGAAGATAGTGCCAGGATTATTAAATTAGAAGATAGTGAGGATAACATGAGAAATAAAGTGGAAGAAAATAAAGAATTGGTTGAAATTATAGCGGAAGATGATAAAGAACCTGGTGATAAATTTCAGTTTGATCGTAGAGCTGGAATTGAAAGAGTTGATGATATCACAGAAATGTCTTTCTATAACAAAGTTGAAGACAATGTTGTTCTAGAATCAGATAATATATTTGAGACTACGACCATGATGGCTTTAGAAATGGAAATGAGTGATAAGTTAGAAAATCAAGAGGATATCATTATGGATAAACCAATTCCAATAGAAAGCAATAATTTGGATAAACCGGCAGTTGGAGGTGACGATAAAAAAATTGAAGTGTTCACAGGAGACATGGAGGAAGAACTGATGTTACCTGGTACAGTCTCAGCATCCGAAACACCAACTACTATGACAACAGAATTATCTACTCAAGCAAGAAAATCTAGAACTAAAATGAGACACTTGAACTTAGAATCGTATGACAGCGAGAGCGTGGACAAAAAATCAAAACTTGAATGGATAGAAGAGAACTTTGGAAGGGAGAATGCAAAAGAAATCACGGACTTAGAAGAAACTAATAAGACACAAGTTGAATCTGTATCATCGAAAGTTACTGAAAAAGTTGACGTTAGTAGTCTAACTCGGGAAATTGTCGACGAGGGTGACAAGAAGAAGAGAGCTAAGATAAATGCTGAAGAAGTCATGCTTAGGAAGCAAATGGATCTTCTGAATTCTCTCGATTACGGTACAGAAAAAGGGGAAATAATTGAATCTGATTCTAAAGATAGTAATACTGAAGACAGATACTCAAGTGATCCATATCCATCGTATTTCGTTTAGTTAATAGCTGTTGACTGTTGTTTAACTGCGGAATGTTTGTTTTTTAAGTACCCAAGTAGTGATATAATTATCAAATTGAATTTTCCACTTGATTTAGCCGTAGATTTTTAATCTGCATATTTACATTTCTTTATGTCACTGTTGAAGTAGTAAAAGAAAGAAACGACGAGTTACCAGAAAACCATATTTTTTGGTTAAGAAGAAATCATAGATGGTTCGATTCAAATCAATCAAAATTTCTTTATTCAAATTAGGCAAAAAAATTGCGCGTTTTGGACGCGAAACATAAGAACCCAAAAAACCCCACCCTTCAGCGCTTCCTAGTGTTTTAGCTGGGAAGAAGAAGCTTGTGGAAGATTGTGGAACCTACTACGGTCTACCACTCGCACTTAATCTTTTAGAATGCCATACCTTATATTATATTACTAGCGGTGCCTGCGACTCCGTCCGCGTGGATGTCGTAAATTAACACCACGTTGTGTATGAACACAAATTCATAATGAACAAATGTTCGACGTGATTCTTTAAATTGGCATAACTTTTTTATTTATGAACCGATTGACATGAAACAAACACTAAATGTTATATGAAGCTTACCACAATATATTAATGAAACCCACATCTAAATCGGATAAGTCGTTTCTGAGATTAGCGTGCAAAAACGCACAGACAAACAGACAAACAGGCAAAAATTCTAACAATCATTGTTTTGGGTGCTATTGGCGTTGATAAAGGTCCCAATAATATTTTTTCTCATTTATTTTCCATGTACAGACAGGGATCCGTAAAATTTTTATTATATGTATTGATGATTTATGTCACAAAAAACCTTAATTAAGGCAAATTTTATTTGGGCACAGCTCTTGCTTTAAGCGACGTTGTTCAGTTATTTTTAAATCAAATAAAGGATCTACGTTTCTTTCTAAGTCATCCCATATCGCAAATATTAAATAATTGCCGCCAATTGTAGTATTTTAATAAGCATAAATAATGAAGTCCTGATTTTTTTGATTAAATAGATTTTTTGTTTTACCTGATTACCATATTTTAGGCCAGGTACAAAATATTTTTATATCAGGTATCTCATGACGTGTATCTGTATATATGTATGTCAGTTCGTTACCCGTTATTGTAACTAACTTGATCATCTGTGACTAATATTTATTTAAGCATAATTGAAAAACTCTATATTTTACTATATCTACTTACCTTTATAATTTTTTGTAGTTCATTTTTGATTCAGACTGTTACACAAACGGTGTATTATATATATTTAATTATAATAATATTACTTTATCCCTCTCAAGTGTGTTGAAAAACGTCGTATGAGACACGTGAGCTATGATCATTACACGTCTCGGTACCATTGCTACCTTCGCCAATAGTTCGGCTAGCAATCTAGCCTCTACCCTAATGATGATGTAAGTAAAGTCTAAGTTTAACTATGATCTTTTGTAATATTGTGTTCTTATTGATGATCCGTTGAGTTGGCAGTAAGGGGCCCCGATTTTAACCCCTATATTGTCGGCGCAGCGATTCCTCTTAAAGGATCAGCAACGCGTGACTAGCAGTGTACTTGTTTGTGACCATAAATAACCATCTATAAATTCAATTTGATATTACGTCATTTTATCATTACTGGGACAATTTAAATGAGCCATTGTGTTTCCAAATTTAGTTTTAAGGGTTTATATACCAAATTGCAATCTTAGTTTAAGAATGTGAGAGCCTTTTTGGGGTCTCGTGCATTTTATGAAAATGTATGGTTGGTATGTTCTATGGTTAAACCACAGTCAAGTTTAAACAAAGTGTTGATGTGTATTTGTGTCATTTCATGGATATAAGGATATATTTATGGTCGATATCGCTGATATTGTACACGAATCCATAAAAAAAAAATCGTGTTTTTTTGTCAAATAACAAATTCGTCCCGTGTGCTTCGTGCAACTAAAAAAACTCGTGCAAAATCACCACGAAAAATAGCCATACAAATTCGCTGTCCTCCGACATTACTAAAAATAGCCATACAAATTCGCTGTCCTCCGACATTACTAAAAATAGCCATACAAATTCGCTGTCCTCCGACATTACTAAAAATAGCCATACAAATTCGCTGTCCTCCGACATTACTAAAAATAGCCATACAAATTCGCTGTCCCCCGACATTACTAAAAATAGCCATACAAATTCGCTGTCCTCCGACATTACTAACAACTTCTTTATAAAGCCTTAGTAGCCTAGTTTAATCTGAAAAACCCGTATCGAAGTGAAAAAATTGCTTTTGAAAAAATAACCGTCGAATTTTTAAAGTAATCATTATCCGACTTCAATAAAGGTGATTCTGTTTTAGAACCGTATGTATGTATGTATATCCGCGATTTTCTCAAAAACGTCTGATCCGATTTGGATGAAATTATCGTTATATAAATACATATTTTTCACGGAAGATTTTAGTATATAATATATTAGGATCTGATAAAGATCTTCGGAGATAGACAACGGAACTCTTCAATAACTAACAGCAAATGACCCGCGATTGCTGCGATCGTATGTTTACGTATTCCATTGAAGTCGGTTCTTGTTTCTTTGGAAAATATATATATATAAATGTTTATGCATATTTCTATAATTTTCTCTATAAATATAGCACAGAGATACATATCAACAGTTTGTTTATGTGATAATAAGGTAGATTAACGCCATATAAATAGCAATTTGTTTTATTTGTACATAGACTCGATTACACGATTTTACCTCTAGTTAAATAAATTATTAACATTGTTTTAGATTATTTTTATTTTTATCCCTATTTAATGCTTAACTTTCTACTGGTGTCATTATTAATAAATAACTATTCATTTTATTAGAATATTGTTTTCTTATAACTGATTGCCTAGTTGAAAAACTCACTAGCACTGAGAAAATATCACTAACACTTTGCCCGACCTGGGAATCGAACCCGAGACCATACGCTCAGCAGTCGTGTTTGGGACTACTAGACGAAAGAGGCAGTCTACTTGTATTATAATGTACCTACTATTATTAAACAAAATGATAATACTGCCTCGTTGTTCGTTCTAGTGGTCCCAAGCGCGACTGCTGAGCATGAGGTCTCGGGTTCGATTCCCCGGTCGGGCAAAGTGTTATTGAGTTTTTCTGATAGAAAATACTCAGTAGCAGCCCGGAGTTTGGAATTGTGCTCGGTAGATGGCAATAGGCGCACCACCTATTACATGGGACTTAATAACAGCATTGGTGATATGTGGGTGTACAATTGTGTACAACTCTGCCTATCCCTTAAGATTAAGAACATTAATACCGTTATTACACAACCAAAACATTATCTGAACCCAGATTCACTACTTATTCTGATATATATCTATTTACCTTGTAGACAAAAAGAGCGTCAACTTAATTAAACATAATTCGCTGCGTCTGCGCCGGCTCTGGTGTCGCAATCGTTCTGGTCGGCTGCCGGCGCCGGACCGACCTTCCGTTTTCACTGTAGCTAAGGCTAGGTCACACTGTACGCAGGCTGCTTGTGATAGCCACTCGTGATCGACAACCAGATGCTGATTGTGGCGGAAAAAATTGGATCTACGTTTGGCCACCAACTCGCCTCATCCTAAGCGACGGTGTTGCTGAGGATGGAGCACGTATATCCAGAATAAATCTATTCATTCTTAAGTAGAGTGCATAGATTTGGGGAGAACGACAGTCAGGGAATTGATGCAACTGCCCAGACCCGTTGCCCACAACGGTTGTGCCGGACTACATCCCGAAACACGACTAGGTCGCTTCACGGCATGGCTTCGTCCGGTGGGTGGTAACTAGCCGCGGCCGAAGCCACAACTCTGGTGGGAACCAGAGTTGAGTCGCCTGTTTTGCACCACCCAGGGGCCACGTGTAGGGATTTCGTTTTAAGGGTGCACTCCTACGGAGGCGGGCAACTCAGCCCCCAAAACGACGAAATAGAGAGAAAGAAAGAAGATGTAGCGACAGCTATCTCGCTACATAGATACTACGCACATAACACGGTACATCGCGCAATCAAAATTGGCGGCAAATCTGCATATACAACCGCCCGACATTAACCGTCGGGCCGTGGTCCGCCAGGCAATATCATTCGCCTGGTTGGAGGATCCTCCCTTTTCAAGGACGAACACCACACCTCGTTCTTCCATAAACATAATATTTTAAATGATTTTTATACATGTTCAGGCCATATAATGCCAATATTAATCATTATTTTCTAAGGATAACATTGAAAAATAATAGACACGAGCAGGACTAGAACCCGCGGCTTTTGACGTACTGCCACCGTACGTATTCTTGCCGCTGATAAAGAACTCGGTAGTCGGCATGAGAAGCTTGTGTGTGCCTAGCCTAACTGTCCAGCTGGCTGCTTATCTCCTGTGCTGCAATATCCGTTGTGTCTGTCTGATACTGTTTTTACTGTATTTCGTAAGGTAGTGAACAAATCAGAGCAAGAAGGATCCATAAAAAGAATTGGTTTTAACTTTAAGAGTTGGGGTGTTCAATTTTTGTATATTTTTTAATTACAGTAATTACTTTATATAAGTAATGCCAATAAATGTGGCATTACTTATATAAAGTAATTACTGTTTAATCTAATAAACTCGAGGTTTATAGGTCCGAGATTTTACGAAATAAAAAGACTAATTATTTTGGTAATGTTTGTATGAAAAAAACTATCGAACTAACTTCAATGAGCGCGCGGTTGACTCAGTGAGCGTTCGATTCCCGCACGCAATGATTTGTTTTGGTATGTGTGTGATGTGTGTTTATAATTATTAATGCACCTATGAAACGGGAGAAGGCAATGGGGGGGGGGGGGGCACAAGAGAACTAGACGGTGAACATAATACAATTGTTCCCAGTATTTATGAAATAACGTTTTGATAGCCGGGTGGGTCCCTCTGGGGATTATATTGGGGCCTTTCTTCAAATGTCATAATCTAAGTAAGAGAGTCGTGATACAAGTAAAAATAATTAAAACCACCTTCAGTAAACTATACACAACTATGCGATTACATTCAAGAGTTTCATTGTCAATCTCCGAAATTCTTCATCAGGTATTCACCAAATTTATATGGGACTTCTGAAGAATAGTCATTCAAAAATATTAATTTAAATCGTTTCACGCGTTAAGTGTATTTCAAAACATAGCATCACGCTTGCATTCCATGAAGGGCTAAGCACCAAATTTCATCAATTCTGCCCTTTACTGGACTCACTTCCAAACTCTACTGCCTGTTCTAACATTTACTGGTTGCTACTGAGAATTTTATGATGGGAGGGGCTCGTGGCTAAATAATATTTACTATTTATTTATTTATAATACACAGAAACAACAATCAATAGATATGACAGCGCGGTTGGCGCAGTGGTCGAGAGACCGACTGCTGCGCTGCGTGTCGCAGGTTCGATTCCTGCACGGAGCAAATATTTGTAAGATCTACGGATAATTGCTCCGGGTCTGGGTGTTAGTGTGCTTGTGAGATTATATGTCTGTAAACGCACCCACGATACAGGAAGAAAGAACTAGTGTGGGGCAACGTTAAAAAAAAAAAAAATTGAAGTGTCTGTTTGTAATGCCAAAATAAAAGATTTTTTAAGGTCATATAGTTATTTGCACGATAAATATCACAAAAATGTGTTTTTTTTAATTTTTGTCTGTAATCTGTATGTTTGTTCCGGGTAATCTTCGAAACAGCAGGACCAATTCTGATAAGTATCAATTAATGTTCACCGGTTACTACTCACGTGCATTTTTCGGGATTGCCCGAATAGTTTCTAGTTCGGTTTGACTCGCGACATCGCCGCGGGCTCAGCTCATGATTAAGGGCTCCGTTCGAGTTGGGAACTAGTCGGGCAATCCCGAAAAATGCACGTGAGTAGTAACCGGTGAACATTAATTCATATGAATATGTCTCACGAAAGTTTTTATACAAAAAAAAACTGATAAGATTTTACTGTCAGGTAGCTGCTTATATAAGGAGTAACTTAGGCTCCTAGTCGAAAATATTTAAGGGAAGGGCTCGATCCTTAGTCATGAGCTGAGCCCGCGGCGATGTCGCGAGTCAAACTAGTCGGAGAATCCCGAAAAATGCCCGTGAGTTGAAACTGGTGAACATTAATTAATATGAATGTGTTTCACGAAAGTTTTTATTTATTATAATGTCAAGTTAAATGTAATTACAAATGAACTCGATAAAGTTTTGATACCTATTTTAAATTTCAGAAAGGCGGGAACTGGATATACCATAATAATTATAGGAGGAGTTACTTATTAATACAGTATTAACTACTAATTACTATCGGTTTTCATCAAATGAGACTTACTGTTCCTTCTGGGTGAATTACACAAATAGTGTCACATGCGGTCTGTGGTCGTCTTAAACCTTGTGGTCAAATATTCGGCTACCACCGAACGTGACACTATTCATATTATTTGTGGGAACTTGGTATTTTGTACGTAATCTGTGGTCTTAAAAAGGGCGTCATTATAAAATAATATCTGCAGTTGTGTAGTACCAGATGACCTTAATGGTATAATGGTACTACATTCGCGTATTCCCCTTCTAAATAGTTTGTTATATTGGCTGTTTATATACGCCATAATATTAGTACGCCGTAATACCAGTGCTGCGATACCTTTTTCACAGCGTTTACTGAGTAATGTCCGGGTTTGGCACAGGTGGGACACACACACTTTTCCTTGTTAGAGCAAACATTTAAATTTGAAATTTTGATCAGATTAAAGGACATTATTCTCTGGGCACTACTGGCATCTACACCGGATATACAAAACGCTGGAACGGAACACATAATTCCAAAAAAAAGTCATTTCTTTTTTTCATATTTTTTTAATTCATTTATATTCATTTGTTTTAAGTTAAGTTTTTGTGTTATTTTTTTTTCTATTTTTCTTTATTGTTGTGTGTCTTGTGTCTGTGTAAATAAAAAAGAACATTCTTTCTTTCTGCCTTCTTTCCATATTCTTTATTATAAAGAGGAGTACTCTTAGGGGCTTAAGGTCATGTGACGAGGAAAGTTTTGAGTATGAATGTAGATGGCTATAAGAGTAGAGGAAGACCGAGGAAGCGATGGATGGATTGTGAAAAGGAGTGACCGACGATATGACAGCTAATAGAGATGTACGGAAGAAGGATACATGCTGCGCCGACCCCAAATAAATTGGGAAAAGAGCAGGGGGATGATGATGTAAGGAATTTATTAGATATTGGAATAGGCATGATGACAGATTTTGAAATCTCCTTTTTTAATGTAGGTACACGTCTACTATATCCGAAAAACACATAATTTCAGCAATAAACTAAGTTTCAACGCAAATTATTGCATTTTAATCGATCTAACTTTATTTAACCGCGAAAACGCTGCTGGGTGTCATGGCGCCGTCTTGACGTCATAAGTTGAAGCCATAATGTACGGTGATGATTGAAATTTGACTGAGGCGTGACGTCATTCGCTGTGATTGACGTTTCAGCTAACATGGCCGATTGCAGCATTTTATACTTTTATTTTATGGAATACTAATTAATCTTAATGTTTTTAATAAAACTAGGTATTTTTTTAGAACCCTGTGTGCCTATATTTACCTCTAAAACTATTTATACTATGGTTCTTTAATACTCTCATCATGCCTATTATTAACTTCAAGAGTAACCCTGCCTGATGCATGCTTAACAAAAAGCTTTTGTAAATTTTGTATTATCTCTCTGTCCCAAATCAACCGGTTGTCAACTGAAATCTAAGCATCATATGTCACGATTACACGCTCAAGTTAAGTGGTATTATTATATAACATAACATAAAAACATACAGTTGCGACAAGGCCGAACCTGATGCACGGACCGATAAGAATTGTGAACTAAACATTAATCCACTTTATTCTCAAGAAGTGGTCTGTGACCTGCATTGCAAGGTGTGACCATTTCAATAGCTAAGAGTAACCCATAAATTGAGATAAGGGTATCTCAATTTATTTGAGTTCGGCGCAGCATAAATTCTTCTTCTACTTTCTAATTGTGTTGAAATTGCAAGCTGCTAAAGTTTTGGATATGTTTTATGACCGGCCTGCCTGATGTCAACCCTGATTGGGAATGTTGTTGTTGGTTGTAACGGCCACCGATACGGTCTCCTTCTAGCTATGTCACACCAAATGTTATCCATGCGCCAGGTTCTGATGTTATCCTATTATCACACTCCACTAACCGGGCCAAATTAATTCCTTACACAAATGACCTTCACCTATTTTATGAACTGCCGCATTCCATTGATGAAGCCATTTATTTATTTGAAAAAAAAAAAATCTCAACCATACCTACTTAATACCTGTTTTGTAAGGATTTGAAATTATCACCTGTGTGTTCACACCGGTAGCGATAATATCACTGTTCTGCTAAGGATTTTGTATGAATCTTTCCACATATTTCCTTTACACTTGATAATTAATTTAATTGCGCACATCCCTTGGTAGTTTGTCTTTAAATATTTGGCGCAGTTGTGATAGAATTATACCGATAAATCTTTCAAACGCATTGCGTAGAAAAATCTAGGTACAAGTGATATATTTTTGCGGTCTTCAGCAGGATTCGAAACTTCGCCTCGCGGATAAATACTCCAGGTGCTCCGCCAACTAAAAAATACCGACCTTGGTTCACTATACCGAATTCTCATTCAGTCATCTGTATAGAGACAGAATAGATGGCGATGACGTCGCCATAAGACGTATTAAAATGTGGAAGAAGAATTCGGAGTAGTGAGCAGAGGTCGAGATGGCTTAGCGATCAGAGCGATTGGAGTATTTATCCAGGAGGCGCAGGTTCGAATCCTGCTCACGACCGTATTCTTTTTCCATTTAATATTATAACTTTAGAGTTCGCTAACGCGTTAATGCATTTCAAAGCAATTTTGCTCTTTTTTTTGTTTTCCTTAAAGCTGTGAATTCATAACTCATAACGCGATAATTAGTCATGGGTGTAAGCCTCAACCATTTACCCACTATAATACGAGGCAGTTGGATTAGCGTGTTAGGGTATTCTCAGTAACAGTTGGAACTTTAGGGCTTTTACACAGTAGACTCACCACCAGGCACACAGGCTCGATGCATGAGTGAACACCATCAAAATAAATCAACATGACTGATGAAGTCCATCTGATGGTTGCCGTGATTACAACCCATTCTTCATTAATTTCTATTAATTATGACATACGATTTCTATCTATAATTAGCACTAATAAAAGATCTATTAAAAAAGATATATCCGTTATCATCGAATTATGATAAATGACCATCAGTCATTTTTTAACCTACGACCCTAAAAGACGTGTCGGTGTTTAAATTCATAAAAAAACTTAATAATATTTTTTAAGATGAGCGTCGCCGCTTCCGGGAACCTCTAAGTAAATTAAATGAAACCAGAATATAAAATAATATTGATAATGATAAAGTATAAACTAAACATAGACATACTCTATGTTTAATTTATGCTATCTATAATTATACTGCTTCATTTAGCGGGCCCCGGATGCGATCATCTTAAAAATATTAATTAATAGGTTATTTTAATGAAGTAAAAAGGCCGAGAGTTTTTTTTTACTTTTTGGATTAAATTTTTTGGGTCGATGTGAAATATTGTAAAATATATGATGCAATGTTACCGCTACAAATTTCCAGACCAGTGAGTTATCCAAATCACCTGAAGATTGTAGCACTTTAAACTGGAGCTGCATCACTCCGCTCGCGCCGATGATGTGCTCAGTGTCGGAAGTACTCGTGTGTTTCCGCCACTCGTCTTTACATCTTCAGTCTTTATTTTATCATGGTCACGCATGGTTATCGAACTCGCATATAGATTTTTGTAGAAAGAAAAATACTGGAGTGCTTATCCGGGACGCCGGTTGGAATTCCTGTCACGACCGTATATCTCATTCCACAAAAATGTATATTTTTAGGTATTGTGTTACCCAGTAACTGGTCTGTAGCGGTACGACAGTAACTCTATGTAAAACAAATTCCCTCTGCCCTTATCCCAATTTATTTGGGTCGGCGCAGCATGTATTCTTCTTCCATACATACTCTCTATTTGTACTGGAATGCTGCTAAAGTTTCGGCAATGTAAAATACTGGTAGATATTATACTATACATATTTGGTTAGACTATAAGCTGACTTAAAATTATTTGGGAAAAAAAAATTAACTGATCGGATAAAAGCATTGTAACGTTCACCCGTTGTAAAAATAATGTTATTCCATAATCATACTTTTATCGATCTTCAAATAATGAAGGTTAATTTAATAGCAATGCTCTAAAATGTTTTAAATGGAATTATAATTAACTTCCTGTACAGTAGGTAGCACAGTACAGTGGCTAGCCTTCGTCGTATTACCGAATAATGTAACAACATATTGAGCATGCGTTACGGTATGTGTGGACTATGAGAGGGGGGCCTTGCAAAAAAAAAAGACCTGGCTTTCACGTTCCTGTTGGCTGCGCGGCTAAGTTTCTGGGTTCGATTCTCAGGTCGGGCAACGTCTTTATCAGTTAGGAAATTCTCACGAAAAGAAATAAGTTTGGAATTGTGCCCGGTAGATGGCAATAGGCTCACCACCTATTACATGGAATTTATAAGGGTATTTGTGAAATATGGATGTGTAATGTTCGGGGATACAAGCGTGAATGCGTGATGATATTATACTTTATTAATAAACATCGGAATACGCAACGTTGCAAGTCATGCCAATTGCCATTTAGAACCTAAATCGCAACTTTTCAGTGTCTTATAGGAAAAATTGCATTGAAATATATCTTACGGGTCTCGAGAAAATCGTGATCAAAAAATCATGAGAACTAATTAGGAAATATAAAAAAAAAGTATTTAAGTTGGTTAAAATTAAAACTGCGTAACATAACGTAACGTAGCCTCACAATATTTTCCGGTTATACAAATTATATGAACAATATTTCGCCCCCGCCATGTTGCCGCGACCTTTCGTTTCGCGTGCTGCAACTGACATTTCACCGCGTTTTGGCGCCAACCGCGCGCGTTTACAATTCTGTCTTTATTTTTAAAAAGTATTTTTTATTTGTTTGTGGTTCGATTGTGAACTTTTTGTTTTCATTATTTTTTGTATTTAGTTGCAATTGTTTTTTATTTTTGTGTATTGAATTAGATTACATTCAAACTATGTGAATGTTTGTGTAAAAGTGAAGTGAGTTATTGTTAGAAAAATTTGCGGCGTTACTCAGGTTGGTTGAAAGTTATTTTTTTAAGGTTATTGTTATTTGATTTTTTGCTATTGGCCTTACTTTTTTATAACCCCGAAATAATCAACATAGTCTTATATTACTTCGAAATTTAAATGAACGTGATTTCGGTTTGCCTCTAGAATAAAATTACTCAATTCTACATAAATATACTGTAGGCATTATGCAAAATAATCTTATTTGTATTTTAATTAGGTATCAACTTACTTATTATTATATAAAGATTTTTGCAATCATATTCAAAATATTTTAAGCTTACATGTTCACGCCCGCATTAGTTTATGGGTTAGGCAGTACTGTTTTACCGTAAAATGACAGTTATAGCCTCATGAAATCGTGTATATTGTCATTTTCAATACTCACGTGCATTCTTCGAATTTGACTTGAAATCGCCGCGGGTTCAGCTCATGACTAAGGGCTCCGTTCGAGTTCGAAACTAGTCAGGTAACCCCGAAGAATGCGCGTGAGTAATAACCGTTGAACAATAATTAACATTAAGTGTCTGACGAAAGCTATTATACAAAAAAATTCAAGAGTTAAGATCTTTACTATATATTTACTATATGTCTTCAGGTATAATTCTATGGATATATTAAGACCGTGAACGGTGTGTAAACCCGTGTCCTATAGATCGGTACCTACTCCACCTGCTCTACTGAACCAAGGGGTACGAGTCACTCATGATAAATGATAAATGATTATATTTCTGTAAATAGATCTGTTGAAGACGCTTTTACAAGTCATAGACATAGACTGTCTGGCGGTTTTGAGTTCTTTTGTGTGGCCCTTGCAAATGTCCTTCTGATCTGGTATCGTCTTGTAACGGGTCGTTGAGCTCCCTTAGTTATGGTTGAGCTACACGTCACCTTAAAGCTGCTATGGCTCTTTCCTCAAAAGGCCATTCCAGACGATCCCTGCATGGTTACACTCACATAGTTATGTACTATGTCTGGACTTTAAAAAAGGCGTTGACCGCTTGTTTCGGCATTTCTTCTCAGAGGTAGGAAATTCAGTTAGGAAATGCCGTCATCAACTAGTTTCTAGAAAATGACTTGTAAAAGTGTCTTCAAAAAATGTCTTCCATTTACAGAAATAAAATCATTTATTATTTAGCCAATTTTTACAGTTCGAAACATGAGGGGGTTTTTTCAGAATAAATCCCGACCGGCTTAAAGAATAAATGGGTGGCATTGTTAAAGGGCGGCGAAATCTTATGCCTATTTTTATGGTTTTTCGTGGGTTGATTTTTGGTCTAAAATACCTCGTTGGTCTAGTGATCCCAAGCGCGACTGCTGAGCAGGAGGTCTAGGGTTCGATTCCCGGGTCGGGCAAAGTGTTATTGGGTTCTGTCTGTTAGAAAATAATCAGTAGCAGCCCGGAGTTTGGAATTGTGCCCGGTAGATGGCAGTAGGCTCACCACCTATTATATAGGACTTAATAACAGCATTGGTGAAATGTGGGTGTAAAACTGTGTATACCTCTGTCTACCCCTTCGGAGAATACAGGCATGATGCTATGATTTTTGTCGCGCGCAGTATTAGGGACGAATTTCTTCGTTTACAAAAAATATAATTAATTAAAATAGATAAAACTAAATGTAGCTGTGACATGACGTCACAAATTGAATTTAAGTTGATCTAAAAAAAAAAAAACAGCTGTGAGTAGAGGATTTGGCCCGGTTGAATCATCCGCGAGCACAGGTGTAAATCAGGCAATTGCAGCTTACCGAGACGGCAGCGTGACCCGAGACGGTTTTGACGCAGAATGTCCGACGCAGACATTCTGCGTTGCAAAATGTAAGGTTGAAAAAAAAAGTCATACTCGCGAAATGTCCAATTAGTAGAATGTTCTATTCTAATCAAAAGGTCTGTTTCTAAAAAAGAACCGATCCGCAAATTCTCAGGTTCGCATTACGTCCAATCCGATTCTCAAAATCAGGTTTTTTTCATTGGCATTTTTTATTACTATTTTTTTTACTTATTAACCTATCTTACCCGGGACAATGTAAGGTTTCTAACGATACCCCATACATCTAAATCGGTTCAGGCGTTAAGAAGTTATGATGGAATAAAAAACTCACAAACATACATATTACATACCTACATGAATTCAAGATATGTCTTTGAAAAAGCATTAACGCATGCTTAGCGAACTCTAAAGTTACAATATTAAATGGAAAAAGAATACGGTCGCGAACAGGATTCGAACCTGCGCCTCCCGGATAGATACTCCAGGCGCTCTGACCAACTAAGCCATCTCGACCTCTGCTCACCACCGCGAATTCTTCTTCCATATTTTAATATCGCGCCTGGAGTATCTATCCGGGAGGCGCAGGTTCGAATCCTGTTCGCGACCGTATTCTTTTTCCATTTAATATTGTAACTTTAGAGTTCGCTAAGCATGCGTTAATGCTTTTTCAAAGACATATCTTGAATTATTAAGGTAATTGCATTCTTTACGACATTGTATTAACTGCAAAGTTAGTCGTGTCGGTTCGGTCACTTGTAAGTACTGAATTGATTGCAATGACGTCGTCATAAGACGTGTTAAAATATGGAAGAAGAATTCGCGGTGGTGAGCAGAGGTCAAGATGGCTTAGTTGGTCAGAGCGCCTGGAGTATCTATCCGGGAGGCGCAGGTTCGAATCCTGTTCGCGACCGTATTCTTTTTCCATTTAATATTGTAACTTTAGAGTTCGCTAAGCATGCGTTAATGCTTTTTCAAAGACATATCTTGAATTATTAAGGTAATTGCATTCTTTACGACATTGTATTAACTGCAAAGTTAGTCGTGTCGGTTCGGTCACTTGTAAGTACTGAATTGATTGCAATGACGTCGCCATAAGACGTGTTAAAATATGGAAGAAGAATTCGCGGTGGTGAGCAGAGGTCGAGATGGCTTAGTAGGTCAGAGCGCCTGGAGTATCTATCCGGGAGGCGCAGGTTCGAATCCTGTTCGCGACCGTATTCTTTTTCCATTTAATATTGTAACTTTAGAGTTCGCTAAGCATGCGTTAATGCTTTTTCAAAGACATATCTTGAATTATTAAGGTAATTGCATTCTTTACGACATTGTATTAACTGCAAAGTTAGTCGTGTCGTTTCGGTCACTTGTAAGTACTGAATTGATTGCAATGACGTCGCCATAAGATGTGTTAAAATATGGAAGAAGAATTCGCGGTGGTGAGCAGAGGTCGAGATGGCTTAGTTGGTCAGAGCGCCTGGAGTATCTATCCGGGAGGCGCAGGTTCGAATCCTGTTCGCGACCGTATTCTTTTTCCATTTAATATTGTAACTTTAGAGTTCGCTAAGCATGCGTTAATGCTTTTTCAAAGACATATCTTGAATTATTAAGGTAATTGCATTCTTTACGACATTGTATTAACTGCAAAGTTAGTCGTGTCGGTTCGGTCACTTGTAAGTACTGAATTGATTGCAATGACGTCGCCATAAGACGTGTTAAAATATGGAAGAAGAATTCGCGGTGGTGAGCAGAGGTCGAGATGGCTTAGTTGGTCAGAGCGCCTGGAGTATCTATCCGGGAGGCGCAGGTTCGAATCCTGTTCGCGACCGTATTCTTTTTCCATTTAATATTGTAACTTTAGAGTTCGCTAAGCATGCGTTAATGCTTTTTCAAAGACATATCTTGAATTATTAAGGTAATTGCATTCTTTACGACATTGTATTAACTGCAAAGTTAGTCGTGTCGGTTCGGTCACTTGTAAGTACTGAATTGATTGCAATGACGTCGCCATAAGACGTGTTAAAATATGGAAGAAGAATTCGCGGTGGTGAGCAGAGGTCGAGATGCCTTAGTGGTCAGAGCGCATGGAGTATCTATCCGGGAGGCGCAGGTTCGAATCCTGTTCGCGACCGTATTCTTTTTCCATTTAATATTGTAACTTTAGAGTTCGCTAAGCATGCGTTAATGCTTTTTCAAAGACATATCTTGAATTATTAAGGTAATTGCATTCTTTACGACATTGTATTAACTGCAAAGTTAGTCGTGTCGGTTCGGTCACTTGTAAGTACTGAATTGATTGCAATGACGTCGCCATAAGACGTGTTAAAATATGGAAGAAGAATTCGCGGTGGTGAGCAGAGGTCGAGATGGCTTAGTTGGTCAGAGCGCCTGGAGTATCTATCCGGGAGGCGCAGGTTCGAATCCTGTTCGCGACCGTATTCTTTTTCCATTTAATATTGTAACTTTAGAGTTCGCTAAGCATGCGTTAATGCTTTTTCAAAGACATATCTTGAATTATTAAGGTAATTGCATTCTTTACGACATTGTATTAACTGCAAAGTTAGTCGTGTCGGTTCGGTCACTTGTAAGTACTGAATTGATTGCAATGACGTCGCCATAAGACGTGTTAAAATATGGAAGAAGAATTCGCGGTGGTGAGCAGAGGTCGAGATGGCTTAGTGGTCAGAGCGCATGGAGTATCTATCCGGGAGGCGCAGGTTCGAATCCTGTTCGCGACCGTATTCTTTTTCCATTTAATATTGTAACTTTAGAGTTCGCTAAGCATGCGTTAATGCTTTTTCAAAGACATATCTTGAATTATTAAGGTAATTGCATTCTTTACGACATTGTATTAACTGCAAAGTTAGTCGTGTCGGTTCGGTCACTTGTAAGTACTGAATTGATTGCAATGACGTCGCCATAAGACGTGTTAAAATATGGAAGAAGAATTCGCGGTGGTGAGCAGAGGTCGAGATGGCTTAGTTGGTCAGAGCGCCTGGAGTATCTATCCGGGAGGCGCAGGTTCGAATCCTGTTCGCGACCGTATTCTTTTTCCATTTAATATTGTAACTTTATACCTACATGAACCCTAAAAAACATAACTCTTTACTTGAGCAGTCGTGTAAAAAAACCAATTGCAGCTTAACCTCGATCGATTGATACGGGATGGGATGTTCTGCAGCCACAATCCCATCACCATAACTCATCCAAGATAAATTAAGTAATGACAGTTTGTAAATAGTCCATTGTAGCATATAGGAACAGAGCCTTTTCTATGTATTGCGCTTACATGGTACAGTCGGCATTAAAAGTAAAGTGACATTAGAAGGTTCAAAATAAACTGAACTTTACAATAAAACAACTTTTAACCGGATTAATCACGTGTATTAATTCGGTTTTTGTTGAAACGTCAGGAAAAACAAAAACCAATAATACACGCGATTAATCCGGTTAAAAGTTGTTTTATTATAATGTGTAGTGATCGCGTAAACTAAGATATTACTATAAACTGAGCTGTTTGGAAAAATGCAATGTCTGCTTTTTTTAATTATAAGAAATTTGTAAATTGTATTGCACTTTTTCTGAATAAAATTTTATTTATTTAATCAAACTTACATCAATCATCATCAGTCGTGGTGTCCGATTAGTTGCGGGACCGCTTCGTGAACAACAGGTTGTGGGTCAAACCTGGCATGTACCAGTGTGACTTTTTCAATGTCATATGTACTTTCTTAGTTAATCTAAGACATCACAGACATACGGTGAAGGAAAACATCGTGAGGAAACCTGGACTTATCTAATAGTCTGAAATCCTTTTTTCCTGATAGTAAAACTTAAGTTAAAAATCACGTTTGAAAGTATATCCGATAGATGGCACTAGGCTCACCACTTATGACATGCGACTCAAATATCATCATCATCCCTCTGCCCTTATCCCAATATATTTGGGGTCGGCGCAGCATGTATTCTTATTCCATGCATCTCTATCAGCCGTCATATCGTCAGTCACTCCTTTTCTCATCTTTAACACAATCCATCCATCTCTTCCTCGGTCTTCCTCTACTCTTATAGCCATCTACATTCATACTCAAAACTTTCCTCGTCACACGACTCTCATCCCTCCGCATCACATGCCCATACCATGCTAAACGATTTCTACACAACTTCTCAGTCACCGGTGCCACTCAAATAAATGATATGAAATTATTTATCCTGTATGGTTACTTGATTATGGGAGTGAAGGAAGAGGGAGGGCACCTGTGGTAGCACATACAATTTCTTCCTGTATCGTCGGTGCGTTAACAGACCACATGCACACACACCCAGACCAGGAACAGTTATCCGTAGATCATACAAATATATGCTCCGTGCATTAATCGAATCTGCGGCACGCGACCCAGCAGCCGCTCTCTCGACCACTGTGCCAAATACGCCGTCACTTGTGCACTGTAATATTCGGTAAGTGTCCGAAAATTGTGTCGAGGAGTATTTATTTACATGTAACTGGCCACTCATGGAGAAATACTAATAGATTGCATTATCATAAACACTAAACATTTTGAATTATCACTTGTTAATGTTGCAATAGGCAATATGGTGTTGCCACATGACTTAACACATTTGCACACCTTGTTAGAGTGGTTGAAATTCTTGTGCATAGACTGTAGTGTAATGTGGGAGTTATTGACCCACTATTGTTGGTAATTTGTCCTTTAGTTTTATCTAAACATAGCAGAGGCTTACATGCCCAAATTTCACTTATAAAGTATTTAGTAACATGTGCCTAAGTAAGTGGTGGGCCCATGTCCATTTATCGGGCAAAATTTTAAACATTGGTCTATTTCTCTAAAATTTCTAACAATAAATCCAAACGCTACTCACCCCGGGAGTGAACTTAGGACCTCACCTTCCAAGCAGTCGCGCTTGTGACCATTAGACCAATAAAGCAGTCTTTCTATTGACCATACAAATATTTATCCTAATTTTAATAGTTCCGGAAATCAAATTTGTAAACTAAATGCGTTTTAATAATGATACTAAATAATGGTATGTTTTAATTAAGGTTTTTATTATTATTTGCAATTTATTAAATCATCTTCTTATCGTGTGGTTGAACCACCCGTAGGTCTCCGACATGGCTTTACACACCATCGAGAACATCTCTCAGGTGTGCTGGTTTCCTCACGATGTTTTCCTTCACCATTTTAAGCAAGTGATAATTAATGTATAATACGCACATGACTTAGAAAAGTCAGTGGTGCGTGCCTTGGATTCGAACTTGCGACCTTTGACTTGTCAGCCCAACGGTCATACCACTAGGCTATCACTGATATTAAATAAAAACTTCCTTCAACGATCTATAAATAATTAATAAAATAATTGTAATTAATTGTAAGACGTAAATTAATAAAAAAAACTACTGTAATTTTAGAATTGATCTGTTTATCTGAATTGTTTCTGCAATCAGTACTGCAGATGCCAACCAAACAGATACGACAGTAATGAAAAAAAAATTAGAGAAACACATACCAATTTACATGAACTTGACCTGCATTGTTATTATCAATAAAACACGTTTTGACTTCCACTGCAACAATGACAGTTTATAGATAGATTGGTTCCATGGAGTGTTGCAATTTGATAAGGGCTGTCAACACCGAAAATGCAGATTATATTTTATTTAATAAGATTCGGAAAATCGTGTAAAAAAATTAACGATTGACACCCTGAACTTACTTTATATCGTAAGCATAAATAATAAAATGCTGTCAGGTGTTCATTTTATTACATAATGTCTTATTTACTAGATTTCATTTGATACTCATATTATTATAAAACAAAATATTTTGCTATTCCCTCTCTTTCTGATTTGTAGACGCCATATTTAAGCTGTTGCGTCAGTCATTAGCAGACACAATAGATTTTTATTGTTACAACGTACAGATCTGTACGTTACTGAGACGAAAGGTTAAATATTGTTGTTGTCACGCCTGCCATTTAACGACACGTTTTATGTTAAAATCCATCAATGCAGAGCGTGCCAAAGGAATAGACAGACATACATACACTAGAAAAACATAACCCTCCATCTTGGGCAGTCGGGTAAAAACATCTTTATGAAGTTTGGCAAGTGACAACCCTACAAGCATTGCGAGTTCGATACGATTTCTATGTCTACATCAATTGTGATGTTTTTTGTGCATTTCATTCGTACATTATCTCCATTTTATGACGGTTTCACACGGTATAACTGGTGTTTCTAAATGTTTATTCTGCTACTGTTTTGTCGACGTTTTGTGTGGTTACAAGTTAGGCAATGTCTTAAAGTCAATATGTTGCGAGATTTGCACATTTTCAATAATCATAATATGTGTATGAAATTTTTGCAAGTTTCTGCAATCTCAACCTCGAACTCCCACCAGACAAGAAGTGAAATTTAATCTTATAATATTAAATAGAATACGGTCGTGACCAGGATTCCAACCTGCGCCTCCCTGATAGATACTCCAGGCGTTCTGACCACTAAGCCATCTCGACCTTTGCTCACCTCCGCGAATTCTTCATGCACATTTTAACACGTGTTTTGGCGACGTCATTGCTATACATTCAGTCCCTATACAGGTGTCCGGGTGGCATCCTGCAGGTTCGAATCCTGGTCACGACCGTATTCTATTTCCATTTAATATTATAACTTTAGAGTTCGCTAAGCATGCGTTAATGCTTTTCAAAGATTTATCTTTAAGTGAAATTTAATGTTAACACTTGTTCCATACGTGATAGAAAAGGGTAACCCCCCTCCAAATAAATTCCTGAATGTAGAACCTCCCCAAAATTAATTCCTGGCTACGGTCTTGAGATGTAATCTTAAAAGTTTACAAGCCTACGCAGCAAAACAGTCCAAATTCCAATATATATACAGTTGGTAAGCATATTTTATACAATTATAATAAAACAACTTTTAACCGGATTAATCGCGTGTATTATTGGTTTTTGTTTTTCCTGACGTCACGAAAACTTTGCAGTTACCAATAATACACGAGATTAATCCGGTTAAAAGTTGTTTTATTTTAATGTGTAGTGATCGCGAAAACGTAAGATATAACTATATTTTATACAATAATATAAGTAACATAAAAAAATTACTACAGAGCAAATTCAATTTTAATTATTAATTACTACACATAATTATTTAATTTATATTTAACTAACGGATATCCGGCGTGTGTTACTACTTTTTTTTTTCTTTATTTTAGTGGTTGGTTTCAGTCTATAACGGACATAGGTAGAAATATTTATTGTGTTTTATATATATATATCTGCCTAGCCTTTTCCCAATTACATTGGGGTCGGCTTCCAGTCAAACCGGATGCAGCTTAATACCAGTATTTTACATGGAGCGACTGCCTATCTGTCCTCCACAACCCAGTGAGTGGGTAACAAGATATCTCGTGGTAAGACTGGCTGTCAGACTTTTAGGCCTCTGACTACCCGTAACGGCTGTCATAGATCTTAATTTGACATTTGTGTTTTATATATAAAGATACCTAAATAGATCGCACGTAACAAGAGCCAGAATCAATCACTTTATTTATTGACAAGCATTGTGGTCAGTTGTACCACAATAATATTTAGTGGTCGCGGCCGAGTGGTTGAATTCGAGAGCCGGTCTTAAAAGTCGTAGAGGTCAAGGTATACTGACGAAATTATTTGTCTTGTTGAAATATGATTTATACAACAAATAGAGTTGAGATTGTTGTCGGTGACAATATTGAACAGCATATTTCAATAATGTTTTTGTTTTGTCGTGGTTACCGAGTGCTCGTCTCTTGAGTCACAGATCGTGGGTTTAAACCTGTATCAATGTAACTTTTTCAATGTCATATATATTATGTATTTTCTTACCTAATCAAAGACACGCGGTGATGGAAAACAAAGTGAGGAAACCTGGAATTATTTGTTTGAAATTGAGCTAGCGTGGTGATCAATGCTCGTGCCTTCTCCGTCTGTGAAGAGGCCCGCGCCCTGCAGTGGGACAAGATATAATATATCCTTCTGTTCCTATTTACTTGGTAAAACGTATCATCATCACCCCTGCCCTTATCCCAGTTTATTTGGGGTCGGTGCAGCATGTATTATTCTTCCACTTTCTAATTGTTTTTGAAATTGCATGCTGCTAAAGTTTTGGCAATGTTTTATGAGCGGCCGCCTGCCTGACGTCAACCCTCATTGGGAATGTTGTTGTTGGTGGTAACCGCCACCAATACGGTCTCCTTCTAGCTATGTCACACCAATACCCATGCGCCAGGTTCTGATGTTATCTTACTATCACAATCTACTAACCGGGCCATACTTGGTAAAACGTATAAACTGAGTAAATCGAGGAGGTCAGATACGCAGTCGATCATTGTAGAATATAGCAAGTAAGCTGCATTTGGTTAGATTGGAAGCCGACCTCAACGTAGCTTGAAGTAGTCGGAAGAAGACACAGACAGGACGGCGGTCATAGATCTGAATTTGACAACCGAGACCGACGGTTTAACGTGCTTTCCGAGGCACGGAGGAGTCTCGGTATGAAATAATGGTCACCCATCCACAGACCGACCGCGGCAAGAGCAGTTTAACTTCGATCGATCGATCTGTGTGGCTGTTACTTAGCCACTAGTCTGAAATTAAATCATATATTTAGGTAACTTTATAATTAACCACCGGACGATTTGATTTTATTGTCAACCCATTTCTGGCTGTTATCTCACTACAGTTGAAAATTAGCGTTGCCAGATCTGCTTTCTAAATGTTGGGACTTAACTAGAAAAGCAGTGGGGTCCAGGATGAAAAAATCAGGACCCAGAAAAAATACACATCAATAAATTTACATATCTGTATTTCTAAATCAACTCCAATCTTAATACAGTGAGATAAAAAGAGCGGGATTTTGGGCGTCCCACTCAGGGTACTGGCGGGACGCGTCCCGAGAGACTTGAAAAGCGGGACATTTGGCAACACTATTGTAAATAATAATTTCGGTTGAAATTCTCCAAAATCAGACTAGATAATTTACTTTTTATTTCTAGAAAGGTCAAGGGTTAAAGACGTGTTTTAAGAATAATAAATAATCATTGCTTATAGTGTTTATAGTCAATAAAATTTTAGTAACACTCAGTTTACTTTTACAAATACTTTTACAATCAACAAATACATTTCAAGGCCTGTCTAATTCTTAGATTAGTATGCAAATTCACACACATCTTTACGTATTTCGTCAATTATTTAGATATTGAATAACAATGGCCGTGAATTCAGAATTTGTTGTTGTAATAACGTTTAAACTTATAGATTTATATTTAGAATATTCTGTGGATCTAAAATGGCCACTTTGAGAATTTCTTCTCAAAATGAATCATCATTTGAATTGAATAACTTCTTAAGATTCTGCTCTTTGATACATTAGCAATTACTGTTTTGTCAGCCATTTTACGAATCTCCATAGACAACTGTCAAATAGATGAATTAATGTTTATTAATTGTACGCAAATCATATTAAGATTTTGTCCATGAAGTGACCATTTTACGATTTGTGAAATGAATCATATTAGGACTCTATTATGATACAGCCAAAAGTGGCCTTTATAGACCCCTTGGTATTTATATTTTATTTTATACCTAATTTACGAAATTGTAGGCGAAGAAAATTAAACACTATTTAACACGTGATTTGGCTCAGAATTATTGCTGTCACTGTCACATATGTGACAATCAAACTGCGTCTGCAAGAGAGAGACGAGAACATAGCTAGAAAAGCGAATAGTACATATCTATGTGAGTGTAACCATGCAGGGATCGTCTGGAATAGCCTTTTGAGGAAAGAGCCATAGCAGCTTGGAGGTGACCTGTTCTGTCTGACGGCACGCATGCATCAGTCATCGTGTAGCTCAACCATAACTAAGGGAGCTCAACAGACAAGAACATCTCTCAGGTGTGCTGGTTTCCTTACGATGTTTTCTTTTACCGTTGAGTATTATAATTATGATCTATGACCGTTGCATGCAAGTTATTTTTTTATTTTTTTAAAACGTTGCCCCACATTAAGTGACGTGCATTGCATATAGGCAAATAGGCAGTGCCTACGTCAAAAAAATACCTAAATAAAACCTATATCACAGCAAACTGTGATATAGGTTGTATTTAGGTAATTTTTAGACATTCCAGGAATGTCTACCTGTATCGTGGGTGCGTTTACAAACACATAACCTCACACACACACACCCCGACCCGGAACAATTATCTGTAGATAGTACAAATATTCGCTTCGTGCAGGAATCTGCGACACGCGGCGCAGCAGCCGGTCTCTCGACCACTGCGCCAACAGCAACGTCGTCGTCGAGTATTATCACATTATTACTAAGAGAGAAAGACTTTTATATCAGAACAACTAAATTAAACTTAGGACCTCACGCTCATTAGCTTCCCTTACGACCACTGGACCATACGGGCAGTCTATGCACAATGGAAATAAAATTCGGAATACAGCCAAAATATATTTTAAATGTCCTGTTTTGCTTTCAAATGTTATGTATTTACATAAATTACATAAATCTATTTAAATATTTTAAATGTTGCGTGTTACTGGCCCAGATTATTAAATTAACATTTTTATGTACATTGAGAAATGCCTAATATTATAAAAATATAATGTTATGTATTTATAATTCAACTGTGTTATATTTAATTTGACACAATAAATAAACGAGACTAAGTCCTCAAACCTAAATTACCTAAAGACCAACTTTATTCCACAAAAATTTATAACTTTAGAGTTCGCTAAGCATGCGTTATGCTTTTCAAAGATTTATATTTATTTGTTAGGGAATTGCATCTGTACGAAATTGTATTTACTGCAAAGTTAGTCGTGTCGGTTTGGTCACCTGTGTAGGGACTGAATAGATCACCAAAACACGTGGAAAATGTGGAAGAAGAATTCACGGTGGTGAGCAGAGGTCGAGATGGCTTAGTGGTCAGAGCGTATTCTATTGCCACAAAAATTTATATCTTTAAAGTTCGCTAAGCATGCGTTAATTCTTTTCAAAGATTTATCTGTATTACCTAAAGACATTAATTATACGTAATAAATATACAAACATATTTATATTCACAATATACAATATTAATATATCAAATACGGTATACCCTTCACTTTACGTTCACAAGTGCGGTCACAGATTAAATAACAGTCACAGATAAGTATTCTATTATGAAAGCGGTTGATATTCTTTAGTAAATAAATTTAAAAGAACCTTGAGGCGTAGGTCAAGCACTCGTTTTGAAACATAGATTAATGCATGTTTCTTAGATAACTGATGAGGTTAAGTTAAGAACTTTGATTTGACTTATGTTATTTTTTGTTTTGGGATATCCTTCAAATCCACCCGGACCTTCATTCAATTACAATTAGCCTCTAGAAAATTCAAATGCTCTGTTGAAATAATGGTTTTCAAACTATAACATAATTACTAAAAAAAAAAAAAATTTTTATGTATAATTAAATACGTTTATTTATTTAAAAATGTATGTAATTACAATTCTTTGCAATTGAAAATCGGCAATACGATTTTAGAAGATTAAAAAAATTGTTTGGTTCTTTGAAACTTATTAAATAATATATAATAGCGACCGTATTCTTTTTCCATTTAATATTGTAACTTTAGAGTTCGCTAAGCATGCGTTAATGCTTTTTCAAAGACATATCTTGAATTATTAAATAAATTGCAAAATAACACATTTCAAAGACCTGTCACGTCTCCATTTTACAACCAAGCATTGCAACGACAATATTTATGATACTATAGCATAATCTATGGCTAACCTTAAAAGTAAAGTCGTGCATAGATTAAAGGCCAAGTTACCTTTATACTAAATTAGTGTTAGGGTGGCCACACACTGACTTTACAAGCACCCAGACAAAGAACAAAAAAATATTGTACTTATAAAACAGATGAATTATTTGATAGAGTCTCGGTTTCGATTCCCGGGTCGGGAGTGTTATTGAATTTTTAGCAGCCCGGTGTTTGGAGTTGCACCCGGTAGATAACAGCATTGATGAAATGTGGGTGTACAACTGTGTACACCTCTGCCTACTCCTTCGGGGAATAAGGGGGTGATGATAGCGCAAGAGGCAAGACAATAATTAATTAATGTTCATCGGTTATTAATGTCGTGAATTTTTCGAGCTTGCCCGACTAATTTCGTAATTTAAACCTAAATAATATTTATTATTCCGTTTATTCTTTAAATTACATATAAATTATATTTCTAACTATATAGCAATAACAAAAAAAAAACATTTAAAAATATAAAATATAGCAAACCGCCAGCATCGGGAACAGGGTCCAAGCTACCGGTGGTTAGGGCCCCAGAGAAAGGAACCTCCTCACAATGCGTGTCGTGTCGAGGAGTACCACTTTCTGTATCAGGCCCTTGACCCAGCCGTCTAACGAGAGCCTCTTAAGGTGTTGGTCAAGACTCTTCGCTATAAGTCCGTTGGTCGTCACGACTATCGGCACAACGATTGCCGAATCCACGTCCCACATGTCGACAACCTCGTGAGCTAAATCAATATATTTTATTTGTTTGTCTTTTTCAGCTTTCACGAGGTTCTCGTCATGAGGGACAGTTATATCCACAATCATTGCGCGGCGCTCTAATCGATCTATCACCACTATGTCAGGCTTGTTAGCAATAACAGTCCTATCCGTGATGATAGATCGGTCCCAGTATAATGTGACATGACCTTTTTCGAGAACTGGGTCGGGCACATGCCTATAGTACGGTACCTCCGATTCCACAAGACTGTATTTCAAAGCAAGTTGTTGGTGTATAATCTTGGCCACTAAGTTGTGTCTGTCCAAGTATTCGCCGTTAGCAAGACGGGAACAACCAGAAATAATATGTCTAATAGACTCGCCTGGACAGTGACATGCCCGACATATGTCAACTGTCCCGTCTTTTACAATATATTTCCGATAGTTGTTCGTCCATAATTGCATTAATTAATAATAATAATTATTATTACTAATTATATTTAGGTTCTAAAGTCGATTGCCCGACTAATTTAGGTCTAAATTTTAGACCTAAATTAGTGTGGAGAGTCAAACTGAGTTTGACTGCATTGGGACCAAAGAAAAGATGGATGTAGTGTGTCTGGATGACATTAATGAAAAGGGAGTGACCGATAACGTGACGACTGATATTGAAGAATGGAAGAGAAAAATATATTGCGCCGATCACAAATAACAACGGGAAATGGGACCATGGCAGAAGATTTACGTAAATCCGTTAAAGTCTTTAATTTTGTTTATCTCTACAATTATTTTCGGCGTGCTGCGTGATCGACTCCCCACCTAGCAAATATTTGTATGATCTACAAATAATTGTTCCCGGTCTGGGTGTGTGTGTGTGTGAGATTATATATCTGTAAACGCACCCACGATACAGGAACAAACGGTACGGCACTTTTACAGCCGTCTTTGATACAAACCAAAAAGTCGTGTTAAAATATGGAAGAAGAATTCGCGGTGGTGAGCAGAGGTCGAGATGGCTTAGTGGTCAGAGCGCCTGGAGTATTTATCCGGGAGGCGCAGGTTCGAATCCTGTTCGCAACCGTATTCTTTTTCCATTTAATATTGTAACCTAAGAGTTTGCTAAGCATGCGTTAATGCTTTTCAAAGATTGGTCTTTGAACCGTCAGGTTAGAATAATAAATAATTTATCGATCGGAATTTCTTACCATTCCCGCGCTGTCCTTCTGAAAACCCTATAAAAGCCTGCCTGTTGGAGCTATCGAGCTACCCCCTTTTGGCGGTACGTCCCGCTTTGTAGCCCTCTCGGGACGTGTCGCCGACACCCTGAGCGGGACACCGAAAATACTGCTTTTTCTTCTAGCCGAACTCTGAACAAAGAAACGAAAGAGGCGAGCGAAGAAAAAGTGGTGACTGCTGAGCTCATAGGTCACGGGTTCGACTCCCTGATCGAGCAAAACGTTTATAAGTTTTTCTGTAAGGAAATTCTCAGTAGCAGCCCGGAGTTTGGAATTACGCCCAGTAGATGGCAATAGGGTCACCATCTATGTGACTTAATAAAACAGCATTGGTGAGATGTGGGTGTACAAGTGTGTATGTGTGGGTGTACTCTGCCTACTCCTTCGGGGAATACAGGCGTGATGCTATGTTATATTGTGTGCACTTTTTGCGTCCCGACTTATTCAACCCAGTCTCCTTTCCCACGGTTTTTTTTCCCTTATGTCCCGACATTTATAAAAACAAATTTGGCGACGCTAGTTATAGCCCTAATAAGTAACTATATACCAATGTACCTAAAGTAAATTATATAAATAAACCAGTTTCACACGATTCGTAAGGACATAGCTTACGACACCTCCATTCTTTGCCTGCCGCTCACCGACAAGGAAACCCGTTCTATTTGTACCGAGAAGTTGTTGTTTCGCGAATTAAATTAAAATCGATTTACATATGTATAATAAATACTTTAATGTAATTTATTATGATTGTATCGGATTTTTTTAGGGTAAAAAATAGGCTGCTATCTTCTGACAATCGCGCTGATACCGTTTATATTCAAGAACACAGTGAGAATTTTTAATCGACTTCAAAAAAGGAGGTCCTGTATTCGACCCGTATGTATGTTTGTATGTCCGCGATTTTCTCAAAAACTATTAATCCGATTTGGATGGGGTTTCCGTTATTTACACATGATGAAACATATCCCGCCCCAACCCTTGGTCGAGCCGGCCCGCGCCGAGCTAGTAGCTTTAGGGTCATTCTTCGATTTGGATCCTTTGCGTCATTATCCTCGCTTTTAATATTTTTATGAAACTAACTTCGAAATAATAAAATATTCATTAATACTAGCTGATTGTATATCCATGAACTTATATTAATGAAAATTATAACATTCTGAAGTTGTTTTCATAAAAATAGTAAAAGCGAGGATAATGACGCAATGGATCCAACTCGAAGAATGACCCTTTAAACTCGTCCCTTAATAATAAGGTAACGGATATGATCCCTAGTTGTCCCCCAGCAACGCCCTAAACCGTCGTTTTTTAATAAACTTGTTACTAAGCTAGAACTACACACTGGTAGGTACTTTTTGGCTAGAGGGCTAAGAGGGCGTCGCAAAAAAATTGGCACACTCTCAAGGGCGTCACTGTAAAAATCGATCTTTTTGATCGAAATACGAGGGTGAAATTGAGAGTGAGCCAGTGTGTAGTTCTAGCTTAGTAACAAGTTATCAAAAAAAAAAACTTCAAATAACATTTATAACTTTAACTGAGTTGTGGAGGTCAGAAAAACAGTCGCTCCATGTAAATGACTGGTATTAAGCGGCATCCGGTTTGACCGGAAGCCGACCCTAATGTAATTGGGAAAGGCTATCATCATTGCTTAAGAAATACTAATAAAAATAAATAGCGAAGACACAGAACTAACTACGTTAAAAAAATATTACATATGGGGGAGGAAAATTATATAATAACCTACCAAATAATATTAAAGATAGCAAATCACTTGCCGTATTTAAAACAAGTTTAAAAAACATATTTATAAAAATATATACTAGAATTGCTCGATAGCTTGATGTTAGATTATACAATTATTTATTTTTAATCTCATTATTAAGTGGACTGTGTATTTTTCTTTATCAATCATCATCAATACATATAATAAAAATGTAACGGATCGCTGTCTGTACATAGAAGATATATGAGAAAAAATATTATTGGGACCTTTATCAACGCAAATAGCACCCAAAACAATGATTGTTAGAATTTTTGTCTGTTTGTCCATTTATCTGTTTTTCTGTGCGTTTGTGTATGCTAATTTCAGAAATGGCTTATCTGATTTAGATGTAGTTTTACAATAATATATTGTGGTAAGCTTCATTTAACATTTAGTGTTTGTTTCATGTCAAGCGGTGCATAAATAAAAAAGTTATGCCAATTTAAAGTATCACGTCGAACATTTGTTAATTATTAAGAATGTGTGTGTTCATATACGACATGGTGTTAATTTAGGATATCTACGCCGACGGAGTCGCTGGCACAGCTAGTAGGCTATATTTATTACTAGAAAATGTTAGGGGTCCTTACTAAAACTTCAATAATGTAACCCAAGGTGTAAATGTTCACCCGTGCGAAGCCGGGACGGACCGCTAGTTACAGATATTTTGAGAACTCCATAGCAACTTTTTCTCTACGTAGCCGTAGTACGTCATCAGCGCGTGCGCGTCTACTGTGAACGTTATGTAACATAACACAATGCACGTCGTTAAGTTTAGCACTCACTTTATTATTATTGTTTGGTTAATTATTGTGAAATTATTATTATTGTGTGCTTTACTATTTTCTAGGCTACTTTAGTAGGTAATGTTAATAACCGTGACTAGGGGTCATACTTGAAGTTGTGTTTTAGCAAATTTCTAGCTTAGTCCAGTCATTTAGTATCACGTCTGTACTTCCCGAAAGGGTAGGCAGAAGTGTACACAGTTGTACACCCACATTTCACCAATGCTATTATTAAGTCAAATGTAATAGGTGGTGAGCCTATTGCCATCTACCGGGCCCAATTCAAAACTCCGGGCTGCTACTGAGAATTTCCTAACAGAATATCTCATTAACACTTTGCCCGACCGGGAATCGAACCCGAGACTTCATGCTGTGCAGTCACTCACAAAAATACGTTGGAGTTGAAACTGGTTCTCCTTACCACGAGTTGTTTATGCTAAACAAGTTAATTGAGTCGAGATATACAGGCTGTGGTTTTGAACAGTGGCCATATTGTAAGAACATATACAGCAACAAGTTATATGTTGTATAAAAATAAATAAAACAATAATAGCCAAGAGGTCAACGTCCTATTCGTCTCGTAACAGCTAACGCTTCTCTGTGAAATTTTCGTTTACGGCCTTTGTCGGCGCGCGGTGCCGTCCTTGTACCTACTGCGCGCGACGCGGCGATGGCTATGACACGACGTATACGCGAAAAACAGTAAAACTGCGAAATTAATTAGATTATCTAAGGTATACTTTTTTTAAATTGTTTTTTAATCAGTTACACCTATAGATCCACTTCCTTCAATTTGGCCACTGTCTAGAACCACAGCTTGTATAATATATGTTTCTAATGTTTCTATCTTCATTGTTGCAGATGGCTAAACAAGTATATATCACCGTGGGAGGAAGAAAATGAGGCACTTTATTATCAGTGCTGTACTCCTGCTGAGTTGTCCAGCATACTCCTCCTCAAAGTCCATCGTTTCCACTCCGAAGCCCACCGACAAATATGCAGAAGACAACCTTGACAACAGCATCATCGACTTCGATGAAGAATACTCAGTCAAGTACAACAAGAAGTACGGGATGATTTCATGGAATTCAAATGAATATTTCAACAAGGAAGCACATAGATATACCATAGTTAAGGATTTCGATAAGAAACTAAATAATGATAGAAATAAAACTGAAACCAAATTAGATACAACATCAACCGTAGATTATAGTGTAATACCTTTAGAACTGTTGAGTACAACTGAAAATACTCTTGTAAGCATATTGGAGAGTACAGCAGAACCTGATTTGACAGTGATACCGCTGTCAACGACGAATAAAACGCTAAAATTAGAAATTAAACAAACAGTAACTTTACCGACATCTACACAAGAGATAGATACTACAACAGATTATTCTGATAATGAAACAACAACGGATATTCCAACAACAGAAAAATATACAGCAACAACAGAAGTAGATACAACTACAACATATTATGACACAACGACTGGGGTAACAAACGACGATCAAACCTCTTTAATGCCTTTGATAAACGCAACCGAAGTTGACTTTGAGAAATCTACAATTGTGCCATTCAACGCAACGACAAAAGGGGAAAATATAAGCAGAGTAGATTTGAGCACAGATGTTGAAGATTCAGATGTGCCAATCTTCACAGAATTGGATACCGAGGAACAGGCTGAAGTTCCTGAAGACTATTACGATTCTAAGGATGTGGTTCCAACGACCGCTCCGAAGACTGATGCTTTGTCAGTGATCTTTGGTCTTGCTGGCAGTGTAGTGGAGAGTGTGGTTGGGAGTGTGGCTGAGAGAGTGGTGCCTAAGGGTCTGGTGGACTTGTTTAGAAGGATGCAGAGGCAGAGTGAGATGTTGGAGGCAGAGAGGCTTAGGAGTCGGGAGGAGAATGGCGGGATTGGTAAGTTGGATCCGATTAGTTATTGATATTTAAAGAGATGGTAGCTGATATGGTGTTTAATAAATTATTGTGTTTATGTGCGGGTACCTAAATAGAGTTGGAATTTAAACACTAAAAAACCATATTTGGTATCGCGATAAAAAATAAATTTTAGTAATCGGTCGTCATGTCGAATACTTTGGAAAATAGATTCAAAGGTGTCATTAAGTACATAAGTTTTTACAATTGGAACTAGTTAGAATTTCCAAGGTTAGGTTTGTTCTAATTTCAGACTGACTCGTTGGTCTAGTGGTCGATTCCCGGGTCGGGCAAAGTGTTATTGAGTTTTTCTGATAGGAAATTCTCAGTGAAAGCCTGGACATTGGAATTATGCCCGGTACCACCATCTATTATATAGGAATTAATAACAGCATTGGTTAAATGTGGGTATGCACCTCTGCCTACCCTTTCGGGGAATACAGGCGTGATGCTATGTTATGTAAAGAGTTTTTCATGGTAACTATATGGGTTCTTATCATATTTATCACTACAATTAGCATTTTTATCATTGTGCGTCAGTTCCAGTACTAGTCAATATGTCGCAGGTTTGTCTTTCTGGTTTGCCGTTAGCATCCTGTAGGGTTAATCTTAAATAAATTAATATCAAACCCAATCAAATTCCAATGTCAGTTTAACGAACGAATTTCCAGATTTCACCAATGCTGTTTTAATAGGTGGTGAGCATATTGCCATCTACTGGCCACTATAGCAAACGCCGGACCGCTATCGAGATTTTTTTTATAGAAAAACCCAATTACACTTTGCCTGATCTGGGAATCGAACCCAGGACCTCGCGTTTAGCAGACGCGCTTGGGTCAACTTGAACAAAGAGGCAATTACTTTACCGTAAAGTAAATATATGGCTGAAAGTCTGTTAACGGTCAGGTAGGCAGCCTCTCCGTGTAAAGTACCAGTATTAAGCTGTATTCGGTTAGATTGGAAGCCGAACCCAAGGTAATTGAGCAAAGGCTAGGTAGATAGACACTAAAGTAAAAAAAAAAAGAATTTTGACATTAGTAGCACGCTTGCATAGAGGAATGTTGTTTTTTTATTTTCAAGTTAATTTGGCAATCGAAGGTACTCGTACAAAAATAAAAATAAAAAATTACTGGCTGAGCCAGCGAACTCCGTACTCAACCTTGTCCTGACAATAACGAACACAAACAAAAGAATTATCCAATTTGGTGTAGTCGTTCGGAAGTTATAACATACAACATAAAAAATTACAAAGAACATACAACCGAATTGATAACCTCCTCCTTTTTGGAAGTCGGTTAAAAATAATTCTTATAGGTCTGCGCAGGTGTGCTCTTTAGTTAATTATTTTTTATTTATTACTTTTTGTGTACGACAGCTATATATATATATTCAATTTTACTAGCCTCTGTTACTCGGGATAATGTAAGAATCCCAATATATATCCCCATACATCTAAATTGGTTCAGTCATTTAGAAGTTATGATGTAATAAAGAAACCTTAAAGCATAATAATTATTTTTGGGGAATCGTTTAAAAAGAGACATTTCAACGTTTTGAAGACACGGTACTGATAATGACTGTTTGCAACATTTTATGTTTCTCTTTATGGTGCCATTTGATCATTCCAGATACCATGGTACGTTACAACACGATTGCACGAAACCTTAATAGTGTGGCTTATCTTATATCTAGTGGACACGAATATCAAAGACAGTATCCAGATCTGTATCATTTATGTAATCACTTCTCGTGTAAGGGCCATGCCATGCTTAAATAGCTCAACATTATGGACAAATGATTACGCAGCGTAACGCGACCGACGGTGTAGCATAACCTTTATATTTATACATGCTACTTACACTTGTAAGCATATTAAACCTACATAGCATCACGCCTGTATTCCCCGAAGGGGTAGGCAGAGGTGTACACAATTTTACATCCACATTTCATCAATGCTCTTATTCCCATGAAAAAGGTGCTGAGCCTATTGCCATCTATCGGGCACAATTCTAAACTCCGGGCTGCTATTGAGAATTTCCTAATAGAAAAACTCAATTAACACTGCCCGACTCGGAAATCGCACCTGAGACTTCATGCATAGCAGTGGCGCTTGGGACCACCATACCAACAATACATACCTATTACTTTTATAAAATATTTCTCAATATTGTACCTCTACAAATTCGAACCCCCCAAACCCCCCTGGCTGCGGCCATATTGTTGTATACCCGTACGTATCTACAAAACCACAACTGGTATTGAAGCAATAAGTGTAACTCATTTAAGTACCGAAACGAGCCGTACTACCTACCTTCATCAGACTCAATCCACAGCAATAACGAAAACAGAAAGTAGTTTTCTCAACCAATCGTGGGCAATCCCGCAAAAGGATATTTTGATGACGTCATTTCGATAAAAACATGCAATGTCCGAAAATTTCCATTGCGATATGGTTACACAAAAAAAATCTTTTATGTATAAATTTGCAAGTGTAAGGTCTGCTCCATACGGTATAGCGTCGTCGTCGCGTGTCGCATGATTTTCACTACACAGGGTGATCCGTTGACTCGGCTGTGATCCTGGAATTTCGTTTAATGTTAGCGTGTGGTTTTAAAAGATGAGAAGAAAACTATTGGCACAAAGCAAAACACACAAATAAATACAAACATATATAATTTTAAAAAATTGCATCGTTTTTATATACTGGCCCCATCAAGCGTTACTTAGACGATCGTTACATTATTTTAATATTTTAGAGGGCTACAAAGATCCTTCAAAGATTACTGAAGCCACTTTATTACAAGTCGTGTGCGATAATTTGAGAACTGCACAAAATTCATCTCCCCTGCCCGGTTACGCTCCACCACCTAGCGGTCGCTCGAGATTGTACAAGTTCACGGCAGTGACGTCACTGCGCTCACTTCAAGTCACGTCGCGTCGCACATATATAGCACCTTTACAAAAATTACAACGTAACGCAACGTAAAATACCGTGTGAAATGGCCATAACAGCTGTTAGTGTTGCAACATTAATATTCGTGTTTCGTTTATAGTTTTGTACAAACAAATTTGTAAATGCTCCCTTAAAGAGATTAATAACTTACTATCATTTCAAAAAGTTAGTTCGAAGGAAATACATCCGAATATTATGTGTTTGGTTCCAGAAATAAATGAAGACTTTAAAGCACTTTGGCCTAGTAATCGTTAACATGGCTGCAAAGGGTGTGGTCTTGGCTTGTTGGATTCCCGGGAGAAGCAAAGATGTCGGTCTACCTACGACAGTACATCTCTGAAGGGTTAGGCCTTCGGGTAATACAGGCTTTAAGTTATGTTTCTTTTTTATATAAAATATGATGATGAAATCTTATTATATAAGTAGCCTTAGTTACTTCTTATAACATCAGGTATCTCCAGTGCCAGTGAAAGTCCTGTCAAAATCGGTCCAACTGTTTCGTATATCAGAACAAACAGACACACTAAAACTTTAAAATTATTTGTTTCATATGCATCCATCCATCCTTAATATTATAAATGCGAAAGTAACTTTGTATGTTACCTTTTCACGACTAAACGGCTGAACGGATCGTAATGAAATTTGGCAAGGAGATAGATTGTATCTTAGGAAAGGACATAGGCTAGCTTTAGTCGCGCAGACGAAGTCGGGGCACCAGCTAGTTTAGTATAAAGTTGTTTTGACCGTTACAAACAGACACTTAAATTTTGTAAAGATCTAAAGTTATTATATTAAATGGAAAAAGAATACGGTCGCGAACAGGATTCGAACCTGCGCCTCCCGGATGAATACTCCAGGCGCTCTGACCACTAAGCCATCTCGACCTCTAAGGCTTAGTGGTCAGAGCGCCTGGAGTATTCATCCGGGAGGCGCAGGTTCGAATCCTGTTCGCGACCGTATTCTTTTTCCATTTAATATAATAACTTTAGAGTTCGCTAAGCATGCGTTAATGCTTTTCAAAGATTTATCTTGTAAAGATCTATTTGTTTCTATTACTGTCGAAAACACTGAATTTTGAAAGTTTATTAACAAGATAAATAAAGATTACTGAGCACGTGCTTTGGCTTATCATTATTCCTGTTAGTGTCACATGACTGTGCGGGCCCGTACCCACACGGCCACCATCACGACAGGTGTCATCAAATGATCATCCCCCTGCCCTTATCCCAACTTATTTGGGGTCGGCACAGCATACCTATATCTGGCATGATGCTAAAGTTTTGGCTATGTTTTATGACCGGCCGCCTGCCTAACGTCAACCCTCTTTGGGAATGCTGTTGTTGGTGGTAACCGCCACCGATACGGTCTGTTTCTATCTAGCTATGTCACACCGAATGTTATCCATGCGCCAGGTTCTGATGTTATCCTAATATCACACTCCACTAACCTGGCTATAATATTATATACGGGCTACAATCCATACGATACCTAAATAGCATAATTATTCACAAAACAAACAAGTTCGGTCTCTTTTCTAACAACACACACGATTCATCTTGACTCTCACAGGGTTTAGGGTATATCAGTCGGCACTTGTAGCAAAGAATCCCTTGTTTTGAAAAATTTTGCATTCACCACAGTATCTCTCAAACGACTTTCTGAACGTGTCTGCCTTGTGTTGAAACCACATGAGTCCGGACAGACAAGCTGCCGAACCATTCAATGGTCCGCGTCCCTCTGTCCATTTTCTACCTCGGGAATTGATTTTTCTCCAACTTCTATAATTTCATCAAATAAATACAAAAAATGCAAGAAATTGTTTAATCATATGACAATAACCAGCACTACAGTCCGTGTAGTTTCGATACTGGTTAATCGATTTCTCCCGTTGACTCTACAACTAACCACACACCTTCAATTCTCCAGGTCAATTTGGTCGCGGTATCCTCAAGTCCATCTCCTCCGGCATCACCAAGCCGCTCAGCCAGCTCATGGCAGGAGTCAGAGACATCGGCTCCTTAGACAACGACCGAGGGTTCGTCTCTGGACTGGCTTCGGGAGTCACCAGCGTGGCTAACGTCGCCAACTCAGTGGTGGACGCGTTCAAAGACAGAGTGCAGGCGATTTATCCAGGTATGTTTTAAGTCTTAGAGGACCAGACGGGAGACGGCTTCTAACTAAATATCGAACAACTTTGCTCACCTCTTTTGGCGGGGGGTGAGGTAACACACAAGCACAAAAGAATTTGCACTAAAGCAACAATAGCTTTCGTCATCACATTAACAGTACTAAAATAATAAAAATATAACCAGTCCATAACTGTCCCACTGCAGGGCAAGGGCCTCTTCTCATACAGAGAAGGCACGAGCTTAATCACCACGCTAGCTCACTGCGGGTTGGCGATTTCAGACTACCAAGTCCAGGTTTCCTCACGATGTTTTCCTTCACCGTGTCTGTGATGTCTTAGATTAACTAAGAAACTAAATACCCCGTAACCACTTCGCCACTACGATATACATAATTTTTTGTGGAAATAAATATACGGTCGTGAACAGGATTCGAACCTGTGTTACGAACATGTACATATGACATTGAAAAAGTCACATTGGTACATGTCAGGTTTGAACCCGCAACCTGCGACTCAGGAGGCGGGCCCTTCAAAATTCACGCGACATTCAACAGTATTAACACACATAAAAAAACTAAACACAAACATAAAATTGTGTCACACACAATTAAAATCGTGTACTAACATTGTAACCATACGGGTAAAAGGTAAAAAGGTTTGATTGGAAATCATATGCCAGTGGCGAGAGGGGTACGCCCGCTAAAAAAACTCCAGTACTAATTCCTTCAAGGTTTAAGTCAAAGAAAACTGGAGATACCACTTTTTACACGACTGCCTATAAAAGGAGTGGTATAATTTTCAGGGTACCTATGTATGTTTGTGAGTTTATTTATTCAACCATTACTTCTAAACGCCTGAACCGATTTCGATGTATGGGGTATCGTTAGAATCCTTACATTTTCCCGAGTAACATAGGTCATTATGATTTTAAATAGTAATTTAGTCATTATAATGTACTTACAAAAAACATTAAAAAATATGTATAGTATAGTAAATATGTATATATATGTATAGTCACTATGGTACACAAAAACAGTGAATTAAAAGTTAATAAATAAAATAATACTTTGGTACCAATATAATAAAAACTAATATATTTTCGGTCCTATATAGTGACTGAACCGTCGGTTATGACGTCATATAGTAACGATGACGTAACCATAAGACGTATTAAAATGTGTAAGAAGAAATTGATATAGTGAGCAGTGATGTGAATAGAGAGAGTGAAGATAATAGAAGGAAGTAGATATGCTGTGTTTTTAACAATGTACGAGAACCTAGCGATCCACTTTTGCCCCTCCACATATTGAGCACAACGCTATAATTGGCTACTCAAGCTAAATAAACCAAACCCAAAATGTTAGTAGCCAATCATGCCGATCGTATGCACTGCCAACGTAAAAATATTTAATTCAAATAGACCATGTAATTGTCGATAATTGTTACCTATCGATATTTTATTTAACATTATAGTGTGTTGATATCACATTAGTTCCCGTTTTCAGATTCAATCGTACTTAAAAAGTTCAAAATGATAGCAGTTATAACTTAGTTTAATAAAAGGACTATGTAATTAATAGAAAGAATTACAAATCGAATATAAATAACACAATAGATTACAAATATCCATCTTGTAAACCATTTTACAATTAAGTAGAGTCATTTTAAAAAGATACGTCAGTATATTATGTACAATAGGCGATATTATCGCTAGTAACGTTATCTGAAAGACAACTTTTGGATGAACAGAACTAAAACTCATGAAAGACAAACAACGGAGCATGGACTGCGGTAGTTATACTTAATGTATAAAAATAATAATTACATAAATATACCTTAATATAGGTTTTTCCATTTAATATAATAACTTTAGAGTTCGCTAAGCATGCGTTAATGCTTTTCAAAGATTTATCTTGAACAGTATGAAAATGTAAAAAAATAATTAAATGTAATAATATACTGGTACTAGCTGTGCCACGCAGTTTCACCTGCGTGTAATAATATTATAATTAATTAATTACCTACTTACATTATTACACTACTCTTATGCCGTTTTGCGTCACACGGCTCGATCACGCGGGTGTTGAAATATTTTAATTTTAAATTATTTCCAAAATATGTGCCCAAGTAACATGCAAAGTATATCTTCATAAAATTTCTTGACGACGAAGTAACTTTCATTCGTAAAGATTAATATGCTATGCCTAATAATAAGATCATAAATTACGTCTTGGCACAAAATATCATATTGTCGCTTATGTATAAGAGATAGGCATATGGCGTCTCGGTTTTTTTTTTTTAAATTTACTAAAGACCGATACTTTTGTAGAACATTATATTTACGTATCACTTAACCACTGCGCTAACGTACGCGGAGAAAGCAGTTCGGCAGCGTTCTTTATTCCGACTTACTTAACAGATATTTAAGGCTAGCTGAGAGGTGTAGCCATATATTAGATAATCTATACTATTTCTCAAAAACCTGGCCATCATAATCATATACACAAGTCTTTTTTCAAATCCAACTGGTAGTTCCAGAGATTAACGCGTATAAACGAACATACAAACATACAAAAATCTCTTCCGCTTTATAATATTAGTATAGATAAATAGAACTTTTTCATAAAATATATAAATATATAATGCCTACATTAGTCATACATATCATCGATATTCTACTACTACTATCGTAGATTATCGATAATATATATTACCGTCTGCAGTCTGCACGATCACATCACCAACGATTCACTATTAAAATTTTCAAAATAGCATCGGTACCACGCGACGCGTGCGTTAATTGAGAGTATTGGTCGCTGTTGTTTATATTGCGTATTTTATTGTTTGATTGCTAGTTTAATTAGTAGATAAGAAGCAATGTATTTCGTTCAAAAATAAGAATGTCGTCTTGAGCCATCAAGGCAACTGTAACTTAGTAAAAATAACAAGATTATTAATTTATTGTTAATATAGTTAAATACAACAAAATTCGTGTAAATATATATCATACGTGATACCTTTCTTGATTAAGGTATTAAAATTACTTCGATTTTTGCAGTATATCACCGTACGTGATCAAATGTAAACTGATCTATTGAAACGGCCATTTTTTCCGACGTGCTCAAATTGCTCTCATCGCGATCACGCGGACAGCCCACTTAACATTTCTCGTCCATTCTTATTTCTATGACCTGGACTATTTATCCGGGAAGCGTAGGTTCAAATCCTGTACGATCTGTACAGTACACGATATTTATCTTTTATTTAGCTTTAAAGTTCGATACGCATGCGTTAATGCGTTTGCAAGATTGATCTGATGTACGGCTCCACTTTAACCCAATCTCTACCTTCAACAATGTCCACAACTTTGTTCCCAGGTACGGTGTGGTGCGGTGATGGCCGATCAGCCACCGCTCGCTCCAGCGACCTGGGCCTGTTCTTCTTCACCGACACCTGCTGTCGACAGCACGACGCCTGCAAACTGTACATCAAGGCTGGAGAGACCAAATACGGTCTCACTAATACTGGACTCTTTACTAGGTAAGATAATAGTAATAATAATAATATTAAATGGAAAAAGAATGCGGTCGCAAGCAGGATTCGAACCTGCGCCTCCCGGATAAATACTCCAGGCGCTCTGACCACTAAGCCGCCTCGACCTCTGCTACCAACTCTTCTGCCACATTTTAATACGTCTTTTGGTGACGTCATTGCTATCTCTTCAGTCTCTATACAGGTGAACGAATCGACACGACTAACTTTGCAGTTCATAAAATGTCGTACAGATGCAATTACCTTAAGAATTACAGATATATTTTTGAAAAGCATTACGCATGCTTAGCGAACTTTAAAGTTATAAATTTTTGTGGAAAGAAATATACGGTCATGAGCAGGATTCGAACCTGCGCCTACCGGATTACTCTAGGCGCTCTGACCACTAAGCCATCTCGATTTCTAGAGGTTCGAGTCCTGCTCACGACCGTATATATCTTTCCACAAAAAAATATCGCTTTAGTGTTCATATTCACATTATTTATTTGCATTCCACAATGTAGGTACATAGGTGTTTAAACACAATCGTGGACCCCGTAGGGCACAGCAAAATTTAACACATAAAAATATGTAAATATCCACAACAAAAATCAAATTATATTTATGAACGTATAGCTAATTCCTTACTTATTTTATAGTTCGGTACGCATGCGTGTGTTTTTTAGTTTTTTTTAACTATTATTTCCTTATTGTAGGCAAGTTACCATACCATTTAATATATAATATTTTATTAATTCGATGTACGGAATCCTCAAAAAGGAAGAGGTATTTATTACCCTAGCCATGGAGTTAGAAATTTCCCACCACTTTCAACATAAGTACTTTAGCTAACCATATTTCATGAAATATAGTCATTTGAATATTTTAACATAACATCTTTTACTGATGAGCTATTGTGTCAAATGTCCCATCGGTTACGAAAGCCATCGTTAGTAACCACTTATCATGGGGTTACGACAACCATGGAGTATCGGCCATTATGGTTTTGGTAACCACAGTGTTTTGTTCCTTATACGCCAAATAAAAATGCATTTTTCTTAATTTTCTTCGGTATTATCTCTTATATATTATTGGAGGAAATGTGCACTTATTCAAGATAAATCTTTAAAAAGCATTAACGCATGCTTAGCGAACTCTAAAGTTATTATATTAAATGGAAAAAGAATACGGTCGCGAACAGGATTCGAACCAACGCCTACCGGATAAATACTCCAGGCGCTCTAACCACTAAGCCATCTCGACCTCTGCTCACCACCGCGAATTCTTCTTCCATATTTAAACACGTCTTAACTGACGACTGAATTGATAGCAATGACGTCGCCATAAGACGTGTTAAAATATGGAAGAAGAATTCGCGGTGGTGAGCAGAGGTCGAGATGGCTGACGATGACGTGTGTTATCCGCAATGTGCACTTACTTTGAAATCAATGTTAGATGCTTTAACAGGACGAATTTCTCTTATGGTGTACTCGTGGGTATTGGTGTAGACAGAAACCCCGAAACTATTATTTGTAGATGATACAAATATTTGTTCTGTGTAGGTATCGAACCCGCGAGACCATGTGTAACAGCCGATCTGTTGGCCACTGCGCCAACCACCGCGTAAATTTCAAATCGTACTAAAAATATGAGCCGAATCTGTCAAGAATTCTCAAGAATCATTGTGAAAAAAAAAAACAATCAATGATTTTGAGAAATAGCTATTAATAACTTTCGTTGCTAAACCATGTCGCTGAATAGAGATTAGTAACAACTGGTGCAATCAACTCGGGCGCATTGTGCTATTAATGCGAAAATGCAGATATTTCACTGTGCTCTAATTTATAACAACGACTCTACAGTAAGTTGAATAGAAATCGTCAAAATATGGTTAGAATATCTTCAGTATATGGTCAGAATATGGTCAGAATATGGTCAGAATATGGTCAGAATATGGTCAGAATATAGTTAGAATATGGTCAGAATAGGGTCAGAATATGGTCAGAATATAGTTAGAATATGGTCAGAATAGGGTCAGAATATGGTCAGAATATAGTTAGAATATGGTCAGAATATGGTTAGAATATGGTCAGAGTATGGTTAGAATATGGTCAATATGTATTCAGACTATTTATTTGTACTTGTACGAATGGTACATAAGGCGGACTTAATGCCATATGGCATTCTCTGCCAGTCAACCTTTGGGTTAAAAAAGCAAGCAATATGGTGTGGTGGCTAGTGGTCAGATCCTTGGAGTATTTATCTGGTAAGGGTAGGTTCGAATCCTGCTTACGATCGTATTTTTCTTTCCACAAAAAATTACAACTATAAAGTGAACTCTTTTGTCCAGCGTCATCCAAAACATCTCAAAAGTTAGCTAAATTAAGTTATTGGGCAATATTGTCAATATGCATTTAACACTGATTTCGAACTATATGACCTTATAGAGATTACTAAATGTTTGTCTAAACATGTCATTTTCACATGTTTAGACTAACATTTACCAATACATTGAAACAATATACATATATTATTATATTTACGATAGACTGAAATAATTTTAAATAAACAGGCGTCCGAGCACTGATCTTTTCGACAAACTTGTCGACTCGATAAAAGTTGAAGTATTGAATTTTATCGTTTTCTCAACACTCTATGACAAATTTGACGTTTAAAATCGACAAACTTATCGACGAACATGGGTAATGGATGACATTGGTGTTACATTACAATTAAGTTTAGAACTCCATATTTCGCTTTATAGCATGCAATAATATTAATTAAAATCAAATTTAACATTATATTCATTTAGTACATAAATTGTGAGTACATTTGAATGTAAAATAGAGAACAATGTCAATATTAAGTAGGTATTATAAAAATTGTTATATATTCTCAATAAAATGTCTTCAATAAATTATATACACAATCCTTTACAAACCAGATTTAATGCTATTAGAAAGTGCCAATAATTAGAAATAATGAATTATATTATGTCAAGAATGAAATGAAATTTAAGTCACAAAATTAATATGATTAATGTCAAAGTGAAAATTAGATATAATGTTGTTACAGATACTTTCAGCATGTCACCTAGGTATTCACCAACACTAATACGTCCTTTCAAGTCAGATTTCCTTGAGTTCATATTGAAATCTCTTGTTACATTCTAAGTTCAATAGAGCTTTTGGCAGATGATGATACATGCTTAGCGAATATTTATCCGGGAGGCGCAGGTTCGAATCCTGTTCGCGACCGAATGCTTTTTCCATTTAATATTGTAACTTTAGAGTTCGCTAAGCATGCGTTAATGCTTTTCAAAGATTTATCTGGAATTATTAAGGTAATTGTATTCTTTACGACACTGTATTAACTGCAAAGTTAGTCATGTCGGTTCGATCACCTGTATAGGTACTGAATAGATAGCAATGACGTCGCCAAAAAGACGTGTTAAAAATATGGACGAAGAATTCGCGGTGGTGAGCTGAGGTCGATATGGTTGAGTGGTCAGAGCGCCTTGAGCAGTTATCCGGGAGGCGCAGGTTCGAATCCTGTCCGTGACCGTATTCTCTTTCCATTCAATAAAATAGTCTGCTTACCCCTAACCTAACTTAAAGGTTAGCGTGTCGTTTTGTCGCCAACACCGGGATTGGTCGCTTGAAGTTAATAAAAGGACCAACTGCCCAACATACAGTTGGTTAGTGGGTCACGCTTCGTTCACGCTCCAGTTGCTCTTGCGCACCGTTCAAGGTTACTATTGAAGAGAACATATCCATATCCGCACTACGATACAACGCAACTTGCGTGTTTGTCTGGTTGCGTGATTGCGTGTTAGTGATGTATTCAGGAAGGTATGTGCAGGAGCGAGGGTCAATGAACAGGGTCATTCATAACTTGTTTTGGTTTTAACTTTGTTGTTTTGTCCATGATAACATAGCTTAACGCCTGTATTCCCCGAAGGGGTAGGCAGAGGTGTACACAATTGTACACCCACATTTCTCCAATGTTTTCTTTCTTAAAAAACGTTGCCCCGCACTAGGAATTTTTTCCTGTGTCGTGGGTGCGTTTACAGACATATAACCTCACAAGCACACACACACCCGGATCCGGAGCAATTTTCCATAGATCGTACAAATATTTGCTCCGTGCAGGAATCGAACCTGCGACACGCAGCGCAGCAGTCGGTCTCTCGACCGCTGTGCCAACCACGCTGTCAAAAATGCTGTTATTAAGTCCCATGTAATAGGTGGTGGGCCTATTGCCATCAACCGGGCACAATTCCAAACTCCTGGCTGCTACTGAGAATTTCCTAACAGAAAAACTCAATAACACGTTGCCCGACCCGGGAATCGAACCCGAGACCTCCCGCTCAGAAGTCGCGGTAGTGGAACGCTTGGGCCGCGGCTAGTTACCTCACACCGGACGAAGCCATGCCGTGCAGCGACCTAGTCGTGTTTTGTCACGTCGTCCGGTGCAACCGTTGTGGGAGACAGGTCTGGGCAGTTGTATCAGCTCCCCAAATCTATCCACTCTACTTCGTGTGAATAGATTTCTTCTGGATCTACATGCTTCCTCCTCGGCCACACCGTCGCTTACCATCAGACGAGTTGGTGGCCAAACGTAGATCCATTTTTAATATAAAAAAAAATTGTTTATGACAGACCCAATATACCTCACAATTTGGAAGAAAGAAGGATAGAAAATATATATTTTAATTTCATAACAATTAAAGTACAATATGAAGTTCTTTACTTGTATTTAATTAATGGAAGTTGTTTAATTTTATCGCCTGAAATCACAACAAAAACCAACACCGCTAGAAATATCCTGATACTTATCAAATTATGTGTGTGTAAGTGCTGCGGACATAGTATGAGTTTCCTACGGCAAAATACTTACCAACTTACGCATACAGTTATTGTAGACCTTATTCAGTATATCATATGGGTTATATTCATTTAATTTGGTTACAGTTACCATGGTATGCAATGTTCTGCATGAGTGATCGATCTTGCTTAACTGTGGTGTCGACAAAGATGATTAAATTTAATCGATCAATTGATTTTATGGTAGAGAGAACTGGAATCGGTAATCGTTTGAGATACCTATCAATTATTGTTCACCGGTTACAACTCACGTGCATTCTTCAATGTCGCGAGTCAGTCGGACTTGCGACATTGTTATGGACTCAGCTCATGACTAAAGGCTCCGGTTGAGCTCGAAACTAGTCGGGCAAACCCGAAGAATGCACGTGAGTAGTAACCGGTGAACAATGTTTAATAAGAATATGCCTCACGAAATTTATTGTACAGAGATATCTATCGATATTTTTCTTATCATATGGTTGATGAACAACCTAGTGTCGCAGTTTAAACCGCCCGCAGGTCTCTGACATGGCTTTACACACCATCATGAACAATCTCAGTTATGCTGGTTACCTCACGATGTTTTCTTTCACCATTTAACATAACATAGCATCACGCCTGTATTCTCCGAAGGGGTCGGCAGAGGTGTACACAATTGTACACCCACATTTCACCAATGGTGTTATTAATTCCCATGTAATAAGGTGGTGAGCTAGTGCCATCAACCGGATACAATTCCAAACTCCGGTCTGCTAGGCAGCCACTGAGAATTTCTTAACACTTTGCCCGACTCGGGAATCGAATCCGAGACCTCCTGCTCTGCAGTCGCACTTGGGATCACTAAACCAACGAAGCAGTTCACCATTTTAAGCAAGTGATAATTATTTTCTAATACGCACATGACTATATTGCGCACCGCAATCTTGATAGATATTTCTGTCATAGGTTTTATTCGCGGGTCGGGTAAGGTGTTATGTTTCTGTTAATTAATTCTTAGTACCAGAGGTTTGGAATGGCATCCGGTAGATGGCAATAAGCTCCCTGACTTAATAACGGCAATAGTACAACTATTTACCTCTGCCTACGTCTTCGAGGAATACATACCATACATTTTTGGGGCCTGAGTGCATCCTTAAAACGGAATCCCTACACTTGGCCTCTAGGTGGTGCTGCACAGGCAACACAACTCTGGTGGGAGACTTAGGCCGCAGCTGGTTACCGCGCGCCGGGGTAAGGGGACGTGTATCGGGATGTAGTCCGGTGCAAACATTGTGGGAGACGGGTCTGGGCAGTTGCATCAACTCCCCAACTATCGTTCTCACAAAATCGATCCACTCAACTTAAGAGTGAATAGATCTATCTGGATATACGACCTCCATCCTCGGCCACACCGTCGCTTACCATCAGGCGAGTTGGTGGCCAAATGTAGATCCATGTTTGAAAAAAAAAACGAATGAAGAATTCGGGGTAATGAGAAGAGGTCGAGATGGCTTAGTTAGTCAGAACGCCTGGCTCCGGGAGGAGCAGGTTCGAATCCTTCCCACGACCGTACATGATGTTATGTTTTACTTTGAGGAAAAAGTGTTTATGCACTCCCAAGCTTACTTCCTCAGCTGTTGCTGGCTTCATTAAGTTGTCTTCATAACTAGCTTGCGCAATCTTGCATAATGCCATCACCGTGCCGACGGAAATTATACAATCCCATCAAAAACATTTCATGTAAAGTTGGTCGCCAAGGCTCTCAAGTTCATAATGCTTTCACTGTTAAAAAGTTATGAGATCTCTAGTAGAGCCAAACTCATAGCTGAGCTCGGATTTGTATTACGCGTCATAGTCTACGGGGCCTATCCAAAGTCCAAAGTATTTATATAGCTCTACGTGCTTTTGACTACATCTCATTTATATCAATTTATAACAAATAATAATAATACTCTTCCTGACCGTATTTCGGTCACGACGGCCTAACTCCGAAGAGATCAGCCAAGTACGCAGGAGATATCATAGTGCACAAGTGTATGCGTAAACACAGGTGCACTCCCCTCTTCCTTCACTCTCATACTCCGATGGGACGGCAATCCGACACGACCGGAGAGCGATCAGGCGCAGGACCGACGGCTCTAAAGCACAGGGGTGTCACACCACCAACTTCCTCACTCCGGGCTGCTACTGAGAATTTCCTAACAGAAAAACCCAATAACACTTTGCGCGACCTGGGAATCGAACATAGGACCTCACACTCAGCAGCCACTCTGGCGACCGCTAGACCAACGAGGCAGTCATAACAAATAACTCTACCTATAAGCCCTGACTATACAAACTCAACATATTGGTTAAATTTAGTGGCTGTTTAATATTCGTAGAAATATTATGTGACATAACATTTACGAGTAAGTTCTATGTGCGATAATGACAAAATTTCAGTTTCTTCGCATTATCCGGACCGACGCTATGACGGTTCAAAAATACGACAAAATGCTTTAAAAAAGGTAAGTAGTGCCCCTCTTCCGTTGACTCGTCTTAGCGGGGGCACTACCGTGCAACCAGGTAAAGATTACATTGACAGACAGTTACGATTGTATTGTGTTGTGGCTTTTGAACGGAACTGTTTCAAATAATTGATTGGTTTGGTGATAATTTCTAAACAATCTACTAATTACGTAAATAAATTTACAGCTTATATTATATTTAGTGCTACACACCAGGTTGGTCGCAAGGGCGACTAGTGAGCGTAAGATTCTGGGTTCGATTGCCGCCAATGTGTTATGGAGTTTTTCTGTTAGGAAAGTTCCAGTAGCAGCCCGGAGTTTGGAATTGTTCCCCACTGATGGCTAGACTGATGAAAAATGGGTGTACAACTGTGCACATCTTTGCGTAACCTCGGGGAATACAGGCGTAATGTTATGTGATTTTAAACTTATAATTTGTTTTCGAAAGAAAAATACAAGATCTATTTTTCTTTGCAAAAGCGAAAGAAGAATTTGAATCTACGCCTTCCAGATGATACTCCAGGTGCTAACAATTTTTGTTTGACTTCTCTTAATTAAAACGACATACGGCGTTCCTACGCCGTGTGTCATTTTAATCAAGTCCAGGTTTTCTCACGATGTTTTCCTAAATATCGTGAGGAAACCTGGACTTGATGTCTAAAATAGTTAACCCGCAGTGAGCTAGCGTGGCGACATGTTTTTTGCAATTCTCTGTATGAGAAGAGGCCCTTGCCCTGCATTGGAAAAGTTATGGGCTGGTCTCTGATGATAGTAAAAACGACCGAGTTCACGCATAGGATCAAAGCAGAGTGGATGAAATGATGACAGGTCACAGGAACAATTTGCGATGCCCCTCAAGTGGATCGGGAAGATTTACAAATCTAATAAGACCTCCTTCTTCTAATAAGTCTTGTACGGGTCGGAATGCTGGGCCATGAAAAAATCTGCTGGCAAAAATGCACGTAGTGGTGATGAAAATTTTGAGATGGAAGTGTAGAGTGACAAGAATGGATAAGGTTAGAAATGAGTATATTAGAGGGAGTTTGAAAGTACCCGTGACGGAAAAGTTGAAAGGAAACCGTTTGGCTTGGTATGGATACGTAATGAGGAGGGATGAAACACATGTGACCAAGACAGTGATGAATATGAACGCTGATAGATGAAAGGGAGATGGACACAAAGACATATGGATAGATTATGTAAGGGATGATATGAAGAAAAGGAGAGAGTAGGTCTTCCCCGATAGTTACAATGTGGGTGTCTTCAAGACACGAGTGAATCCGTTTCTTCTAGGCAAGCGTGCTCCATTGTAGACCGCATTATCGCTTAACATCAGGGGAGATGGCGGTCAAATGCAAGTCTATAACTAATAAAAAAAATAAAAGGGAGTGAACGTAACTTGACAACTGACAGAGAAGAATGGAAGAGAATAGCATATTGCGCTGATCCTAAATAATTTTGGACCAGGTCAGGTTGTTTTGCTGGTTCTTCTCCATAGAAAACGATTATGTGTGACTTTGCATACAAATTTAGACCTTTCATAAGTGCCTTTCAATGGTTTATCTTTAAGTGTGTGTCCGTGTTTATTTCAAAATTTATGTCAAAATTTAAGTGATTTATACAATGCCTGTTCATAAATGTCCCTTTCTAGATTTTTTGTTTGTCTGTCTGAAAGTTTGTCTGGAATAGGCTCCGAAACGGTCAAGGCCGTGTCAGGATGCTCACTCGAGGCTCGCCGCAAAGTGGCTAGTGACTTTTCCATCATCCACTAAATACTTAAAGACAAAAGAGAGTCTACCTGCGGAACATTAGAATTCCCGGCCTCTATGGCCCTTGATTGACTCCGGACCGAGATAGGGAGATGTAGGTGGGGCTACGTTGACGAAAATGTCCCATCTACTGTCTTGCTTTGTGCCCTTACACCTATAGATTGAGTGACCTTAGCACTGCCACTAATAACTTCATAGACGTGGCATAATTTTGGGCACACTAAAAGTAAAAGAAAATCAAGTTAAAAAAAAATGTGCTATTCAAATATGTAATGCTGTGTAACAATATAGGGGCTCGTGGCTAAGTGGCAGCCACATAAATCGTCCGATCGAGGTTAAGCTGCGTTTGCCGCGTTCGGTCTGTGTATGGGTGACCATCATTCCATATCGAGACCCCTCCTTGCCTCGGAAAGCACGTCGCTCCCGATTGTCAAAATAAGATCCATGACAGCCGTTACGGGTAGTCAAAGACCTGAAAGTCTGACAACTAGTCATACCACGAGATATCGTTTTATGCAGTTACTGGGTTGTAGAGGTCAGATAGGCAGTCTCTCCATGTAAAATATTGGTATTAAGTTGCATCCGGTTTGGCTGGAAGCCGACCCCAATGTAATTGGGAAAAGGCTAGGCAGATTGATTGCTGTGTGACTATATTTTTTTCTTCTTATCGATGTGTGTGTGTGTGTGTGACAGTGTAATATTTTATTACCAACACTTACTCTTAAGCTCTAATTACGACACGCCAATAAATCCGTGTAGAAGTAAATGGAGTTAAACATCTGCATCATTAGATAAGCGCTTGCGCAATCGATCGGCGCGCGGAGAAAGTGCATGGTTAAAACAAGTACTTTAACTAGGTAGATCCAGTACCTATGTTTAATTATTGTAAAATTGAGGGAAGTGGGTATAATCAGCTACATAATTAAGTTAATATTAAAATTAACATTTAAACACCTTAATCTATTTTTTTTATGGAAGAATCTAAAAATATTAGCCACGGGTTTCGAACTCGAGACCTTTGGCAGTCCGTGTCACCTCTAGATACTATCTGAGCTAGCTAGAAGGGAACTTCAAATTCAAAAGATGCGAACAAGCGACACGATAGCTCAGTTGGTAGAGTGATGACACGGACCTTTTTACACGAGTGTTCAAAAAAGGAGTGTTATGTTTTTAGAGTTCATGTATGTATGAATGACTGAATGAAATTTGAAAGAATGAAATGTATTTGCTTGAAGTATGCATTACAATAGGTTGGTATATATAATATAATTTTAGTCTCACATACTGCGTCGGGAAAGATAATACAATATGCCCAACATGCAAAATTTTATGATTAGAAATAGATTGTAATTATATATAATTATCAGTAGATTAGAATTAGCGCATTAATTAATTATTATGAATGTGTCAGTGAAACCATGTATGTTTAAGTTGATTAATTCCACCATAACCTCGAAACGCCTCAAGAGATTTAGTATGTATTTAACCATGCCGTTAGAATCCTCAAATCGTCCCGAGTAACATATGCTAGTAAGATTTAAAAAAATAGTAATAATAATAATAACATAAATACTACAGGTATGTGCCCGACCCAGTTCTCGAAAATGGTCATATTACATTATACTGGGACCGATCTATCATCACTGATAGGACTGTTATTGCTAACAAGCCTGATATAGTGATGATAGATCGCTTAGAGCGCCGCGCAGTGATTGTGGATATAACTGTCCCCCATGACGAGAACCTCGTGAAAGCTGAGAAAGACAAACAAATCAAATATATTGATTTAGCTCACGAGGTTGTCGACATGTGGGATGTGGATTCGGCAATCATTGTGCCGATAGTCGTGACGGCCAACGGCTTGATAGCGAAGAGTCTCGACCAACACCTTAAGAGGCTCTCGTTAGACGGCTGGGTCAAGGGCCTGATACAGAAAGTGGTACTTCTTGACACGGCGCGCATTGTGAGGAAGTTCCTCTCTCTGGAGCCCTAACCACCGGTGTCTTGGACCCTGTTCCAGATGCCGATGGTCAGCTATAATTTATATTTTTAAATGTATATTTATATTTTAGTTATATATTTAAAAATGTATTGAGTATGCTTATAAAATAAATAAACGACATAAATAATAAAATAAAACAATTTAATTAATATGATAAAATTTGTATAAGTATTAATAGTAATAGTAGTAATTGGCTATGGAACACAAAAAGGTGTGAAATAAAAAATATAATTTACAATTGGCAGGCGGTCTTATTTTTTTTTAAACATAACATCTTGTTTTTATTTGTTAGAAAATACGAGAAATGTAATTTTAAATAAACTACAAATCATGACTATAAACTAATCCTGCTCACGACCGTATTCTTTTTCCATTTAATATAATAACTTAGAGTTCGCTAAGCATGCGTTAATGCTTTTCGAAGATTTATCTTGAATTGTTAAGGTAATTGCATCTTTATGACATTGTATTAACTGCAAAGTTACTCGTGTCGTATCGGTCACCTGTGTAGGGACTGAATAGATAGTAATGACGTTGCCAAAAGACATGTTAAAATATGGATGAAGAATTCGCGGTGGTGAGCAGAGGTCGAGATGGCTTAGTGGTCAGAGCGCCTGGAGTATTTATCCGGGAGGCGCCGGTTCGAATCCTGCTCACGACCGTATTATTTTTCCATTTCATATAATGACTTTAAATAAACTGTTATGACGCCCGACACCTTAGTCCTCCTGCGACCACGTACGCTGCAAAGTGTTCGAAACGTCAGGAAAGCGTCAATACGCGATTAATCTGGTTAAAAGTTGTTTATTCTAACGAGAAAATAATTTCAGTAGGTACAGAAATATTGATACACTATTCGAAATTACAAAATTTTATTTTGTAATTTTCATACACAATATTAGGTAAAATGTTGTCAATTATAAGTGTTTTATATTGTAATGGCCGCATAGGTTTAGGTTAAGCTGCGGTTGCCGCGGTTGTTATGTGGATGGTTGACCATCATTTCATATCTGAACCCTCTATACCCTCCGTACAGCACGTGCAGCAGGAGAGCACGTTAAATTATCGGTCCTGGTTGTCAAATAAAGATCTGTGACAGCAGACGAGTAGTTAGATGCCTGAACGTCTGACAACCAGTCTTACCATGAGATATCGTATTACTCAATAACTGAGTTGTGGCTGCGGATGTCCCAAGCACAACTGCTAAGCTTGAGAGGTTCGATTCCTGGGTCGAGCAGTGAGTTTTTATGGTTTTATTGAGTTTTTATATTAGAAAACTCGCAGTATTTCGCATGGTGTTTGGAGTTGTGCCCGGTAGATGGCAATAGGCTCACTACCTATTACCCAGATGAAATTTAAAATCATCGTGGGTGAAATATGGGTGCACAATTGTGTATACCTCTTCGGGGAATACAGGCGTGACGCTATGCGCTATGTGTATACAAAAGTATTGCTCTCAAATCATGTTTCTATTCACCAGGTCCCACTGCAGCTGCGACACCAAATTCCGTGAGTGTCTCCAGCGCACCAACTCCTTAGTGTCAGCTCAGATTGGAGTCACCTACTTCAACATCCTGGGGCCACAGTGCTTCAGGAACACGCATCCTATCGTCAAGTGCGTTCGGAAGACAAGGTAAGCTCAACAGCATCATGTATTTACGAAAGCCCAAAAAAAGGAGTGTTTTGTTTTTAGGGTTAATTTATGTATGTATGTATGTATGTGCGTATGTCTGTATGTATGTATGTTTCTTTATTCCACCATAACTTCTAAATACCTGAACCGATAAATATGTACTGTGGTATATCGTTAGAATCCTTATATTGTACCGGCTAACATAGGCTACGATTTAAAAAAATAGTAATAGTGGCTATGGTATACCAAAATGGGGGGGGGGGGGGACATATTGATCGGTATCGGATCAAAGTAAATTCTTGTGCTTCAAAAGGCCCTCGTGGGGCACGAGTGCACCGAAATTCAGAATTTTCATAAGTGCATTTGTATGGTTTATATGAAATAAAAACCTTTGACTTCGAGCCTAAAAGGGGTCTCGGTATAAATTGATGGTCAGCAATCCACAGACCGACGGCGGCAAGCGTAGCTTAACCTCGTTCGATCGATCTGGGCTGTTGTTAGGTTCCAGTATGTCTTCACCACGGACCTAAAAAAAATATCGAGGGAACCTCGTCTAATCATGGGTGAAACTTGCAAATGGCCGCCCAGTGTATGCGTGCATTGACTGCCTCGTTGGTCTAGTGGGCGCAAGCGCGGCTGCTGAGCGTGAGGTCCACGGTTCGATTCCCAGGTTGGGCAAAGTGTTATTGAATTTTTCTGTTAGGAAATTCTCAGTAGCAGCCCGGAGTCAGGAAGTTGGTGGTGTGACACCCCCGTGCTTCGGAGAGCACGTACAGCCGTCGGCCCTGCGCCTGATTACTCTCTGGTCTTGTCGAATTTCCATCCCATCGGAATATGAGAGTGAAGGAAGAGGCAGTGTACCTGTGTTTGAGCATACACTTGTGCACTATAATAAATCTCCTGCGTACTTGGCTAATTTCCGTGGAGATAGGCCGCCGTGATCGAAATACGGTCGGAAGGAGTATATATGCGTACATTCGTGCGTTGTGCAATTGGTAGTACTGTCACCGATTGTCGGATCTTGCTATCTGTGTGCGTGTAGCTCGCGTATTGACAAACAAAATTGTAGACGTTTTTAGTACAAAAATAAGTCCGTTTTAACATGACACTTTTTTAAATTGACGAATATAATAAGTATCTTCCATTTTGTGTACACAGGATCACTGGGCAGAAATGCGAGGAGTACGAGTTGGACTACACGAAGCCTAGAATGTGGCAATGGTTTGACAATGAGACTTTCTGATAACCAAAATACCACAACCACCACCACCGACTTTGGAAGTTATATATTAAGCATATACATAACAGAATCCTGTGATTTCAATGGTCGATATTATTAAAAATTGGCACAGAATCTTAAATTATATCCGCCATCTTTTATTCCAAAAACAAAAAATATTAGTGCCAAGTAGCTGACAGTTATGACTTATGAGTAAAGCGTTATTTTATGTCAACGGTATGTTTAACGTTATGCCCGGATTAGTAAATAAAAACTAGTATTGTAAATAAATAATAAGAGATTTGAATATTTATTGCCTAAGACAATCCCATCCGTAATGAAATAATTTTATACTCAGTAACCTAGGATTCCATTAAGATATCTTTTTGATTAAATAATCGTTTAAGTAAAATTTATTTGTTTTATTTTTATTCCTTTACATAGATATTCTGCCTTATATCATAATTATACAGTTATTCATAGTATATACGAAACCTAAAACAGGTTTGTCCAGAATCGGTAATAGACTCGATTGTAATAATTTTTACACTATGTTATATTTTGAACAAATAATATTAAAAAAATCCTATAAGTTGGACACTGTCCAGGTACACGGACCAGCTGATCGAGTACCTAGCGCCATGTCGGTGCGGCCGCAATGACTCAACGCGCGCAGGCCCCACGCTGACCCCGCGCCTAACAGCGCCTAAGAATAACCCAGTATATCAATTACATATAAAGGTTCAAAATAAAACACCAAATTATTTTTATATAAAAAAACATCAGAATATATTTCGAAATTACATTTACCAACAGATAAATAATTAAATACTGCACAATAATACAAACAAAAACGTAAAAAAGAAAACAAGGTAAAATGCTCGTTTGTTTAGAGCGCCTAAACTGTTAAATTGATATATTGATTTGTGCGTAAAACGTTTTTATGAAAATTGTGTATATCAGATATGTAATTAATTACATTATAGTTCAAAATGATATTCCGATGAGACAGTCAATTGGCGATTTCTATAATAATAATAAATTATTTATTAGAGTTTTGTCTATATAACATGAATGCGCGGTACACGGATATCTTAAGCATTAATTTTGTCTATTTTTAAGTGATTTGCGGATTTTTAAGCATTTTTAACTTGGTCATAGTTAAGTTAATGTTCTTAAATTATAAAAAAAATAAACTTGCAAGTTCTGCGGGAAATTTGAAATATTGTATTTGAAATAGAAAATATAAACCAGTTTACTTACAAATAGACAATTTTTTCACAATGTGTACATTTATGTCAAAAAGTTAATATTTTACAATTTATACTATCGGCAGAATATTTAAAATTGGTGTATGGATAAATGATGTTAAATAAATTGTAGTTAATAATACATTGATCAATTACTGTGATATTGTAAGAAAATATTTAAAAAACAACAGTTATTACTTCATTAGTATCTCCATCAAAAACTTACGATATTATACATAGCACTGTTTTTTAAATCGCTCTTCGTTTCTTTAAATATTATTTTACAATATCAGATCTTTTCACTTATTATATTAGATAATAACACATATAAAATCCAGAATAATATTAAAAACACACATAAAATGACGTATTCACACGGAGACATCGATACTATAATATATTTTACTATTTAAATATAAAATTCTAATGTAAGCTACGCCTACTAAAAATCTATGAAATATCTATGGGCCTATCAAATATATAGATATATTGCTTAACGTGGTCCGATGGGATTATTATATTTAGGCGTGAACCTAATTAAGGTTAATACGGTCTACGACGAACATTTATAAAACATGAAATTTCATGCAACTCGACCTTGGTGGTTGTTTGAAATAAGAATCCACGCTTGGTTTTGATAGAGTGCATTTCGATTAGATAAAAAAGGCGCTATCTGCAAAGCCAACTTAAAGGGATCCAAAATTTGGATGTGTGTAGTTATGTTGTCTCCATTACTTAATTTGGATGGTCTGCAAAATTCTGACTTCCTACTTATATGAAATGTAGCAGATATTTCGGAGCAGTATTTATTCCCAAAAACCTACGTTAAAAACATAAGTTTTGAATTACAAAATGTTGGCTGACAACAATAATCTATCGAAATTTCATGTTTTATATTCGTCTGACCCACGACTTGGGCCAAGAATGTCACTAAAGTGTAATTCTGGCACAAGTGTGAACACTTCGCGAGGCAAGCAAGGGAAAGAGAAAGGAAACAGCAGTAGAATTAGCTTCGTACTAAATTAATGAATCATTTACGTCGTTCTTTAATAGCGTGTAATTTTAAAACAGCATTTAAAAAACTGTTACGATTCTTTACGCCGCTATTTGTAATACATTTTACGATATTTTACTCGTTTTGTAGAAAAAGTTTCGATTATTTACGCTTTCATCGTCTGTGCAAAAACTCATTGCATTATTTGAGAGTAAAAAGATCGCAACTTGATACTTGAACTTTATGATTATGAGTTACGACGTAACATTTTTTTTAAATTCTTTATCTGGATTGTTCAAGGCAAGCAAATGAATAAAAATTTCTAGTGAATGTGTAATAAAATAATACTTTTTATAGAAACGTCAAATGGTACGATTCTTATAATTCACGATACCTTATTGTCGTTTCCCTGGTTATAGTTTCACTTCACGAGTATTTATATTACATATAGTTCAATTTACTTCCTTATTACTGTAAGCTTTTTATTTTATTTTAATACAAAATCAAATAAACCTCCCCAAAAGTCAATTTACAAACAAGTTTACGTGTTGACTTAAACAAGTGATGTTGAATCAATATTTTATATAAGTACATATGAAAAGTGTAATTCTTTTTACAAAGAAATTATTGTTACGATTTTTTGACCCGATGGACCTTTTGCAATATATATATAAAAAAAACCATTTTTAATAGTTTTGTTAGTTAGGCTATAAAATGACTCTAGATATTAAAAAGATATGAGAAAAGCAATTTAAGCCAAAACTTAACCGTACCGTTAATTATTCACGTAAAAAATCTAGTACTCGCATAGTGATAACATTATACAATATTGATGAATTATATAAAAATTTTAGATACTTTAGTTATAGTCCATATTTTCGTAATCTAGCTTCTAAGAACGACTAAACTCTACTGCTGATGGTCTAGTGGTAGGATGGGCCAGGATAGTCCAAGTGTGAGGCGAGATTGGTGTTTTTTTGGACCCTGGGGTTATAAATACGTCTTAAGGTAAACGAGGGGAAGCGTTAAAAACTTCCGCGATTGTTTTTATTTTATTTCTTCATGCATTGATCGACTGAGATTTTAAAAAGTACCTGTGTGTTGTATTTGTAGGTAGGTCAGTATTATAATTATATTATATTTAGTGTATCATTGCATAATTATTTGTTTATATATATAAAAATCTGCATCAGTCGATCAAAACACCAAATCACAATAAAAAAAACCCACTAATAATTACAATACTGAATTACAATTTAACATCGAGTAGAGAAGTTAAAAATACATCTAAATTACTTTTTAACCGCTAATAATTCAATAATACTAATATAATTTTATATAAACATACCTAGCACGCGCCATCTATGAAATTAACACGATACTAATAAAATAAGGCAAACAGGTATTACGGAGGGACTAAATAATTATGTTATTTCGAACATCAGGCACTCAAATTGAAATTATTTTTTTTAAATTATCATTGCTACGTCTAAAGCCTTTAGCATTTAGACTGGAGACAATCATTTTTGACAAAATATTTGACTAATCTGACTGTAGCTTGCCACACAATTATTTTGCGTAATGCACTTGTGCATTACGCAAAATAATTTGTGCATACTGCACAAGGTTTTTGCGCGTTATTGTGCATTTATGTTAATCGTTTATTTATTGATATAAAATATTTGTGCATTTATGATTTACCAATGCACATATTGCATTGGATTTTAGTTTTCGTTCTATAGATGCGTTGGCTGTGCATAACGGTCGTCAGTTAGTGTCGGTAATGGCAATAATGCCTATGTGTTTAACTGATGTGTGCATTTGAAACGATGTCTGCCCTTATTTTGTTAAAAGTATACGCGTTAAAGTTTATATTTGTGCTGTGTTTATTAGTTATATATGTCATTTAATAATTCTGACATCTCCAGTCTACATGCTTTTAACTTCTAAAGGCGTCGATTCTAAGGAAAAACAAAAACACTATGCGGGTTTGCTAAAAATTGATAAACTACCGCCCTAATAATTTTGAGGAACATACATTGTTTTTTATAATATTTTTTGGCAATCTATTTTTTGGATGGACTCGATAATTTTGTTCTTTCTCTGTTTCAAATTTCAAGTTTTTAGTTTGCGAACTTTTCGAATGTAAAACTTCCGATTTTTTTTGTGCCAAATTCTCTCATCATAATTAAGTCTATGGTCATAGTTTTTTGTATAATAACTTTCGTGAGACATATTCATATCAATAATTATTCACCGGTTACTACTCACGTGCATTTGACTCGCGACAACGCCGCGGGCATTGGTGTATGGACTTGAGTGGTGATCAATAATTGAGATATTAAGGTTACTATTTCCTTGACTGGGTTAATGTGTAGGTAATCTACGTATTATGCACAAGATTACTCGCCAAAATTGATCGGAGTATTATTGAGTATAGTTCTTTGTCTGTGCAACTACAAACACAGACTAAAGACCTTTCTATTGTGCAATTGTTACTTATTTTTTGAAACTTTTTATCAGTCTGCCCTACATAATCTGACCTCAGCATTGTTAAATTTTCTTAACATTACAATGACGATTTCATTCCTATGTGCTCGGAGCAAAAAAATTGGCTTTGACAATCGTTCTAGCTTAACAACATCTATGTTTAAGCTACACTAAGCAATACTAGCCTGATTTTCAGCTGTTTGTCTAAAGTAATGACGTCATTCTACCCTACCTCCTAGCTTTACCTCTCCAATCAATTAGCCTTAACTAATTCGTTACGCCAAATTTTGCAGCAGTGGACCCATTATTTTGTTGGTATATGCAGTAACATGATAGCGTATATGATATTTGTATTCTAAATGCACGATTATGACTAGATTTTACCAATGTTAGAGTAACTGGAAGGAAATTTTAATACATTTCATAAAGTTAAAAAAAAACGACAAATTTTAAATATAGATTCTACCAATTATTGATACTTATCAATTATGTCGAAAAAACAATGGTAGGTAGTCAGAAAAAAAAACCATACAATAAACAGTAACGCAAGTAACATTTGCATGGGAAATCAATTTTTTGTCTGATGACTCATATTTCTTCAGTATCATCAGATTTAATGATAAAATCTATTTAAAAAATTCTTGATTCATTTATATTTCACACTGTAATTAATTATTATATTAATAAGTAATTACCTGTCAAAAATAAAATTTATCGTGTTTAATGTTATTCATAAGTCAATAACGTCCAGTAGTAGTTACCTATATTTTGAGTTATACAGTGATTATAGGACAAAAATTATAACATATAAATTTTATAAACATCAAAAGAATTATATAATTAATTCTGATGATTTTACAATACACACATTATTTTACATGAGTTACGCATAAAATGTTAAATATTTATGCTAGTAAGAATGATAATAAATTACTGTTTTATGGTTATATCATTAATTACATGTTTTCACAATGGAATGGGTCACATATAATGGAAGATTACACAATTAATTTTGAGATTCACATATTTCTACATTTTAATTAAAATCACTATTATGTCCGATTCATTTGATAAATGTACAGCGAATTCAAAGTCATTCTTATAACTAGAATTATACGATACACAAATCACTTATAATTAAAAATTAAAACATTTAAAAATTATTTTTAGTTACGACATTTATGACATGTAAAATTGCGAATCAAATTTTACGTTTGCAAAATAAAAAATGTTCGCATAATTATGTCAAACCATTTTATGCCTTATGTCATATAACGTAAATTATTTATAATAATTCAATCACACATAGTAATATAGTTATAAAATGGCGTACACCTAGTTGGAGTACAAATATTAATTTTAGGAGTCACACTGGGATCACAATTATATAATTTATATTTCTAATTATTCGTTTGCTAATACTCAATAAGCTTCTTTTAACCTACTCGAATAATACCATGGTTTACAAATATCTATACGATACTTTTAAAATTCTTTGCCGTCTTTTTTGAACGAACCTTCTAAAACAATTCTACAGTGTATCAAGGATTTAATTTAGATATGCTCCGATAGATGGCGAAGATTATGTTGTCAAATATTTCTGTAGTACTTACCCAACTACCCGAAAATATTATGTCGGGATTATAGTAATAAAAATATATAATTAATTACGGTTTTTAGTATATAAAAAGTTTTATTTTTTGCGATATATAATTTAGTGTTCTCATTCCTATTTTTAAGAACAAAACTCAACCTATTATTTTCTTTTTACCGTAACTTACGTTTTCATTCATAAGTGAAAGTAGCTCCATCTAGCGTCACATAGCTAAGTTAAACCGTTTACACGAAAACATTAAACTTTTATTTTTACTACCGTATTTAAATTCAGTCCGCCAACAATTACATTTTGCTTACAATTCAATCAAATACATTTATTTCTTTTAATATTATTTGTTTACCGCCGATCCGTCTACTTCCCGAAAGTTCTATATTTACCCATTTTTGTATAGCACAGCAAGTTTTGTTTATATTATTGTAGTAAGAAGCTCTGTAAGTATTAGGAGGCATATACAATACCCCTGATTTTGTGGAAATTTAAAGTAACCTTAAAATTTACTCATACTATGGCTTTATTAATCACGTACAAAATTTCCGCTAAACTACAACAGATGGCGTTGTAAATACAGCACTATCTATCGGTGAGTAGAGTAAATATAATAATTTTATAGGATAGGTAAAGGTAAGGGATTTTTGCTACAGGGGGTGCTATGAGGGTTGTTAATAGTCTTTCAATGTTCTGAGGCCAACTGCACTGCAATAGAATTTGGCCTGTGAACTAGATTTAAAAAAATTAAGTCGTTACTCAAAGGTAACTTAAAGTGCCGTTTTTGTGCAAACCACTTGGCGCCACTGTCGAGTAAGGTCCTGAAGTATAGCTTTCAAAGTTTGCTATAAACGGGCGTGAGAACAAAGTTTACATATATCATAATTATTTAATACTTTAAACTAACTAACTCGCTACTTGCCTGCGTTTGGGTGCTCCCTGTGTTGCTCCGCATCGGTGCCACTGTGGTGAAGCTGTTGACAGCCTGGGATATCATGGCCTGTCCTGTAGCAGGAGTGCGGGGCGTATAGCCCGGCACGCCAGCATCAACGACATTATCCGCCGGGCTCTTTCCACCGCCGGTGTACCAGCTGTTTTGGAGCCCAATGGCTTGGTGCGGGACGATGGTAAGAGACCAGACGGCATGACGTTATTGCCTTGGAAGTTGGGTAGGCCTTTGGTGTGGGACGCAACATGTGTCGACACCCTTGCTCCATCGCATCTTCCCAGCTCGGCTAGCTGTGCTGGCGCCGCTGCTGCTGCTGCAGAGACTCTAAAACGGCGCAAATATAGCAACCTTATCGGTTGCTACGACTTTGAGCCGTTTGGAGTCGAAACGCTCGGGTCATGGGGTCCCATTGCCCGCCAACTTTTCAAAGGAATTTCTGGCAGACTGGTCGACACTTCGCGTGACCAGAGGGCTGGCCTGTTTTTTGGTCAGAGAATTAGCTTTGCCATTCAACGTGGCAATGCTGCCAGTCTTCTGGGCACAACCGGATGACAGCGATGCGGAGGAGTACTTCGACGCCTAAATTACGTTTTTTCCTTTTTTATTTTTTTCTCTCTCTTTCTTTTAGTGGTAGTGTAGTTAATATAATTTAGGTTTTATTTTTGTAAATATTTTTATTTATTATGTACATATATAAGTATTGTACTAATATTGTTAAATTCATCACAAAATAAATTAAAATAAATACCTTAAAACCGTATCGTAAAAATATCGAGCCGCAGTGTTACTCAGACTCGTTTTGTTCGGAAATATGAAAAATAATAATGTTTTTTGCACCTCTTCATTTTAGCTCCGCTTTTAAAGCATTGACATTTATTGACCCATAACTCATATTTGCCATAATTAATCTCAGGTTGCAAAATATTCACAACATTAACATAACTAGCAATAAACCCGAGTAAACCAACAAACACTGACATTTGATATTTCAGAGACCTCACGCTACACTAGCGCCTCTAGCGGCGAATTCATACGCGAAAGCCCTCATTGAAGATCCTTTTTTAAAATCCAGCGGTGAAGGGTGGGCGTTTTGGGGGACTCTATTATTGTTATGTATGACGTTCAAAAAGTACCATTTCTAATGGTCTAATTTGAATAAAGATATTTTTGATTTTGATTTTTTGATTTTGAGTGTAAATATCAGAAATAAAACCCAACCAAGATACCCATAAAAAAACCTAGTTCACAAACCCTTCTTACCATGCAATTCAGTTCACCCATCCAACTGACACGTACACATTTCACGTGTAGGTGGCAGCACAGTCAAAGAACGGGAAGCAGGCGACGGACTCGGCGGCCGAATGCTAGAGCACGTGCAGGTTCTCACACGACTTGGATTTGGAGTCACGCGCCCACACGCGACCGAGCAGTCCTCGAACCTGGGAGAGAGATTATAAACACAAATAAATATGAGACATAGGTAGTATATGGACTGAATAGTTAACAATGTCGTCACCAAAAGACGTATTAAAATGTGGAAGAATAATTAGGTAGTGAGCAGAGGTCGAGATGGCTTAGTTGTCACAGCGCCTGGAGTATTTATCCAGGAGGCACGTTCGGATCCTGCTCATGATCGTATTTTTCTTTCCACAAAAATTTATAACTTTAGAGTTCGCTACGAATGCGTTAATGAGTTTGAAAGATTTATCTGCACAAATAAATACATTAATGATAATGTTATTTTTTTGTTTGTTATTGTTGTTTCTGCGTATTATAAATAAATAAGTAAATATTTGTTGTCAGGAAATCATTTATCGATGTGAATCGTCGTGATTCTTCTTCTTATCGTGTGGTTGATGAACAACCTAGTGTCAGAGTTTAAACCACCCGTAGGTCTCTGACATGGCTTTACACACAATCGAGAACATCTCTCAGGTGTACTAGTTTAGTAGTAGTTATGGAATGATATGAACGAAAAGGGAGTGAACGAGGAGAATGGAAGAGAAAGATATATTTGCGCCGATCATAACTAAAGGGTCCAGGGTAGGGAGAACTAATGCTATTGACATCATACAGCAGTTGGAACAGATCTCCTACAGCAACAAGCTTTTAAACACCATACTAGCTCACCAATACTTGACGATTCTAGAACATCAAACTTCGGATTTCCTAACCAAGTTTACTTTTTCTGTATGTCAGGGAAATTTGAGATATAAAAAATATTGTTCCATGGTTCTATCACCTGCCTCCGGGATATACCTCTCAATCTTAGGCTTACAGTTTCATAAATCTCTTACTTACAGTCATTTTAAAACTTGCGGTATTGGTTGTAAAAACCTATTTTATACAAAGTAACCATGGAATTTATTGCCAATTCTTCTCCTATATTCTAAAATCTACACTTTGGAACGTGGCAACTAGCTTCTGACAATTCAAAAGTGCCTAAAAAATCTAAAATGGTCTAATTGAAACAAATAATTTGAATTTGACTTTGACTTGGGCAAGCTACTACCTGATAGATGTCGCTATTTGCTATATGTATAGTTCTAAGCTAGATGGCGATAGTTTCAATTATTTATGTTAACAATTGTTGAAGATATATTTTATTGTTAGAATTTAAATGGCCGTTACTTTAAGTTCAAAAAATATAAAGGAGTGAATAAAAAAAAAACATCGTAAAATAGCGTGGGGTGCTAGATGTTAATTGTTGTAAATATTTTATTGACAGACATTGGTAAAAGTAAAGTCATTATAAAATATCAGAAGCACTCCACGCTTTTCTACGATATTTTTTTTTTCATAATCACTCTTTTCAAATTTTTAACATTTAGAAAATTATTTTCAAAATTTTAGTTCGGCTACTTAGAAAAGCGTGTTTTTTAACTTATTTTAGTTTTATAGTGAATTTATGTTGAAATTGAATTAGTGATTAATTGAAGTTTCGTTAAAGGTATAGTTTTTTATTAAATTAGGTAATAAACACGCACACTTCCCTATAAAAAGTTAGGAACTGAATGATTACCGGTTAACAGTGAATATTGGTCAATTTCCTTCAACTAATTAAGTAATTTCCAATGTTTGCCTTCAAAATATTTCAACGACAATAATTATTTGGCTTTCCTTCTTGTCCTGCCCAGGCCATTTTAGTGTTGTAATCTCGCAAATAAAGATTTATCTACAGGGTAAAAAAGTGAAGTCACTGGTAAATAATATACTTACAGGAACAAAATAAAATGGAATCAGCAAAGGAAAAACAAACCAAGAATGAAACCGATTTTACACATAACAAAAAGAAAAGGTACTGAACCTTAACGCTGGCGGATAGTCGGGTGCGCTTGCGCGGCGTGCTGGCGGCAGACACAGAGGCGGGCGCGGGCGGCGGCGCGGGCGCCTGCTCGCTCTCCAGTGGGGAGCGCGCGCGCGCACGATTCTTGCGCGAGTTGCTGCGTTTTCTGGAAATATGTGTAAGGGATTTATTTGGAGGGCTCGTGGCTAAGTAACCGCGAATCGAGGTTAAGCTGTGCTTACCATGGTTAATCTGTAAATGGGTGCCCGTTATTTCATATCATCCCCTCCGTGTTTCAAGAGCACGTTAAACCGTCGGTCCCAGATATCAAACAAAGATATATGACAATTGTAACGGGTCTATCATATAATAAAAAAAAAAATGCCTAACCATTACGCAACTACATTGGAATCGGTTTCCAGGATAACTGGATGCACCATAATACCAGCATTTTAATTGAAGTGACTGCCTATCTAATCTCTACAACTCACTGGGTGTCCCTATTTACGCGGGACGTCCCGCAGTGTCCCGATTTTAAAGCAATTTATGAAGAAAATCACATTATAATACAACAACTTTTAACCGGATTAATCGTGTGTACTTAATAATGGTTTTTGTTTTCTTGACGTTTATAATACTTTCGCGAGAACGTAAGAAATAAACGTAAGAAATTTAATTATGAAGAAAATCATTCAATTAAATCAATCATCAGGTTGTTTAAAATGTTCGAACATCCGTCGCACTTTTTTCCTGACCCGATTTGAATGCCTGAGTCCCGATATTTTTAACCTCCTGTCCCGGGATTTGGCATTTACAACCTTGCAACATTATGTGTTACACAACGGGGTTACTCTTGAAACTAATACCAATTCCAATCCAATTGCAATATTAAATAGAAGCCTGAAAACAACGCGTAATTATAAAATAAATTTACCTACGTTACGGTTGCCTGAATTTTAAAGCATGTTGTCTTCATATTATTATCCCAAATCTATAATCATTTTTTAGAAATTTTGGCATTTACAAGTACTAACTGACATATTTCCAATGTCAATCTTGCGGAATTATTTTCAAGAGTAAGCCCACAGGTCTTGGTAAAATTTCTTTCAGACATCTAACTACACGTAACGAGTGTCAAAGATCTATGTTTGATAGCAAATTTAAATATAAAAATATAATATATTAATATTGCATTATAAAAACATTGGTAATTGCATTCTATACATTGTATTAGCTGCTAGTTGGTCGTGTCGGTTCGGTCACCTGTATAGGTACTGAATTGATTGCAATGACGTCTCCATAAGACGTGTTAAAATATGGAAGAAGAATTCGCGGTGGTGAGCAGAGGTCGAGATGGCTTAGTGGTCAGAGCGCCTGGAGTATTTATCCGGGAGGCGTAGGTTCGAATCCTGTTTGCGACCGTATTCTTTTTCCATTTAATATTGTAACTTTAATGCAATATTTCTTGGATTTGGGTAGACTTTAATAATAATGCCAACTTACACGTACATTTTCTATTGACCATGGACTATAGGACCACACCTATCTGTGACACTGTTTACAAATTCCTCAGAGTATTATTTCACAGGTTAATACCATTATTAATGACCATTACTTTATAATCAAATACATAACTTTTTGTTTGGCAAACCATTGAGTTATTGTCCTAAAAATTTTACACTTTGTTTTGCGTAACTGCCTCGTTGGTCTAGTGGTCCCAAGCGCGACTGCTGAGCAGGAGGTCTCGGGTTTGATTCCCGGGTCGGGCAAAGTTTTATTGAGTTTTTCTGTTAGGAAATTCTCAGTAGCAGCCCGGAGTGTGGAATTATGCCCGGTTGATCGCAATAGGCTCGCCACCTATTACATGGGACTTAATAACAGCATTGGTGTAATGTGGGTGTACAATTGTGTACACCTCTGCCTACCCCTTCGGGGAATACAGGCGTCATATTCTGCTATGATGATGATGATGCTATGTTTTGCGTAACATTTTAATGTGTTAAATATTAACTTATATAACAAAGTTGAACGCAAAAGAAAATTAATAACTTTTGAAATTTGAAATACTTTTGATTTGAAATATAGTCAAATAGGTTAAATACTTTTATCACAGACTGTCTACACAAGGCACGCATCGTCTCTGCTAAATCTATTAAGATAAAGAAAATCTTAAGTTTAAGGTTCGCTGTGCACAGTTTCTGCACACATTGGTCAAAACAAAAGCTGAGAAACTCCACCAGAACAAACCACCAGGTCTTGAGGCAATGGAAGTGAAATAAAATGACTTTAATTCTATTTTTCAAAGAAACATTGAAAAAATAACAGACAAGAACGGGGCTTGAACTTTTTTCAATGTTTCTTTGAAAAATAGAATTAATATAGGCATTACATGGCCTCAACATGTATTAAAAAAATATAATTATATATGATTTATAAAGGATTGGGATGTTGTTCGGCGATTTACAACTGCAAAGTGGTAACGCTGAGTTTAGTAAATCTGTAAATGATTACTAGATAAATATCACCAGGCGTCTCCTTAAGACGTATACAAAGAGGATTGAAAATTCAATAGGTTTGAACACGACAAGGTAGCTCAGTTGGTAGAGTGATGACACGGAACGTCAAAGGTCGCGGGTTCAAGCCCCGTTCTTGTCTGTTATTTTTTCAATGTTTCTTTGAAAAATAGAATTAATTTAGGCATTACATGGCCTCAACATGTATTAAAAAAATATAATTATATAAAATGACTTTGTTTCAATTAATAAGTATAAAATGTAAATCCCAAAAAAGGACATTCGATTGAGTATTGATAGGATTAGGTATATCATACTATCCTATAATTTAGAGGGACTCGTGGCTAAGTAACAGGCGCAAAGAACGATCGATCGAGGTTAAGCTGCGTTTGCCGCGGTAGTTCTGTGGATGGATATCTTTACCATAATTTCATACCAATACACCTCCGTGCCTCGGAGCGTCGGTTTTGGTTGTCATATTAGATTTATGACAGCCGTTATGGGTAGTCAGTGGCCTGAAAGTCCTGACAAGCAGTCATACCACGAGATATCGTGTTACCCAGTAACTGGGTTGTGGAGGTCAGATAGGCAGTCGCTCCATGTAAAATACTGGTATTAAGCTGCATCTGGTTTGACTGGAAGCCGACCCCAATGTCATTGGGAAAAGGCTAGGCAGACACTACTATTCCATCATTTCTCAATATGCAGTGTGACCTGTAAAGTTACTCAAAGTTGAGTCTAACTTGTATTCTCTCCTTAATCAATTTATTGCTTGCTAATCAGATACATATGCACAATGCAATGACTCAATATTGAGCCTAATTTGCAAGCTCACCTGACTCGGGGTGAGTCATGTAAACATGCAAGTTAGACTCACTGACTACTTCTTAATTAATAATTGTTCACAATAGAGCGTTAAGCTACTTAAAGTTGAGCTCACCTGACTCGCTCAGCGTGCTGTTGTTTTAGTCTGATTTGGGTGAGTAGCCCCACCAGCAGCTCATCCACGTTGTGGTTGATGCCAACAGAGGTCTCGATGAACTTGCACTCGTATGACGTCGCTAGATTCTTGCCCTCTGGAAAGTGACAAAGAAATTCTTAAAAAAAATTGAAGTTGATTATTGAAATCTAATATATTCTTATGACGCAGTAGCGATTATAGTGCAATTTCTATGAAAATACGGAGTGTATTTTTGTTGATAATGACATTTCCGACAGTTGGAACACACATTATGTTAGTTCGTTTATTTAGTCTTCAATGTGAAAACATATGCATAATATCACACATATTCTCTGAAAGGATAGACACAGGTTTACTGTAATATATACAATATAGTTGCTTGATGAAAAAGAGTCACCGTGGAGTTTCTTGCCCGTTCTTCTCCATTGGAATCTACACTTTAAAACGTGGCAACTAACTTCTGTAAATTCGAAAGTGCCTGTAAATGGTCTAATTGAAATAAATGCTTTGACTTTGACTTAAACCAATGGACAATTTTAATTAAAAATATCCATTCTGCTAAAGTTTTAGCTATGGTTTTATGACCGGCCACTTGCCTGACGTCAACCCTCATTGCGAATGCTGTTGTTCGTGGTAACCGCCATCGATACTAACTACGTCTCCTTCTATCTAGCAGGTAGAAGGAGACCGGATAAATGTAAACATAATTATGTCGTTTCTAATTACCTACGAGTTATCAAACCCACAAAGGGCCACAATTTCAAATGATACACGCCCCAATAATTAAACGTTTAATCAGATTTGACGTGAAGTCAAAATCCGGTCAACCATTTGATGAAGGGAAGTTTGATAGGAAATTAAACGGTACACGTCAATGAACAATTTGGAGGCATTGTGGTACCTACAGAAGGTAGGTTGAACACACTTAGTGATCTTTTATGAAGAAAGAAGTGAAAATGGTAGTAAGACAGTTTAAAAAATATTTATGTCTTACATATATATCTGCTTAGCCTTTTCCCAATAACATTGGGGTCGGCTTCCAGTCACACCGGATGCAGCTTAATACCAGTATTTTACAAGGAGCGACTGCCTATCTGACCTCCAGAACCCAGTAACTGGGTAACACGATATGTCGTGGTATGACTGGTCGTCAGACTTTCAGGGCTCTGACTACCCGTAACGGCTGTCATAGATCTTAATTTGACAATGTGTCTTACATATAAATTAGTATAATTTTTTGTACAATGTACAAGAATACACCTTTACTTAAAATACTGTAAATAAAGGTAAAAATAATAAATATATGAGAATAGGATTTATGGCCATGGTGCTTTGGCACTTTGGCGTATGATGTATCTACTATAATTTCCAAAATAAACGGTTTGTCATCCACCGTCTGCCTGCGATCTTTGCGGTGTCATTTCATATGTTTTACACTGCGTCTGCCGGTCCGTGGTCGCCATTCGAGAACCTTTCTTCCCCCATCGGTTATCAGTGTTACGAGCTATATGGCCTACCCACTGCCACTTCAGCTTGCTAACTTTGAGAGCTATTTCGATGATTTTGGTTCTTCTATCGATTTGGTCATTTCGAATTCTGTCACTTAGTGAAACTACGAGCATAGCTCTCTCTATACCACTCTGAGCGACTATAAGCTTATGTACGAGGCCAAAGCGGAGGCCAATAGAAGTCTCAGTTTCATATGTGAAAATCTACGGGTGAGACCTATGTCCAGCAGTCGACGTCTATTGTCTTATACGATGATGATCATGAGGTAATAATTATGAAATAGTGAAATTCCAAAACGTATGTACTTTAAGTCATACGATTTAATTTAGCCAAAAAAAATATATTTATAATCCTCAAGAATTGATTTAACTCATCACTAAAGATTGGTAGCAAATAAAGATAACTGTCAAAGATAAGAAACACAATTGACAGCTTGATTAAAGAACTTCATAAAACTGAAGTACATATCTTTTCAATCTAACGTTTTACGTCAGGAAACAACTTGCCCATTATACACGCCCCTAAAACGGCAACTTGGAATTGACAAATTAATTTACTTTGAATGCCTGTCAAAATGGTAATAGCAATTTAAATGTCAACGTATTATTCTACCGAGCGCATTTTGCAGGCGTTATAATAAAATTAAACCAGTTTATTTCATGGTTACGTATTTATTTCTTGGAATATCAGTGAAAAGTCACGTAAAATTTAACGGTTTTTGCGAAACATTACAAACAATTATTATATATACGTACATGAAAAGGCAAGCTTTCCAATAACATAGTAATATCTTAGCTTTGCGCGATCACTACACATTATAATAAAACAACTTTTAACCGGATTAATCGCGTGTATTATTGGTTTTTGTTTTTCCTGACGTTTCGAACAGTTTGCAGCGTTCAGAGTTCGTTTCAGGAAAAACAAAAACCAATAATACACGCGATTAATCCTGTTAAAAGTTGTTTTTATTATAATTTCCAATAACATTTGAGCGCCTGACAAATTATTGTTGGCAAAATGTGGCGTATCGTTGTTAACAGCGGGGCGTCCATCGTTGCTAATTGGTGTACACAAATATTCTCGAAAATTTAATTAAAAACATTGCTAATGAACTTAATTGTAGAGATCTGGATTTAATCATGAATCTCGGTGATTTCGTAAAAATGTAATGGTTTGAGCAGTTTACAAGAAAACAAAGACCCTTTGTTACTGTTAGGTACATTCATTAGATTGTAAAGTACGTGTTTTATAACTTTAATGAATTTTGCTGATCCTTATGTTTTGGTAATTATTTTGGGGATTTAGGATATTTATAAAACGAGAATTTAGAGAATTTAGAAGTAAAAGAATAAGTATTGAGACAATATTGTTAGTTATTAAAAACTGTTTTTACCATAGGGTTGCTCTGTATTAACTGTCGTATAAGTGTTCAGAATCCAGTCGGACCGTTGCCCTCTGCACCAACCGTATGCATCGTATAATATTAAAAAAAAAAAAGTTTATTATATTCAAAACTTACCATCTGTAGGAACAGCTCTCGACCTGGCCAGGTCCGCCTTGTTTCCCACCAGTATGACGGCTCTCCGCGAGGTGTGGCCAGCAGCCCACAGGATTTGGAGTCTCCTCTCAGCCTCCATGAAGCTGCCCCGGTCAGCGGTTGAGTAAACCACGCAGTAGCCATGGGCACAGCCTTCGGTCTGTAAGGTGGACGTAAACGAGTAGTTGATCTTGTTCTCTTTGGACAAACCCCATTAGCGAGTCCCTTGCTGTCCTCCCACCAGCGACGCCCTAAGCCAAGGCTCCTATCCCACAGGGGGTACCTTTGACGTGTAGTCGCTTAGGTTATAAATTTATAAGCCCTGACTGAGCTTTAATTTTTCTATTCAGGCAACATGAAAGCTCGGAAAAGTAGTCGTCAACAGTGATTGTCATGCGAAATGACGCACACGAAATATTTTTTTGGACATATTACATGCGCTCCTGGATATTCAGATTATGGTCTGGCTATTCAGATAATTCTATTTTGTTTTAAATATAAAGTAAAGTATGATCACCAGCAGGAACTGAATGCTTCGTCCTTCTCGATAAGTACTTCTGGCAATCAACCAAGGTACAGAGACAGAAAGAATTCCGCCAGCGTATTAAAAACTATCGAGCATTATTGAAGATTTCCATTCAGAAAAAAACCAACCAGAAGTATATTCTGGTATTACAGATAACTATGTATTGGAATCACGTTTGATGATACAAGAAATAATTGTGAAGGACATGGTCATACCAAAATTTCCGTGCTATGTAAGTAGATTATCAGCAGAATCGACTGAACAGATCTGAACTGATCTCTTTTTTAGAGCAATTCCATTTAAGAGCCATTGGAACTGCATTGGAAATCATAAACTGATTCATAGGGAGAATTAAGCAGCAACTTTTGCTTACAATGGTATTGTCGGGAGGTGAATCCAGGAAGGTGATCTCCGACTCCTCGCCCGCCAGCAGCACACACACAGACCGCTCCCCCGACTCGTCATCTGTAAAGTCATGCTCTACATTTGGTTGAGCAGGTTTGTCTCCTGCGTTTAAAGTAGCTTGTATACGTGCATACGATATATAACGTAACAATATAGCCTCACGTCTATAGTCTCCAAGGGGCTAGGAAGAAGTGTACAATGTTACCCACATTTCAACCATTGCGATATTAAGTCCATTGTGGTGAGCCTATTGCTATATACTGTGCACAATTATTATTTTTATCGTCCTAACCAGCAGACGGATCGCCTGATGGTAAGCGATTACCGCCGCCATGGACACCCGCATAACCAGAGGAGTCACAAGTGTTTTTTGCTATTTCAAACCGGGCTGCTACTGAGAATTTTCTAAACACGTGACACGTTTCCCGACTTAGGAATTGAATCCAGGACCAGTAGTAGCAGCTCAGCAGTCGGGACCAGTAGATCAACTGGACAGTCTCCTTTGCCTAACCCTTCGGAGAGTACAGGCGTGATATTATGCACGTATGTCACCAATGCATCTGCTATGAAAACCTCTCTTCACAACAGATTTACAAGATTTCCTCTTTCAAATTAACTGGCAACAATATAGAATTAAAAAAAACCGTATTAAAAGAACATAATGTCATCCAACTCACCGATACTAGTGTCATACGCATGCAGGTACTCTGACGTCATGAACTGCCCCACGAGACTGGACTTGCCGACACCGGGCGCGCCTAGCACCAGCACCCGGTACGAGCTCAGACCGGCTGAAGAGTCCCTGAGTATATGGACGAGATGGTTTAGATTAAGAGGAGCCCTCCTCTGCATTGTGGGTATTTGGAGAATCACACCTATTTATTGAAAATCATTACCATTTCATAGCTTTAATTAATTTCATTTTTTTTATGGGATATGTGGCAACAGTGTAGTCGGATCGCCTGATGGTAAGCGATTACCACCGCACATGGACACCCGCAACCCCAGAGGAGTCGCACTTGCGTTGCCGGCCTTTTAAAGGGTTCGGGCCTCTGGTACCCTCACTCACTCGGCGAAACACAACACAAGCGTTGTTTCACGCCGGTTTGCCGGCCCATTCTTGCCGAAGCATGACTCTCCCACGGTTAGAATCCATGACATCTGACTGACATAAGTTAAACTCAGGTTCGACGGTAGTTATTTAGACGATGGTAAGGTTTTGAATTCCAAATTCATCTTCAGTCCGCACAATAAGAAGACCTTAACCAGTGAAGTCTTGCCTTACCTGGATGACGCTAGGGAGCATGGTGCAGAAGCCCTGGTGGCAGCCTCCGTGCTGGATGCACTGGATGCCACCGAGGTATTAGAGCGGGAGCGACGGGATCTGAGCGAGTCACCCCTGTTCACCACCCCTTTACCTGGAGAGAATACATTTGAACATTATGATACAGTATATTTAGAGAATGGTAATCCAGATAATTTTATGAGATTAATATAATAAAGTTTCAACTGCCAGATACAGTCAGTGACAGAATGCTATTAACATGTTCCATTACATGGATAAATACTCGAGGCGCTCTGACCACTAAGCCATCTCGACCTCTGCTCACCACCGTGAATTCTTCTTCCATATTTTAACACGTCTTTTGGCGACGTTATTGCTATCTATTCAGTCCCTATATCAGGACAGCGGGTCATGAATATGGTTACGTCTTATCGAATGTGGTCGCTTGTGGTCATATCTTGTTCTCATGAGTCTGGTCATGTGGTCTAATGTGGTCGAGTGTGGTCATGTCTTGGCCAATGTGTCTAGTGATGTCATGTCAAATGTGATCGTTTGTGGTCGAGTGTGGTCATGGCGAGTGTGGTCATGGCTCGTTAAATGTGGTCGAGTGTGGTCATGTCTTGTCCAATGTGGTCGTGTGTGGTCGTTTCTTGTCCTCATGAGTGTGGTCACGGCTCGTTAAATGTGGTCGAGTGTGGTCGTATCTTGACCTCATGAGTGTGGTCATGTGGTCGAGTGTGGTCATGGCTTGTCGAGTATGGTCATAAGTGTAGTCCTGGCGAGTGTGGTCATGGCTCGTTAAATGTGGTCGAGTGTGGTCATGTCATGACAAGCAGGGTCATGTCTTGTCTTGTGGTCTAGTGATGTCATATCAAATGTGGTCGTGTGTGGCATGTCTTGTACTCATGATTGTGGTCATGGCTTGTCGTTTATGGTCATGAATGTGGTCATGGCTCGTTAAATGTGGTCGAGTGTGGTCTTGTCTTGTAAAATGTGGATGAGTGTGGTCAAGTTTGGTCATATCTTGTTAAGTGTTGTCGAGTGTGGTTGAGTGTGGTCAACAGTGTGGTCATGTCTTGTCTTGATATTACCACACTCATGATCATGCTCGTCAAGACATCCGACGTCAGACCACATTTGACATGACATAACTAGACCACATTGGACAAGACATGACCACACTCATGACCATACTCGACAAGCCATGACCACACTCGACCACATTAGACCACATGACCACACTCGACCACATGACCACACTCATGAAGACAAGATGCGACCACACTCGACCACATTCGACAAGACATGACCACACTCGACCACATTTAACGAGTCATGAGGACAAGACGACCACATACGACCCCATTTGACATGACATCACTAGACCACAAGACATGACCACACTCACCATAACCACACTCATGACCATGCTCGTCAGACATGACCACACTCGACCACATTAGACCACATGACCACACTCATGAGGACAAGACACGACCACACACGACCACGTTTGACCACACTCATGAGGACAAGACACGACCACACTCGACCACATGACCACACACATGAGGACAAGATACGACCACACTCGACCACATTCGACAAGCCAAGACCACACTCGAGCACATTTAACGAGTCATGAGGACAAGACGACCACACACGACCACATTTGACATGACATCACTAGACCACAAGACATGACCACACTCACCATAACCACACTCATGACCATGCTCGTCAGACATGACCACACTCGACCACATTAGACCACATGACCACACTCATGAGGACTAGACACGACCACACACGACCACGTTTGACCACACTCATGAGGCCAATATATGACCACACTCGACCACATGACCACACACATGAGGACAAGATACGACCACACTCGACCACATTCGACAAGACATGACCACACTCAACCACATTTAACGAGCCATGACCACACTCATGAAGACAAGACACGACCACACACGACCACATTTGACATGACATCACTAGAGACCACATTGGACAAGACCTCATGACCATGCTCGTCAAGACATGACCACACTCGACCACATTTAACGAGCCATGACCACACTCATGACCATACTCGACAAGCTATGACCACACTCGACCACATTAGACCACACTCATGAGGACAAGATACGACAACACTCGACCACATTCGATACGACCACACACGACCTAGACCACATCGGACAAGATATGACTACACTGTTGACCACACTCAACCACATTTGATAAAACATGACCATACTCATGACCACACTCGACAACACTTAACAAGATATGACCAAACTTGACCACACTCAACCACATTTTACAAGACAAGACCACATTTGACAAGATATGACCACACTCATGACCGCACCCAACCACATTTCAAAGACATGACCACACTGTTGACACATTTAACAAGATTTGACCACACTTAACAAGATATGACCACACTTGACCACACTCAACCACATTTTACAAGACATGACCACATTAATGAACATACTCGACCACATTCTATAAGACATTATCACAATTGACCACACTCATGATAGCACCAAACCACATTTGAAACACATGACCACACTCGACAAGATTTGATCACACGCGACCACATTCGATAAGGCTTAACCATATTTATGACCCATTGAAAAAATAATAGACAAGAACGGGGCTTGAACCCGCGACCTTTGACGTTCCGTGTCATCACTCTACCAACTGAGCTACCTTGTCGTGTTCAAACCTATTGAATTTTCAATCCTCTTTGTATACGTCTTAAGGAGACGCCTGGTGATATTTATCTAGTAATCATTTACAGATTTACTAAACTCAGCGTTACCACTTTGCAGTTGTAAATCGCCGAACAACATCCCAATCCTTTATAAATCATATATAATTATATTTTTTTAATACATGTTGAGGCCATGTAATGCCTATATTAATTCTATTTTTCAAAGAAACATTGAAAAAATAATAGACAAGAACGGGGCTTGAACCCGAGACCTTTGACGTTCCGTGTCATCACTCTACCAACTGAGCTACCTTGTCGTGTTCAAACCTATTGAATTTTCAATCCACTTTGTATACGTCTTAAGGAGACGCCTGGTGATATTTATCTAGTAATCATTTACAGATTTACTAAACTCAGCGTTACCACTTTGCAGTTGTAAATCGCCGAACAACATCCCAATCCTTTATAAATCATATATAATTATATTTTTTTAATACATGTTGAGGCCATGTAATGCCTATATTAATTCTATTTTTCAGAGAAACATTGAAAAAATAATAGACAAGAACGGGGCTTGAACCCGCGACCTTTGACGTTCCGTGTCATCACTCTACCAACTGAGCTACCTTGTCCCGTTCTTGTCTATTATTTTTTCAATGTTTCTTTGAAAAATAGAATTAATATAGGCATTACATGGCCTCAACATGTATTAAAAAAATATATAATTATATATATTTATGAATCTCTTCGACTTACTTTGTAGTTAATACAATGTCGTACAAATGCAATTACTTTAACAAATAAAGAATACGGTCGTGAGTAGGATTCGAACCGAACTGCTCACGACCGTATTCTCTTTCCATTTAAAATTATATCTTCAGGGTTCGCTAAGCATGCGTTAATGCTATTCAAGGATTTATCTGTATGTACCATTACTTTAGTGATAATGTTATCAAGATGTTATGACTTTCTGTATTTATTTGACGACAAGATTTAAATATTTTGTACTACAGTTAGACGGAGAGGTTCATAGCTTAAACGTCAACTGTACAGGCACGGATTTGTAAAAAAATACGGAATGACCTTGCTTTGTCATAAGCGAAGCATAGATTACACACACACACATAGATTACACGCACCTTAATGACGCCGAGTGGAGGAGTTTTAACTATTTGTATGCGTTCAGCTCGTGTATGACAAGCGAAATTGGATGACTATTAGGCATGCGTCTCACATGTCGTACGCAAAGCTCCGTCCGTATTTTTTTAAGGTCCGTGTGTTCAGGTACTTTTGTCGCTGACCGTAGGTACAAAGCGATTTCAAAATCTCAATTACTCTCACAAACTGAATAACTATTGACAGACCTAATATTTTTTTAAAGACTGCAAGCGGGATTCAATTCTGTGACCTCTTGGTTAACACCAATCGCTCTTGCCAACGAATAAGATGCCGCTCGCTTTCTAGATTTTTTCCACCACATTCATTACGCTTTCAGGTGACGTCAGCGATTTTTTTTTTTTATAAAAAACGTTGCCCCACACTAGGAATTTCTTCCTGTATCGTGGGTGCGTTTACAGACATATAATCTCACAAACACACACACACCCAGACCCGGAGCAACTATCTATAGCTCGTACAAATATTTGCTCCGTGCAGGAATCGAACCTGCGACACGCAGCGCAGCAGTCGGTCTCTCGACCACTGCGCCAACCGCGCTGTCAATATTAATTATTATTAGTCGCATACAGAGGGAATTTTCATATAGATGACGTGATATTTTACTTTACTCAGACTTAAAATATTCATTTACGTATCACATTACTTTAGTAAAACTGACATTATTTTCATATATTCTCCTCACCAAAACCTTCTGAGAGTATCAATCATCAAGTTGATTGCTTGACACTTCCAGTAATCAATTTGCGTCGGTAATTTACACCTAACGTGTTATTCGCGGTACTTTAGAACACTTTATCGCAGTGGAGGGTACTTCGCTTGAGATGGTTTTAGTACAGTCAGGAACGTAGCGATAATTAACATTACCGAATTACTTTTTTTGCGAAATTTTGTTCTGAATTTGATAGTACCCAAACCATCTTAGCATATGTTTCTCAAACCTCGTCATGTCGTCACTACATTTTCTTCAACGTTCCCATACCACGCTGTTCCTCATTTTATCTTTCAAAGTTACTCCAAACTTACTTCTCAAAGCTCTCATCTCTATTGCATTGTTTTTAATTGTTGCAAATTGTGTCTCACGGCACACAGTCGCTTTTGCGACCGAGCAAAGAGGCAGTTCGAAATTCTTCAAAGAGTCAGTTTGGTATTTTCAAAGTCGCTTCCTCCGCCTCTTAAACAGTATATGATATCCGTATATTCCATCACTATTAATACAAATAAATAAAATTGAAGTGTCTGTTTGTATGTAATGTCAAAATAATAGTTTTTTTTTTTTAACCTCATACAGTTATTTACACGATACATAGGCATAAAAATCAGTTTTTAAAATTTTTGTCTGTCTGTCTATTTGTTCCTGCTAATCCTCGAAACGGCTGGCCCGATTCTGATAAGATTTTACTGGCAGGTAGCTGACTATATAAGGAGTGACTTAAGCTTATTAAAATATAATTATACTCGGGTGAAACCGCGAGGCACAGCTAGTATAAAATAAAGACATACAAATGAATGCAAATGAACAGGGTTTTTGGAACAGCACCACGTATTTAGTTAAGAGGGGGAGAGGGGATAATGATACTCATTAGAATATAGCTAAAGAATATAGCTAGGGTCGGTTAATGGGGCTTCCTTATAAACCATGGCTAACACAAATTTTTGGTAGTAAAGTTACAGTCAGGTTCTGAAATAGGAGGAAGGATGTTTTTTACACCACTGCCCAAAAAAGGAGTGTTATGTTTTAAGGGTTCATGTACGTACGCGTGTGTATGTTTGTGAGTTTCTTTATTCCATTATAGCTCCTAAACGCCTGAACCGATTTAGATGTATGGGATATGTTTATGATCCTTAAATGTTCCCGGGTAACATAGACTAGTAAATGTTCCCGGGTAACATAGACTAGTAAAACAAATAGAATATAGAAAGAAGAAGAAATAAACTTATGCTTTTCTTTCTATTATATACATACATACACATCATCACGCTTGTATTCCCCGACGGGGTAGGCGGAGGTATACACAGTTGCACACCCACATTTCACCAATGCTGTTATTTTAGTTGCATCAACTCCCCAACTATCGTTCTCCCCAAATCTATCCACTCTACTTAACGAGTGAATAGGTTTATTCTGGATCTACGTGTTCCATCCTCAGCCACGCCGCCGCTTACCATCAGGCGAGTTGGTGGCCAAACGTAGATCCATTTAATTTAATTTCACAGAAATATATTTGTAGAGTTATCACAAATTGAAAGGATTCAGAAAGAGGACCTCAAAGGAATGTTTGGAAACCGTTTCATTAGTCTTCAAGTGTTACTTCAATCAAATTTGATTAAACAAGTACGTGTCTACATTATTTCGAGTTTGTTATCTTTTGAGCCAAAGCCCAAACTGTGAGGTCTTTATTTAGTCTCGGGATTAATCAGGCTTAGTTTCAGCTAAATATATTTCAGTAAGCTTAGTCTTGGCTTAGTGAGAACTAATACTGTTTTGATAGCCTTTTGGGCTCAGTTTAAAGTCTGTATGTCATTGGGAAGAATTATTGGGTGTTTTGGAGGTATTCCAAAGGGTTTGGAAACTGATTGAGTGGCGGTGGTGGTTGGATTATTGTGGGGTGTTACTTGGTCCGTATACTAAGTAATTTTACTAGGGGGCTTAAAGAAATATCTTAAAATGTGTTTGTGTAATCCTCGTCCTGTTAGTAGACCACGATTTTTTTAATTCACGTTTTTCTTGATTCTGAGACTATGCATTAATTACTACTACGTCTAGTGGTCGCTCACTGGGCGTAATTCGACCATAATTCATTCAAATATTAAATTTATGTAAGAACTCAAAACATTTATTCGCAAGCTAAGTCTACTTAATAGGTCTTATTTATATATTGGGAACTTGAAACTTAGCGGCCTTTTACAGGCGTTGCAAATTTGAGGGCTAAAGTATTTATCTACACATGTGTGGTTAAATACATTAAATAGTATTGAAATAATATAGTTTGAAGTTTTGGTCTAGATTAAGTTAATGTGCATAAATATTTAGTAACATATTCTTAGATCGCCGTATTAATTAATTATTTTAAGACTCAGGTTTTATGTATTGATGTTTTGTATGTGTATGGATACGTGTAAATGTATGGTTATATGTATGTATTTTATATGTAGTTCGTAATGAATAGAAACATTATAGAATGTACATGTTTACATTTATTGAATATAAGGTTCTATTGTCAAAGATGATTATAGATTAGTAGTCAGTACTTATATATTGTGTAATTATACTTATATATGTTTGAAATAAAGAAAAGAGATATGATAAATATATAAAAAGGTGTGTGTGTGTCAAACGTACTGCCTCGTTGGTCTAGTGTTCCCAAGCGCGACTGTTGAGCTTGAGGTCTCGGATTTGATTTCCGGGTCGGGCAAGTTTCGCCATGGAAATACGGCTAGACCCTTTCATCCAAATCCGTTCATTAGATATTGCGTGAAACAGTAACAAACATCGGCCCATCCTCACAAACTTTTGCATTTATAATATTACTAGCGGTCCGTCCGGCTTCGCACGGGTGAACATTTACAGCTTGGGTTACATTATTGAAGTTTTAGTAAGGATCCCTAATATTTTCTAGTGATAAATATAACATAAGTTACTCTGGGATAATGTAGCATTATTATCATGGAAGAATTTTTGAAATCGGGCGCTTAGTTTTTGAATTTATTCGTTACATACAAAAATACAAATCTTTCCTCTTTATAATATTAGTGTAATTAAAGATAAATCGTTGAAAAGCATTAACGCATGCTTAGCAAACTCTAAAGTTATTATATTAAATGGAAAAAGAATACGGTCGCGAGCAGTATCCGAACCTGCGCCTCCCGGATAAATACTCCAGGCGCTCTGACTACCAAAGATTTATCTTTAATTGTTAAAGTAATTGCATCTTTAAGAAATTGTATTAACTGCAAAGTTAGTCGTGTCGGTTCGGTCATCTGTATAGGGACTGAATAGATAGCAATGACGTCGCAAAAAGACGTGTTAAAATATGGATGAAGAATTCGCGGTGGTGAGCAGAGATCGAGATGGTTTAGTGGTCAGAGAGCCTGGAGTATTTATCCGGGAGGCGCAGGTTCGAATCCTGATCGCGACCCCAGTCGAGATGGCTTAGTGGTCAGAGCGCCTGAAATATTTATCCGGGAGGCGCAGGTTCGAATCCTGCTCGCGACCGTATTCTTTTACATTTAGTATAATAATTTTAATATTAGTGTAGATTAATTGGTAGGTAGCAGGATAAGATGTCTATCTATACTGTACCCGTAATACTAAAATGTCTCAGTCTGTAGTACTCCTCCTCGACCCCAGTGTTAGGCATGGAGGCCACGCGCGCCCTCTGCTGCGGCAAGCCCAGGAGTTGTCTCTCCCCAGTCCTGGAGCGACCTGCCTTCACCGACTGCGATCTGGAGTGGTGCGGACTGCCGTACCTGTGGTGTAATAAGATGATTACTAGCATCACGACTGTATTTCCCGAACATTAGGCAGAAGTGTACTTTTGTAGCTTCACCAACATTTCATCGATGGCGTTATTCAATCCGGTGAAAAATTAATTGCTACTTGTCAAAAATAGTCCTGCCACTACGCAGCTGCTATTTTCTAGCAGAATTAAAAAACATGTTGCCTGACTCGGGGATCGAAGCCAAATTCAGCAGTTGTGGTGACCTACTAGGCCTACTAAACTAATGAGGCAGATTAAGAGAATGGGAGATGATGTTATTTGGGCTTTTATTCCATAAAGAATCTTTGGATCAATAGGCAAGAGACGATTGCGTTTAAAAAAAAAACAAATGCGCTTGCAGTACCGTACACGTGATAGAAGTATGCGTGGTACCTCACCTCTTCATATTTATCGTCTAAATAGGGGCAACCGAGCAGACGGCTCGCCTGATGGTAAGCGATTACCGCCGCCCATGGACATCAAGGGTTTGGGCCTCCGGTATCCTCACTCACTCGGCGAAACACAACGCAAGCGATGTTTCACACCGGTTTTCTGTGAGACCGTGGTATCACTCCGGTCGAGCCGGCCCATTCGTGCCGAAGCATGGCTGTCCCACAGTAAAACAGAAAACATCGATTACATCCGAACCCTGGTCCTAGTGACTCAAAATTGATATCTTTTGTGAACAAAAATATATCAATACCAGAACCTAGAACTACTACAGTGGACTCAAACACTCGAACAAAAACGCTCTATTTCTCGCGTACATTCTTTATTTATCAGGTTAGAAACATTCCTAAACAGTACAGCCATAACAAATTAAACATTAAACCCAGTTACCACATTATAAAAGAGGTTACCGCAAAGAACGTATAATCCTACCAATTACAGGAGGTCGTTTATTACAGCACCTACCTCACAATGACGTGACGTTCTATATTGTCGGATTATACGGTATTACGTGGCGTTTGACGCTTAGGGAGGAATTTGCAGCAGTGGCTCAATTTAAGCCTTCTGTGCAAGCAGCGCTCGTAAAGCTGCAAGTAATTTAGTTTTATTTAGCTCCCTTATTAGTGTACAACGATAAATGATAAATGATTAAATGAAATAGATCTGTTGAAGACACTATTACAAGTCATTTTTATAAACTAGATGGGGCCGGCGTTTGCTATCTGACTGTCTCTGAGGAGAAACGCCGAAAGAAACTCAGAGGTCAACGTATCTTTTAAAGTCCAGACATAATAGTATGTACATATCTATGTGAGTGTAACGATTGCAGGGATCGTCTGGAATGGCCTTTTAAGGAAAGAGCCATAGCAGCTGTGAGGTGACCTGTCCCTTCTGATGGCACGTATGCATCAGTCATCGTGTAGCTCATCCATAATTATGGGAGCTCAACGACCCGTCACAAGATGGTATCGACCAGATCAGGAGGACATTTGCGTAGGTCACATAAAACGATTCAAAACCGCCAGACAGTCTATGAGGTTCATGTATGAATGAATTTCTGGCAACGATTCACAGGTTGGGGTTAACCTTCTTCCAAATTAAGAGCAAGGCGGGCGATTTGGTTTAGCCAAACGAACTATCAACGAAGATCATTAAATGATTTAAAGAAATAATCAGAACACAATAATATAAAAATGCTATATGGAATTGGCGCCGACTTAAAATTAGTTTTACTATGACTAATTAATAATAAATAATTTGACTAAACCATAATATTATTTTACACTTTTTAGCGGTTAAATATAGTAATAATATCAGTGATAGCCTAGAGGTATAAAAGTTGGACTGACAAGTGAAAGGTCGCAAGTTCGAATCCAAGGCAAGCACCACTGTCTTTTCGAAGGCATGTGCGTATTATAAATTAATTATCTCTTGCTTAAAAACACACCAGAGAGATGTTCTCGATGGTGTGTAAAGCCTTGTCAGAGACCTACGGGTTTAAACTAGGTTGTTCATCAACCACACGATAAGAAGAAGAAGCAGTTAAGTACTTTTCAGAAAAAGTTTGTATTTTATCCAGCAAGAACAGTACGAACATCTGTTATTTCTCTGTCCAAATTTGAGCAAAGAAATTTTCATTAAACTACACTACGAGTACCAATAATTATGAAAACCGATTTTCGACCAAATAACGCCAAAGTAAGACAATTACCTCAACCAAATCCAAGTCCCTTACCCATGTAATTACGGAATATAACCCAAAAGTTTAGGGGTTTACTTAAAACATGTTAAACAGGGTCCTTAAGGGGTGTGCACACTTGTAACACTTGGCGCGACATATGAAAGAAAAGAAAAGAAAGAAAGAAAAACTCAACGCAAATACATAAAATTAAATAAAAGTCTAATAATAAAAACAAGTGGGTATAGATTGTAAAAATAAATATTCTAAACGGAAATATGCGTCACTACCGCGAAACGGCTAATATGAGCGTATTTTTATCGAACGTCATGTAGGGGCTCTTGGCTAAGTAACAGTCTCACAGATCGAATGAGGTTAAGCTGCGATTGTTGCCGTCGGGCTGTGGATGGGTGACCATCATTTCATACCGAGACCCCTCCGTGCCTCAGAAAGCACGTTTAACTGTCGGTTGCGGTTGTCGAATGATGATCTATGACAGCCGTTACGGGTAGTCAGAGGCCTGAAAGTCTGACCACCAGTCGTACTACGAGATATCGTGTTACCCAGTAACTCGGTTGTGGAGGTGAGATAGGTAGTCACTCCATGTAAAATACTGGTATTAATCTGCATCTGGTTAGACTGGAATACGACCCCAACGTAATTGGCAAAAGGCTGGGTAGATTGATTGGTAAGTCTTGACAAGGTTTATTAACGGTGTTAATCATTATTTTTGTCATGTGGAAAATCAATTAAGGACGCTGTGCCTCCTTACTTCTAAAAACCACAGAGCCCTCCACTAACCCTTACCTGGTAGTCCACAGAGCTTCATGGTCGTTCTACATAATAACTCATTTATAAAAATGAAACGTAATGTACCCTTTTAGTTTGAAATATTATTGTTAACCGCGACTTCGGCTGCGTGGACCTTAGAATTGGGTCCAGTCGGGGTAAAAAAGTCCCTATGTATTAATCCAGGCTATAAACTATCTGTTTGCAAAATTTCATCAAAATCCGTAGCGTATTTAAAGCGTGAAAGAGTAACAAACATCCATCGATCCTTACAAACTTTCATACATATAGCATCACGCCTGTATTCTCCGAAGGGGTAGGCAGAGGTGTACACAGATGTACACCCACATTTCACCAATGCAAACTTTCGCATGTATATTATCAATAGGATTAACTGATATCAAAAAAAGAAGAGGTTCTCAAATTGCCGAATGTCCTGCCGATCTGGTATCGTCTTACGATAAGTCGTCGAGCTCCCATTTTGAGCTAAACGATGATTGATGCATACGTGCCATCAGTTAGGACAAGTGAGCTGTCCAAACTGCTGTAGCTCTTTTCTCAAAAGGCAATCCTAGACTTATCCCTACATGGTTACTCTGCTATGTTGAGTAAAATGATGTTTGGACTTTAAAAGAGACGTTGATCTCTGTTTGTTTCAGCATTTCTTCTTAGAGATAGACAGATAGAGTATGCCGACGTCATCTAGTTAAAAAAAAACATGTGGAAAGTCTGCTCGTCTTTGGGTACTGCCGATAATAAGTATTAACTAAGTACCATTCATGGAAAGCGTGCGGTGACGATGACGCGAGTTCCATGACTTTTGTTCACCCAAAAAGCGCTCAACGCGCCTAAAGAAGTTTTCACTTGCAAAAGTGTCTTTGTCATAATTATGTATTTACCGGAATCATTTATTTTTTCCTTAATTTTGTCATTTTTTGGATTTATTGTTTTTATTGTATACACTTTATTTCATTAACATACAATTAATCCAATTGTACTATTTTTGTTATGCTCGCTAAAATGTCCTGCTGATGGAGGCGTCGTACATCGGGTCGTCGAGTTCCCTACAAAATGGTTGAGCTAAACGAGGCTGATGTGCGCGTCATGCTCGTGAACGGGTGCTGTCTGTCGGGACTGGTCCTAACTACCTTGGCAATCATTTTAAATATCATCTAGTTCTCGAAGCCAGGTAGTTGTTCCGGCCTGGGTCAGAGTCATAAAATATTTATATCCTGTCGCATATTATAAGAGGAGATACTTTCTTTGATAACAGGACTGCCTAAAAAAGGATTATTATATATTTAGGGTTCATGTCTGTATGCATGTATGTTTGTGAGTTTCTTTGTTCCACTATGACTTCTAAACGCCTAAACTGATTTAGATGTATGGGGTATTGTTGGAATCCTTACATTGTCCCGGGCAACATAGGCGAGTAAATAAAATAAAAAATACGGTGTCGTGGTGGCCGAATGGTTACGGGCCCGCCTCCTGAGCCACATGTTGTGGGTTCAAACCTGGCTCATACCAATGTGACTTTTTCAATGTCATATGTACTTTCGTAGTTAATCTAAAACATCACTGACATACGGTGAAGGAAAACATCGTGAAGAAACTTGACTTGGTAGTCTGAAATCGCCAACCCGCAGTGGGTAATCGTGTGATTAAGCTCGTGCCTTCTCTGTATGAGAAGAGGCAGTGGGACAGTTATGGGCTGGTTATTATTATTATGAATGGTGGACATGGCACATAAAAATGTGTGAATAAAGAAAAACAACACGTTTCTTAATTTTTTTATGAATTTCATCTTGTTTAGCTCTCCAGTTTTACCAGTAGAAGAAAACCCAGTGTAACCTCCATTTCTGAGAGATGTAGTCAGCAAGTCGATTAGCCACATGTACCTACAACTTTTGGAACGTAACCCAAATGTTTTGGGTAACAGAAACGCTATTAATAATATGTTAATAGGTTCAAGTTATTAGCAATGTTAGAACATTTTACATGCTATTTGCAGATAGATATCCCTAGGTGATATTATTTGGTATTTTTTTAGCAGATTAGCAGAGCAGTCTTCTTAATATCCTGTGGTTGATGAACAACCTAGTGTCAGAGTTTAAACCACCCGTAGGTCTCTGACATGGCTTTAAACACCATCGAGAACATCTCTCAGGTGTGCTGGTTTCCTCACGATGTTTTCCTTCACCGTTTTAAGCAAGTGATAATTAGTTTATAATATGCACATGACTTCGAAAGACGTGGTGCGTGCCTTGGATTCGAACTTGCGATCTTTGTCTTGTCAGTCCAACAGTTGTACCACTAGGCTATTACTGCTTCCCAGCAGAACAGTGATGTCCGTTGAACTGGCAACTGAAATGTGAACTGGCCACTAAGCCATCTCGACCTCTGAGAGATCTGATCTGATCCTCTCTGGAGAGGTCGAGATGGCTTAGTGGCCAGAGCGCCTGGAGTATTTATCCGGGAGGCGCAGGTTCGAATCCTGTTCGCGACCGTATACTTTTTCCATTTAATAAAATAACTTAATAATACCAGTTCACTCGCCTATAGATACCAGACAACACAAATATTATTGTTATCAAGTACAATTTTGTACTGTCGCAAGAAAATAGAATAAGAGTTTGAGTAATATATTTGACGGCGCGGTTGGTGTAGAGATCGATAAACCGGCTGCTGAGCCGGGTGTCGCAGGGTCGATTCCTGTACGGAGTAGAGTAAATATTAGTATGATCTATAGATAATTGTTCCGGGTCTGGTGTGAGATTAAATGTCTGTAAACGTACCCACGATACATAAGGCAATTCATATGAATTTCCTCCTGTATCGTGGTGCATAAAAAAACAAACAAAGTTGGTAGGTTGTAATTATAATTAGGTGCTAATTAAATTTCAAACTTATGGTATAAAAAATCGGCTTCTGTCAGCCTATGATAAGGTCTCGGGTCACGCATGGTGGCGCGGACAACCGATAAACAACCGCCTATCGTCGCCGTATCGCGACACCCTGTACATACTCGTACCACTACGTGTGGGTGAAATATTACCACTTTACAACATTTATTTTTCACTAGTATGCCGTGTGGGGCGTGTTGTGTTGTTTTTATAGTAAATATGTATGTTAAAGCTTACTTTTTCTATTGGTGTTTTATTCTCTTTTATTTGTTTAATTAAAATTCCAATTCTATAAGAGATGAAAAATGAAAGATGAAAGATGACAAATGAAAAATGAATAAAGAAAAAAGAAAAATATAAAATGAAAAATGAAAACTGAGAAATGAAAAATGAAAAATGAGAAATGAAAAATGAAAGGTGAATGGTGGAAGGTGAAAGACAAAAAATAAAAGACGGCGCAGCGTGTAGTCTTCTTCCATACATACTCTCTACCTGTATTGGAATGTTGCTACAGTTTTGACATGTTTTATGACCGGCCGCCTATTATCTAAATAGCTACAACATAGCATCACGACACCGTTTTTTTTTATGTTTGCCTGTGTGTCTGAGAGTTTGTCACGAATAAGCTCCGAAACGGATTTGGATGAAAATTTTACGGATTAAAACAGGAATTTTAACAGATCTTGCAGAATTCAGAAGATATGAATAAAGTGCCAGTTATGCAAGTCCCACGCAAACAAAGTCGCGAGCACTGGGAATTTGCTAACAGAAAAACTTAATAACGTTTCGGCCTACTTGGGAATCGAAACCAGAACCTGACCATGGCCCACCAGAATAACGAGGCAGTTCTTTTATTCGAGCCTGCAATATATGACTATGGACTTGCAATATATCCAAGGATCATACCATTTGTCTAGCACTACGCTTAAAGCGTAATTAAAACCCATTTACTCAATTACAAAACAAGTTTTGGGGGCTGACTTGCCCGCGTCCGTAGGAGTGCAACCTTAAAACGGAATCCCTACACGTCGTCCCTGGGTGGTGCAAATAGGCAACACAACTCTGGTGGGAGGCTTCGGCCGCGGCTGGTTACCACCCACCGGACGAAGCCATGCCGTGAATCGACCTAGTCTCGTGTCGGGTTGCAGTCCGGTGCACCCGTTGTAGCAGACCAATCTAGGCAGTTGCATCAACTCCCCAACTATCGTTCTTTCAAAATCTACCCACTCTACTTAAGAGTGAATAGATTTATTCTGGATATACGTGCTCCATCCACAGTCGCTTACCATCAGGCGAGTTGGTGGCCAAACGTAGGACCATTTTGGTAAAAAAAAAGTTAAAGCAACAATTTTACAAACAAACAAATATCGTAATAATATCGGATCGACCCGGAACGAACCGCAACGGCCCCGACGACCGATAATGGGAAATTAATAGCTGATATCAAGACTTGAGCTCCGCTGCGAGCTTTTTAATAACTAGCGATTTGGAGTTCGTTTCCCGGTCCGGTCGTTATTCGTTTTGATTGGACATTTGATAAGTGGATGTTTTGAACAGATATTTTTTTGTAATTGAGGAATATTTTTGTTGAAATTCTAACTTATTACCAAACGACTATTTACACGACTGGCCAAAAAAGGAGTGTTTTGTTTTTTTGTGAGTTTCTTTATTCCAGTATAACTTATAAATACCTGAACTAATTTGGATGTATGGGGTATCGTTAGAATCCTTACATTGTTCCGAGTAAGATAGGCAAGTAAATAAAAAAAAAAATAGTTGCCATGGAACACAAAAAAATAAAATGTGGAAGGAGAATTTGTGCAATACTTAGCAGAGGTCGAGATGGCTAAACGGTCAGAGCGCCTGGACTATTTATCCGCGAGGTTCGCAACCTGCTCACGACTGTATTCTTTTTCAACAAAATATTTGAACTTTAAAATACAATACATAAACATTACCCTCACCAATACATTAACATCACCAATTACTATTTTACAAGGAAACGTTGAAAAAATAATAGACAAGAACGGGGCTTGAACACGTGACCCTTGATATTCCGTGTCATCACTTTTCCAGTGATGACACGGAACTACCTACACTGAGCTACCTTATCGTGTTCAAATCTATTGAATCTTCAATCCTCCTTGTGTTAGTCTTAAGGAGACGCCTGGCGATATTTATCTAGCAATCATTTACCTACAGATCTACTAAACATGTATAAAAAATTATCATCATACATAATTAGAACACTAATTTACACGAAGAGTCGGCGTCGTGTGTCGCTCGGTATTCGGCTTTGAAATCGCCGGACCACTACACCTCTCGGCCAAAATTCTTGGATCATAAAGGTGGACAGATGTTTGTTCCCGATTTTCCTGTGTATGATGAAGCCGTAAGAATCGTTGATTTATAGGGAAAATTTTTACCAATGGGTAGTTAGTGGGCTGAATTGCCCGCGTCCTTAGGAGTGCACCCTTAAAATGGAATCCCTACACGTGGCCCCTGGGTAGTGCAAAACAGGCAACACAACTCTGGTGGGAGACTTCGACCGCGGCTGGTTACCACCCACCGGACGAAGCCATGCCGTGAAGCGACTTAGTCGTGTTTCAGGTTGTAGTCCGGTGCAATCGTTGTGGGAGACGGGTCTGGGCAGTTGCATCAACTCCCCAACTATCGTTCTACCCAAATCTATCCGCTCTACTTAGAGTAAACATATTTATTCTAGATCTACATACTCCATCCTCGGCCATACCATCGCTTACGATCAGGCAAGTTGATGGCCAAACGTAGATCCATCTTTGATAAAAATTGAAGTTTGCTATAAAAGTGTAATACTCCACCGGACCGTATATTTTTTCGGTCACGGCGGCCTATTTCCTCGGAGATTAGCCAAGTACGCTGGAAATATTATAGTGCCCAAGTGAAGAAAACAATCACGCCTGTTTCTCATTGGGGTAAGCAGAGACTATCGATTTCCACTTGCTACTATTCTGACACATCTCTTTCGAGATAAATCTTTGTAAAACATTAACGCATGCTTAGCGAACTCTAAAGTTACAATATTAAATGGAAAAAGAATACGGTCGCAAACAGAAACAAACAACAAAAGTTTAAACCTAAGGTGACAGCAGTGACATTTCATAATCATTTGAAATTATATTAATTTGCTTAAAACGGTGAATGAAAACACCGTGAGGAAACCAGCACACATGAGACATTTTCGACGGTAAATGAATTAATCATTATTTTCTAAGCAAACATTAAAAAATACGTGACGCCCATAACGTACCGTCGTTTCATTCTCGTCATAAGGAGACGTCTGGCGATTTCTATTTAGCAATAATTTAAAGATTACGAAACTATCTCCTCCACCTATCTCTTCAGGGAATACAGAAGCGCTGCGAAGTTGTATAAAAGTCAGAGCGACAATTCTCAGGTTTTTATTAAAATTCCAACATCTCACAATCCACCATTATTGTTTTAGTTTAAACGCTAGAACGTGGGTAATAAGTTTTATAAGACGAAGCTAAGTGCAAGCGAGAACCGCTACTGTTACCGCTCTAGCGCGTGAAATGCCTGATCGTATACAGTATAATCACAGAATGTCCACTTCACATAATTATCTCAGTCCTTATAATGAACCTGCCACTTAAAATGAACATGTCATGCGTTATGGGTAATGATTTTTGGATGTGAAAGCCATGTATTACCCATACTGAATGATTTTCTTTAAGGCAACGTTGAAAAAATAATAGAAGTACTCCACCTCCAGACCGTATTTCGGTCATCTCCGAGGAGATTAGCCAAGTACGCAGAAGACATTATAGTGCACAAGTGTTTGCGCAAACACAGGTGCACTTCCTTTTCCTTCACTTTCAAAGTCCGATGGGACGGCAATCCGACACGACCAGAGAGAGATCAGGCGCAGGACCGAAGGCTTTACGTGCTCTCCGAAGCACGGGGGTGTTACACCACCAACTTCCTAACTCCGGGCTGCTACTGAGAATTTTCTAACAGAAAAAACCTAATAACGCTTTGCCCGACCTGGGCATGGAACCCTGGACCTCACGCTCAGCAGACGCGCTGGTGACCACTTCACCAACACCTATCACACCTATATAAGTTCCACTTTTATTGTATAAAAGGAGACACCAATATTTGTTAGCAATCCTTGCATGAATCAATATATTCAAACTATTATCCACATGGATACGGTATAAGTAATCTTTCTCTATAATATTCTTATTGAGCAACCTAATGTCGAATTTTTAACCGACGTGGGTTGGGTTCAAAACTTACACTACGACGGCCATTAGGCTATCTGCTGTCGGTGTTACAGCTGTCGACACTACCTTAAAGCATATTGAAACGATTTGTTATCTTTACAATACCCAAGGAAATATGGATTCCTGTACTGTAATCTGTTTAACGCGACGGGGTCAGCCTCTACGATTTACGAACTAAGACGTGCTGGGATTGCAGCGCATGCACTAACTGTATTCCAGATGCCAGTAGAGCTAGTTAGAGGAAAGCTAGGCTTAAACAAATCTGTATGTGCATATATTATCAACCAGGTTTGGTTTATGACACACTAGTTGTGCCTAAGCCAAACTCCATAGTTCAGGACTGTCCCGAATTCGTTTCAGGCGTTGTGTGGTTACAGTTCTGACTTTACCTCTTTTTCCATGTTGTCCAATAAAATCGGGTCTGCCTGCCTAGCTTTTTCCCAATAACATTGGGGTCGGCTTCCAGTCAAACCGGAAGCAGCTTAATACCAGTATTTTACATGGAGCGACTGCCTATCTGACCTCCACAACCCAGTAACTGGGTAACACGATATCTCGAGGTATGACTGGTCGTCAGACTTTCAGGCCTCTTATTACCCGTAACGGCTGTCATAGATCTTAATTTAACAACCGGGACCGACGGCTTAACGTGCTCTCCGAGGCACGGAGGGGTCTCGGTATGAAATGATGGGCACCCATCCACAGACCGACCGTGGCAAGCGCAGCTTAACCTCGATCAATCGATCTGTGCGGCTGTTACTTAGCCACGAGCTCCTTCGGGTACTGCCTAATAAAGTAATTTTTTAAACAGCCAATCTCTTCGTTAGTCTTTCATTGAGAAGAAGTATGCACTATTTGAAAATTTGTCCTTCTGTCCCTTATTTATGTTGTGGTCTCGACCTCTGGAGATGAGTTAACCCAGTATTTGAGATTTAATACCATTTGAAATGTGGTGTAAGTATATTCGTTTTATATTTTTTTATATCGCCACTGAGAACAAAGGGTATTTTTTTCTTCAGTTCAGTTTAGCTACCTTTTCTTTTGACTTCAGTCTGGCTACAAAAGACAAAAGGATTATGGTGGTTAAATAGTTTTTAGTTAGATGTTGAATAGAAGGGGCTCATGGCTAAGTAGCAGCTGCGCAGATCAACCAGCGCTTAACCTTGTCATAATTTGTCTGTGGATGGATGTCCATAACTCCATGATGAGACGCCTTCGTGCCTCGGAGAGCACGTTAGAGCGTTAACGGTCCCGGTTGTCAATTGAAGATCTTTGACAGCTGTTATGGTTAGTCATATACCTGAAAGTCTAACAACCAGTCTTACCATGCAACACTATAATATTTACCCGTAATGGTTCATTATAAAAATAACCTGCCTAACTGTCATAACATAACATAACATCACGCCTGTATTCCCCGAAGGGGTAGGCAGAGGTGTACACTATTGTACACCCACATTTTACCAATGCTGTTATTAAGGCCCATGTAATAGGTGGTGAGCCTATTGCCATCAACCGGGCACATTTCCAAACTCCGGGCTGCTACTGAGAATTTCCTAACAGAAAAACTCAATAACACTTTGCCCGACCCGGGAATCGAAACCGAGACCTTCTGCTCAGTTAGCTCATTAGTCTCTAATATAATTAAAATTAAAATCAAGTGAAAATAAAAACCAGCTTCTAACGTCATGTTAAAAATTAAAATGGTTATTATAAAACCCACCGTTCAATTGAATACCCAATTAAAGAGTCCCACTCAAAGACAATTGAATAAAACAGCCAAGTGTCAAGACGCATTCGCAAAAAGGTCGCAACATTTAAAAAGTTGTGTGTGCCAGTCCCGACTCCCGAGGCACAGGCAAAGCGAATTACCTCGACAAAGAAAAAAGAAACGCCTTTTATCTTTTTTAAAAAGGGAATGTCACAAAGGTTTTTACGCGGGAAAGTTGACGTCTCGCCGCCACGCCATTTTGAGTTATGACTAAAGTTGAGATCTTGATGACCAATTGTGGCAATTTGGCGTATTTTGTTATTCATTGTTGAATAAGTGATTAGTGTTAATTTATAGGTAATTTTATGTGAGATTAGTCGTGTTGAAGTGTTACTGGTTGTCTGCACGCACAGTTTTTCAATGGTAATTTGAACGAAACGGTTTGTATCGGAATACTAAAGGCCGTTACAATAGTGAAATTGACCAACTTTTACTGCCTAAGTTCGTTTTTACGACTTTAGTTGTAAATGGTTGGCTGTTGCGGTATATTAGTTTAATAAAGATATAAATCAGACCCGTTTTATTCATGTTTTTACAAATGATTTTACAAAAACAAATGGTATATTGAAAAATAATATATTGGAAAAATTGCGAGCCTATTTGTTGGGATCGCCTGCGCGTAAGCTTTAAAAAAAGAATACATCAAAGAATTCTCGAATATGCTTTGCAGTTTCAATAAGATTTTGTTTTATTGAACTATAAGATCAAAAATATGAAATCTTGCTCACAAATTTACTATTCAATGAAAAAAGAAATATAAATAGCCAACCGTATTAAGCTACCTATGGAGAAAAGAGAAAGAAACTAAAAAACTAAGAAGAGTACTTATATATAAACTAAAGGCTCGTCAGAAAAGCTAGACCAACGAGGCAGTCAATTGCCTCGTTGGTCATTGGTTGTTAACAAATTCTCAGTAGCGGCCCGGAGTCAGGAAGTTGGAGGTATGACACCTCCGTGTTTCGGAGAGCAGGTCCTGCGCCTGATCTCTCTCCGGTCGTGTCGAATTGCCGTCCCAACAGAATATGAGAGTGAAAGAAGAGGGAGTGCACCTGTGTTTGCGCATACACTTGTGTACTATAATATCTCCTGCGTACTTGGCTAATCTCTGTGGAGATAGACCGCCGTGACTGAAATAAGGTCGGGAGGAGTATTCTGCCTAGCCTTTTCCCAATTATATTGGGGTCAGCTTCCAGTCAAACCGGATGCAGCTTAATACCAGTATTTTACATGGAGCGACTGCCTATCTGACCTCCACAACCCAGTTACTGGGTAACACGATATCTCGTGGCATGACTGGTTGTCAGACTTTCAGGCCTCTGACTACCCGTAACGGCTGTCATAGATATTAATAAGACAACCGGTCGGGAGGAGTATTATAAACTAAATTAGTTAGTTTCCCATATAAAAATCCAATTCTTCCATTTAATATATTAACTTCAGAGTTTGCTAAGCATGCTTAATGCTTTCAAAGATTTATCTTGAGTAATTTCCTGTTTTTTTTCGCTGCTTTATTTCTTCTATAATAAAATTAGTTCGTATAGGGTACATTGACCCCTTAAAGTATGACTAGGGGTTAATGTTACAGGTTCTATATTTGAACTCATTCAGTCCATTACAGTCCATTACCTGTTCAAACGATGCAATAAACCAAACATCGCACACTATAAACTTTACAACTGTATAACTAAGGTAGGCAGTAACCCTGCCTCTAACTGCCACGGCCGGAAATAGGCTCATTTCCTTATTGCGCTGATGTTGCTGCTCATTGGACCGTGGTTTGTGAATTACGAATAGATCGTGCTCTTTACCTCTGTTAAGTGTTTAAGGAAATATTTAAATCATATCAATGGCTGTTGGTGACGTAAATAGACGTTCTGTCGAACTGTTCAATCTATTCATGTGAGAATGATAATAAACATAAAATAACATAACAACACGCCTGTCTTTCCTGAGGGGATAGGCAGAATTGTACACAGCTGTACACCCTTAATTTCACCTGTCATCAAGTCCTTTTTAATAGCTCGCCTTTTGCCATATATAAGAAAAAAAAGAAATTGTTTAATGCCTCGCACAATAATCCGGTATCAATATATAAATAGATGTGCCAAAGGGCCATCAGCTCTGCATAATGTAAGGGAGCTTAAAAAACAGTGGCGTGCATTGTATATAGACAAATAAGCAGTGCCTACCTTAAAAGAATTACCTAAATGCAACCTATATATATATCTGTATAATATATATGTACTTGTTAAAAAATTCTCAGTAGCGGCCCGGAATCAGGAAGTTGGTGGTATGACACCCCCGTGCTTCGGAGAGCAGGTCCTGCGCCTGATCTCTCTCCGGTCGTGTCGAATTGCAGTCCCATCGGAATATGAGAGTGAAAGAAGAGGGAGTGCACCTGTGTTTGCGCATACACTTGTGCACTATAATATCTCCTGCGTACTTGGCTAATCTCTGTGGAGATAGACCGCCGTGACTGAAATAAGGTCGGGTTTGAATTCTCCAGTTGTGGAAATGTGTATGGATTTGAACTCGTTTACAAAGACTGTAAGTGTACAAGATGCCGATATTTATAATGACTCAAAAACTAAATTTAAATCCGAGATTTTGAAGTCCTTAAGTGTCGGACATTAACGTAACAATGTTAACATGAAGCACGTTTATAAAGTAGTTGATTAATGTAGTACAACTTAATTGAGCTAAGTAGTTATTCCTTTTGTAATTGTTTAAAAATATTTAGTAGTTAAGTAACCATTAGATGTCTCGTTTGGCCAATGTTGTGTTATCCCATAATTGGCATATATATTAGAACTGTGTTCTGTAATGTATATTGTGTGCTATTTATATATATGCTGTGGGAGGACCTTTAATAAATAAATATATTAAACTGTTTATATTATACAGATATAGTAAACTGTAAAATATTTATATTTTATATTTTAAGTTATAGAAAATGTAGCATAATGTTATCGGAATATTTAACAGAACTCAACTACACCGACACAGAAAATTACTAGAAATTTTAAAATTATGTTAATATACATATGTTCGTAAGTATTTATTTTTATATACTTGTATATTTAAGTATTTTAAATTAATCTCTAGATTGCTTATTCTCATAGACTTTAAAAATAAATTTAGTATTAGTTTTAGTAAACATAATTTACTGCCTCATTTAATTTGCGATGTAAGTGATTAAATGAGACACAGGTTTGTCTAAACCTAGTTCGGGCAGGTCGCAAAATTCTACGTAATTCCGAGTTTACACTCTCAGCACTTTTTATTATAATATTTTAGTTTTATATAAATTGTATTTAGGCATTAAGTAAACTTTTCTATGAGTCCTACTCATTTCATACAACTGCGGCAAACTGTATAATTTTGTAAAAGTACCTATACATTTTTTTTTATTATTTAAGGTTTTTTTTGACTTAGGTACTGCGTATTTGCATATATGCAATGCACGCCATTGGATATAAACACTACTAACTACATCTGATTTTCAGCTACGGCCAACAAGTGCCATAAGCTCGCAGGATATGATGGATACAATGTATATATCGGACCCTATTCCAAACTTCAGGCTCCTGCTGAAAATTTCATAACAGTAAAACCCAATAATACTGCTCGACTCAGACATTGAACCCAAGACTTCAGATCAATGAGGCAATCAACATACTGCCTAATAACTTACTAATTACATCGAAGAAATGTTGGTCACACTGTTATCAATACACCTTTGGGATACATGCCGCTTTTATTATATTAATTAAAAAAAAAAAATTATTGTACCTCACCTCTTATCAAACTCATGCAAGTCTTCCGATGTGAACTGGCTCGTCACATCTAGAAGCTGCTGTATGTGATCGCTGCATACCCTGCTCTTGCGTCTGTCATCTCCATCTCTCACGAGGATCGTGGCACATCCCCCATAGTCCAGGGAGAGGGATGGCTGTTGCACCACGATGGTGGTGCGACCAGCTGGGATGGTGCTGGCTGCAGAGTCCAAGGGGTTGGCGGTTACGTGGACTTGGGCGGCTGTGAGGAGAAGTGAAGAATTAGTCACAGAAATCAATATACTCCTACCCGAATTACGCAGGAGATATTATAGTGCACAAGTGTATGCGTAAACAAAGGTGCACTCCCTCTTCTTTCACTCTCGTGACCTCATGGCACGGCAATGCGACTCGGCCGGAGAGGGATCAGGTGCAGGACCGACGGTTTTATGGGCTCTTCGAAACACGGGGGTGTCACTCTGAAAAAGAATAGTTGGAACAAGAGTTCCAACTATTCTTTTTCAGAGTTCCATAAAAAATAAAACAAATTATTTTGTTTATCGTCATTAAATTATCTTGGACTACCCCCACTATATTTGTGATACTTCTGTCAGAGATAAGTGACTATTTGGCAACCACAGGCTTCAGACTTTATACAAGCCGTAACATACAAAAAAAACTTAAAGTGTAATTTGCTTACGGATTGACCTACTAAACTCATTAATCCTAAGACCATTAACTCCTATAATATCATAATACTGGTAAACTGGGTTACCCAGTATTACAGAAAGTAAACTTCCGAGTAAATGCGAAAGATAAAGTACGAAACGGAATTAGATTCAGAACAAGATAAAGCACCTATTTAATATAACGTTTCAGGTTATTTCTACGTTTATAGGCTTCGAACACGCCATGATAATCTAACGTGGATAAAAAACGAACAATATAATACAAAAAATTACCTGTAGATTGTCTCCTAGAAGACGGTGGAGGAACAGAATGCTGGTGCGCAGAAGACCGTCTTCTTGACGTCGTGAACACCTCAGTACCCTCCAACTGCCTCCTCAACTTCGCCACCTCATCCTTATAATACTCCTTCTCAACTTTCTGCTTATTCTTAACCCTGGAATCACTGCTCCTTCTCTTCACCGGTTCAGGTTCAAATTTGAAATGAGTCTCATACTTTGCCTGATTCGCCTTCGGACTTTTCGGCGGGTCCATTTTCAAATCATAGGGGATCTGAATTGATGTTGACGCTATACTGACTTGCGTTTGGGTTTTATTTCTTGGTTTATCTTGTCGCTTTGGATCTGGTAATGGAACGTCAAATATGAAGCGAGCTGGCCCAGGTCTGGGGGAGTCTATGACGTCAGTTGCGGACTGGGGCTTGGTATACGCTGGGGAGTCGAAGTCGCAGCTGTTTTGTGCTCTGTGGTAGTGTGGGGGGGCTGTACTGGGGGGATGTTGAGGCACGTTAGGGTCGTCGATGAGGCTGGGCTCTGAGAGCTCAGGTGCATCGGGCTCGGCGTCCATGCTGTCGTCGGTGCCGGTGACTGAGGTGACCGCGGTGGCCGCAGAGTCGGTACTGGTGTTGATCGTCTTGTCTGAGGTTGTACTGCTGCCCATGACGACCACCTGGAAAGAGAGGTGATTTTAGATATGTGATTATGTTATTAATATTTTGTGTGTTCCGTTTATCAAAGGGATATTTACTGTCAATAAATTATTACTTCCTGCGTTTTTTCTTCTATGTCCATGTTTATTAATGACTACGAGCGGTATTATCCGAAATTTTTAGACAATAGCGTAATTTTTTTGCCTTTTGTTGTTGCTTTTTGTGTGAAATATCCATCGTAAGTAGACTTTGTAACAAAAATGTCAGGATAGAGCTATCGTGTCCAATAACAGTTTTCGCGAATCAAATTATCTGTGTTCTTAGATGTATTTTAGGTTAATAGAAGATAAGGTCGACCATTCACTGGATATTATATAAATAACTAGCTGACCCGGCAAACGTTGTTTTGCCATATAAATAAAAAATTTAGGGGTGGACTACCCCTAACATTTAGGGGGATGAAAAATAGATGTTGGCCGATTCTCATAGATACCGGATAAGCACAAAAAATTTCATCAAAATCGGTCAAGCCGTTTCGGAGGAGTATGGCAACGAAAACTGTGACACGAGAATTTTATATATTAGATATGGAAATTGATCATACGAAAATAGAAGAACAATAAGAAGAAAAAACATTTATTGGACACATACACACTTTACATAATATTTAACACACACACAAGCATTGGTTACACAAGAAAATTTAATTACATTACACATCCTATATTGTGTAAATAACAACAGTAAGGCTCGATGTGGTATAACGTGTCCAAAAGGCCTCGGCTCAGCATGTGCTACAGTAAAACTATAGCGCTGGTTTTCAACTTAAGCCCAAGGTGAAGGTGGCTTCGGAAACAGTAGTTATGTAAATTGTGCAGGTATAATAAAAGAAGAAATATACTAATAATATCAATGTAAGGGGTAGTCATTGTATAAATAAATCAAGATATAATATAAAAATACTACAAGTTCCCGTAATAAATCTAAGATGTCTTAAAATAAAGGGTCGGGATACTCCAACATAATTTAAAATTTAAATAACTAACTAATATTACACATTGTTTATAGGCGTTGATTTAATATTGGAATAGGCATGATGACAGTATTAAAAAGTCAAAGAATAAATGGTTTTAGAGGTAAATATAGACACAAGGGATTCTAAAAAATTACCTAGTTTTATCAAAAACATTAAGATTAATAAGATTTTCAATAAAATAAAAGTATAAAATGCTGCAATCGGCCATGTTAGCTGAAACGTCAATCACGGCGAATGACGTCACGCCTCAGTCAAATGTCAATCATCGCGTACAATATGGCTTCAACTTATGTCAAATATGCTAAGGCATGACGTCAAAACGGCGCCATGACACCCAGCAGCGTTTTCGCGGTTGAGTCAATTTAGATAATTAAAATGCAATAATTTGCGTTGAAACTTAGTTTATTGCTGAAATAATGTCTTTTTTGGATATAGTAGACGTGTACCTACATTATATAAGGAGATTTCAAAATCTGTCAAGATGCCTATTGTATGGATTCCCAGCAATAGCGGAAGCAATTTCAAGATCAACCTCACAGATTTTAATAGCTTACCAAGTAATGGATTTCTGTACATCAAAGAGTAATAACTTATATTTATTCCGGAAGTTGACTACGTTATTCAGGTTTCGTAGTGGTGGCGGCACATTGTTCCAGCACTTAGTAGCATTATACCTGAAGCTTCCCCGGAAAGCTGTAGTCTTATGTTTTGGAATGCGTAAAGGCATAGAAGACGCACGTGTGGCATATTTTCTGTGTTCTTTTATCCAGTCTAGTTTAGAAAAGAGGTATCTCGGTTTTTTACTTTTAACCGCACCAAACAATAAATGTCATCTCGTTCGCGAGGAGCGAGCGAATGTAATAAAACGATATTAATGATATTAAACGAGCTTTTTAATTCGCATATTAAAATTTGGTTTATTTAATAAAGTCATATTTATTTAGCATTAGCAATTAGCATATTAATGTTGCGACATCTACCACGTTACATGAATACCAGCCAGACCAAGATGACGTCAGGAATCCTGTATCGCGCAGGCATGTATGACGGTGAACGTGCATATATAAGAACGCTTGACATTAGCCGTTGGGCCGTGGCTCGCTAGGCAATTTCATCCGCCTGGTTGGAGGAGCCTCCGATTTCAATGAAGGACCACCACACCTCGTTCCTCTATACTAAGACACGAGATAGCTCACGAAACTAAGACGAAATAAAAAAAAATTGCCATTACTATTATTGCCTACATTCTCGAGAAATACAGGCGTAATACTTATTGCTATGGTATATTAAGTAAATAAAAAAAAAAAAAAAAAAAAAAAAAAAAAACATACGCATCAATTTGAGAACCTCTACCTTTTATCGTCACTTGAAAAGAACGTAAGTATAGTAATGTTCAATCAGCCATTTTAATTAATATACAGTGACCTATGAGGGTTGTCCTTAAATCGATATTTCGTTTAATTTTTTAGTACGTAGACCAGACAGTAATTACAATTAATGGGGCAGGTACAGAGGTGTGGCAGGCCATTGTTTTATTTATTACAAGCTTCTGCCCTGGCTTCGCACACATGGTATTAGGATTAAAAGGTAACTTATAAATTGTTCTAGTTCATCAACCACCCATTATGGTCAGCCATATAGGTAGAACTGAACAGAAGAGACATGAAAGTAGAATACATGCTGTAGAAATGCGTTCCTTCCGAAGTGTGTGTGGTGTAACTATATCTATCTATCTGCCTAGCCTTTTCCCACATTGGGGTCGGCTTCCAGTCAAACTGGATGCAGCTTAATATCAGTATTTTACATGGAGCGATTGCCTATCTGACCTCCACAACCCAGTAACTGGGTAACACGATATCTAGTGGTATGACTGGTTGTCAGACTTTCAGGCCTCTGACTACCTGTAACGGCTGTCATAGATCGTAATTTGACAACTGGTACCGAGGGCTTTACGTGCTCTCCGAGGCACGGAGGGGTCTCGGTATGGAATGATGGTCACCCATCCACCGACCAACTGCGGCAAGCGCAGCTTAACCTCGATCGATTGATCTGTGCGGCTGTTTCTTAGCCACGAGCCCTCTCAAGTAACTATGAATGATAAATTAAGAAAGGATGTGATAAGACAACGTTGCAGTTTAAAGAGTAGGCTTGTTGTTGGTTATATTGAGAAGATGAATGAACTGCGATTAACAAAATTTATAGATCTACAAGGCAGGTAGGAAGGCTGGAAATCATATTGGTGATGTCGTCCCAAAAAATCTGGTGCGTAGTACTTGCAATCAGTGATGTATGATCAGATGTGTGGACGAAGAAAAAGGATTGTGTAAAGAAAGAAGAAAGAAAGAAAGAAAAGAAAGAAAGAAAAGGAGTTTTATTTGTCTTTTATCAGGTTGATACAAAATATTATCATAACATTTTTACACAAAAAAAAATTGTTAAAGGACAAAATGGTCTTAGACTCAGCATGATGACTGACAGTCCGGAGCATGTCAGCCGCTGGTATTCTGTCTAAGCCAGTCATGCAAAACTACACAATGCAATAAGTCTAGTATACACATAAGCTACAAATGATAATTATAATTTATGTGGCATTTAAATGTTTCATTTATAACAGTAATAAGGTTATATAACGAGTAATACAAATGTAACGAATATAAAATATAAAACGTTTTAACATAAAAAGATGTACCTAGTACTTTGGTACCTATATCGAACAATAAATGATACTCACGAGGATACAGCTATGCATGCCGAGTTTCTCACACCAAAGATCGCTTCAAAACCAACCATTTATGACAACGCGCTTTGAAAGTGAAATGTGATAGGTTTTTTAAAGGTGGAGGTAAAACGTTCCAACACTTGGAAGCAGCGATCTTAAAGCGACCTCTGGTCTTGACCAAGGAGTGTCCGGGCATCACCAGTCGGCGGTTTCGTGATCTCGTCTCGTATGTATGTGCGTCGGACGTCCATTCTAATTTATTGAATAAATATGTAGGAAGTTTATTTTTACATAAGGAATGGATGAAGCAAGCGAGTTTAAAAGTACGTTGATCAGTCATACCGAGGACTCCCTTTTCAATTAAATAAGGCGAGATGTGGTGCCTTTTTGGAATATTGAAAATATATCGCATGCATGCATTCTGAACCCTCTGGATTGCATTCGCAGTTTTCAAATAGAGACAGGGCCCATAAACAACATCGCAATACTGTAGATGGGACAAAACCAAACTGTTACATAACTGTTGTCGGACCTCAACATTAAGATATTGTCTAAGTTTATATAGAGTGCTAAGTGACGCGAAGCATTTAGCAATTTTTTGTTGAACGTGTGACTCAAACCTCAAAGTTTCATCCATTAGTAACCCCAAGTTACGAACACAAGGACTACGCGGAACAACGTAATCGTTAATTATTATGTCCGGGTTAAAAGACTTAATAGTGTGTACCTGGGCTTCGGTCCCACAAACGACGTGTAAACTTTTGGAGGGGTTAAGAACTAGTCCGTTTCTACCAGACCACTCAGCCAAAGAATGTAGATCGTGGTTCAACCTTGACACTGCCATTTTAACACCTTCAGCCGTTAAAGGCGTCTGAATTAACAATTGTGTGTCATCAGCGTACAGGTGGTAGTGTGAGTGTTGAATAACTTTAATAACATCTGATGTATAGATAGCAAACAAGGTCGGCCCGAGCACTGAGCCCTGGACTACACCTCGTTTTACAGGGATTGGGGCAGAATTCAAGACTATTCCTTTGGAATTAGTCAATTTTACCACTTGACTGCGATTTGAAAAATATGATAGAAACCATTGACAGGCTGAGTCAGAAAATCCATAAAATTTTAATTTATCAATAAGAAGGGGAACATGTACGCAATCGAAAGCACGGGTGTAGTCCAGCAACACAAGAATTGTTCCATTGCCCTGATCAGAGGCTGTCAACATGTCGTCAACTATATGCAACAAAGCGGAAGTTGTACTATGATGCTTGCGGAAACCGGACTGTAAAGTTGGTAAAATATTGTTATTTTCAACATAATCCGAAATCTGTTTTTGAACAAATTTTTCTATTATCTTTGCTAAGGCCGGTAATATACTAATAGGTCTAAGATCGTTGTTACTTTCTATTTTAGTTTTTTTAGGAATCGGGGTTACGATTGCACATTTCCAGGCATCGGAGAATACACCCTCCAGTAAAGATTTGTTGACTATAGCTGACAGCACCGATAGAGAATATGGTAAAGTAAGCCTAATCATATGCATAGAAATATCGTCACAGCCCAAAGAATTAGAGGAATTGGACTTTATTATATGAACAATGTCTTCGTCAGATACATTTTTGAAGTTAAAAACAGAATCAGAGAAAGACTGATTAATGGTTTTATATGATCCAATTGTGGAAGAAACAGAAGGGATGCTGTTAACAAAGTGATCGTTTAAGACCTGAGGATCAGCTAAGTGATCTGGTAGACTCTTGGCTGAAAAAGGTTTTAAGATGCCATTAATATGTCGCCACATGACCGCTGGTCTTTTTCCATTGTTTTTAACAAAATAGTTAAAGTAATTTGTTTTTTCATGTTTGAGAGTATAGTTAACAGTGTTTCTTAACTGCCGGTAATAGCTTATCGCACTTTCCGATTTAGTTTTCTTAGCTTTTTTGCATGCCTTATCCCTTAAGGAACGTAATATGTTTAATGAATCTGTCATCCAGGGTGATGGTAGATCCTTAAAAACACGGATACGTGTCGGAGCAAATGTGTCAAAAAGATCCAAAATTAGGCGATTGAACATGTCGACCATCTCATTAATATTTTCATACTGTAAAACAAGTTCCCAAGCTGTGTACTGTGCAGCATTGTTTATTACGTCGCCGTTATCCCTTAGTGGTCTGTAGGTCACAGTACGTGGAATAGGATTATTCACGACAATGGAAAAAGTAGCAACCACCAACGCATGATCACTTATATCGTCATTATGTAAAATTTGCATTGAATGTGGAGAAGTATGTATTTTTGTAAAGATTACATCAATTAATGTCTCACTATTGGTGGTGATCCGGGTAGGCTCTTTTACAATTTGGTGTAAGTTGTACGATTCTACTAATGGTTTAAAAAACGTAGGACTTGTGATAATACTTCCGGCGTCTATACAATTGATATTTAAGTCTCCTACCAAAAATAGGACGTCATATTGTGGGGCAAAAACCGAGAGTGTATCAACCAATGCGTCAATGGCATTAACACAGCTATAAGTAGGTGGACGGTAAGCTATCCCTACTACTATTTTTTGACGTCTAACGCGAATCTCCAACCATAGCTGTTCGAGTGTACTCACTGGATGATCCACAATATGAACACGTAATTCTGACCGAACATAGGCTCCTACACCGCCACCCCTACCGCTTCGAGGGATATGTAGGAACCTGTAACCCGGAACATTAAAAGGTTTAGTATTAGAATCGGGCTTGAGCCACGTCTCGTTCAAACAAAGTATATCAAATTTATGTGTAATTATAGTTTGTTTTAGTTCATCCCATCCAGTATTTATCGAGCGCACATTCAATAAACCCAATTTAAAGTAATGGGTCATGTTCCCAGTATTGTTCTTCATGATATAAACGTGAAAACGAATATATGTTTATGTACCATAACTCTAAACCAAATACGCTATTCACAAATGGTACAGTTACGTAATTTAGATACAATGGATTATATGTTTTAATAAGATCTATAATATAATTTATATTTATTGAAATTATAACTAGATAATGATTAGGTCGAGTAAAGTACATGAATAAGTAAAAATAAACTGTATTCAAGTAATGCACAAATGCATTAATGCGTCTGTTTAGTAAACAGCGATAAGAAACCAGTTCTATGGGCCGTACGAACGTTGACCTTGAACACAGTAGGACACTCGTTAAACTGTTATTATATTTATCGTAATGAACATTTTTTTGCACAATTTTTATATTGTAGACATGAGGGTGTATTGTGTTAATAAAGTAATAAGCACTTCTAATCGGCATGCACAAGTATAACAAAAAGAATGTAATGAAGAAATGTATCTCTAATTGTGTATTTAAAGAGATAATAACTGGTTTTTTGATTTAATTAGTATTTTATTATCATCTTTAGTTTTTCTAACGAAAATCTTACAGTTAAAAGTCCACGCAAACTGGTAGGATTCCAGTTTTCTAGCTTCTTTAAATATATCCCTGTAGTGTATTGTTAGATTTTCGGACACGTTAACTTTGGTTTCGTCAGCAATGCAGCCCAAATCTGTCATTTTTAGGCCGCGATTTTTCCTGATAGCATTGAGTACAGAGTTTTTAAGGTTTTGATCTAGGAACTTTAATAATACCATTCTAGGCTTAGAATTCACCTGACTGTCGCGGGATCCAACGCGTTTTACCCATTTCAGGTCACTTTTAGACATGGTTACGCCAACTGAAGCTGCGGCCTTTATCACCATCTCCTGCAGGTCCTCGTTAGGTCGTTCAGTAACACCGTGCAATTCAAGGTCACAAACTCTGTCAGACTGCTCTAATATATGGTTACGTTCTTCTAAATGTGTAACACTAACCTGCAAATCTTTAATCATCTGAGATAAATCTTCTAAGTCCATTAATTTAGCCTCGACTATTGAAATCCGGTGCTCCAGGTTTAGGTTACCATCTGCATTAGGAGACTGGATCGCAGTGACCTTCTCCTTCATGTCTTGTTTAATGCAGTCCATCTCCTTTCGTAGGTCATGGATGGAGTTCACAATTTGTTGAGCATCTACAATTGCGGGTAAGCCTGGTATGGTTTCAGGTTTTTTAGCTTTGTTTTTAACTTTACAAAGCTCACATTTCCAATTGCCTTTGTCACGCAAAGTTGCACGTAAAGATGCACAGGTAAGGTGCCAGTAAAGGCCACACTTACTACACACAATAAACGTAGCTTCGTCGTCTATGCTAATTACATTGATGCACTTTGCACACTTGGTAATAGGGTCCATTTTGGTTTAACTATTTTGACTGCCGAGAATAATAAAAAATATAAAATTAACCGAAACGACGTGCAGCCGGTAAGACGCGCCGAGAATGATGCAGAACGTAGCAGGTAGCGTTCTGTAGTTTCTGCCTACCCTCAGGGGAAAAAGGCGTGAATTAATGTATGTATGTACTTTTTGGGCTTCAAAGAAACCTTCACCACCCATGTTCAGATTTTGCTGCCAAACTCTCATTATTACTACAAATACATTTTATTTTTTACAAATAACATAATATAATATAACTGTCTAACTGCAGGGCGCGTTGGTCAAGTGGTCCCAAGCGCGACTGCTGAGCATGAGGTCTCTGGTTCGATTCCCGGGTCGAGTAAAGTGTCATTGAGTTTTTCTATTAGAAAATTCTCAGTAGCAGCCTGGGCAATAGGCTATACCTATTACATGGGATTTAATAACAGCATTGGTGTAATTTGGGTGTACAAGAGTCTTCTCATACAGAGAAGGTACAATAATTGATCACGACGCTAGCTCCCCGTGGGTTGGCGATTTCAGACCATCACAAGTTTCCTTACGATTCACGTTTTCGTGTACCGTATGTTTGTGATGTCTTAGATTAACTAAGAAAGTACATATGACATTGAAAAAGTGTTTACTAAGAAACAATTTGTACTGCAGCTTTCAAATATTCATGTCCACCAGTCTGTAGCATTTTATGGACTTTCAGTAAAACATGGAAGTTGCATATATAACAAACAGTTTCAGGATACCAAACAGGTACCGCTGAAGGTCATAAAAATAACTTAGCTCATAAAAATGCAGAGAGCACATGGAAATGGCTCTGTTTTACGGCACTATCCCTCGTAAAGGTAAGCAGACATGCTACGTAATGGATTTTGCTAGTTTATATGTAGTAGAAATAGTTCTAGAAAGTCTTGGGTATGATCTGAAGATCTATAACAAGATAACAGCATCCCCGAAGGCAAGGCTGTAGTCGGGGGGTTCAACAACTAGGAATTTATTGGGGGGGGGGAGTGGGGGGGGGGGTAGTCCACCCTAGTTTTCTGCATTAATAAAGTGTAACATTATATTAAGAATAATTTCACTCCTTGTCACTGTACCCTCAATTATTAATTTGTATTGTTAAAATGATATTATGATGGTGTACAATACAGATTATTCTATCTATCTATCCTTATCTGGGATTTCGGAGGGGGGTCCCATAATTCCCATGTCGTGTGGGGAGTGTATTGTCCTCCTCCAGGCACAATAGAAGACTCTCCTACTAGCTGAGATATTTTCTATCAGAAAAACCCAAATGTAATTTTAAACTAAGACAATTGTTTTAACACTGCATAAAAATGGAAAATCGAACCAAGGATTCCGTGCTCAGCAGTAATAAAATCGTTAATTAACATGCAATATAATTTTAGGTATTTCATCATCATTATCATCATCATCTCAGCCTATAAATGTCCACTGCTGAACATAGGCCCCAAAGATCTCTAGCGGGAACGCCCCATTGCGGCCTGCATCCACTGGCTCCCAGCGACTTTTATAAGGTCATCAGTCCATTGAGCAGGCGGTCGTTCCAGGCTGCGCTTGCCAGTTCGTGGTCTCCACTCGAGAACCTTTCTGCCCCAGCGGCCGTCATATCTTCGAGCTATGTGCCCTGCCCACTGCCACTTCAGCTTGCTAATCCGCTGGGCTATGTCAGCGACCTTCGTTCTTCAGCGGATTTCCTCATTTCTGATTCGATCACGCAGAGGAACGCCGAGCATAACCCTCTCCATAGCTCGCTGAGTGACTTTGAGCTTGGGTATGAGGCCCATAGTAAGAGACCACGTCTCAGTCAGGTATTTAATAATTCCTCCATTTTGTACATCTCGCCAACCCTACCCACAATAGTCCTGGTGTACATGGATACTTTGTAACTGGTAGTTGTAGCACCCCTAATTGGCGAAGCTTTACAAACGAAGCCTTTGTTACTATGAATGAAATGAATTGAATTGAATTTTAGCAAAGACTCTGAATTGTACTGAGAACAGAAAGGTGCGGCCATATTTAAAGGTAGTGACACCCGTTATCGCCGAATATTACCTTATAATTTATTTATTTAAATATAAAATATTTGAAAAGCATTAATGCATGCTTAACGAACTCTCAAGTTATTATATTAAATGGAAAAATAAGTTAGTCGTCAGAGCGCCTGGAGTATTCATCCGGGAGGCGCAGGTCTGAACCCTGTTCGCGACCGTATTCTTTTTTCATTTAATATAATAAATAAATATGATGTTATAACGTGTCTAAAAGCAGTACCTAAGTGAAAAAATTTGTTAAAATACATTGAACACTTCAATGAATAATATTTTTTGAATAGCTTAATTCATCCCAAAGCTCGTGTCTGTCGGAGCGTCACATTTTAAATTGCTGACTTAAATTTATGACTTGGAGAAATTTGAATAATTTTTGGTAGAGGTTTTTTGGTGAGATTTGTGAAAAATGCTAATTCTTAATATTTGTCAGTTGGTTATGATGGAAATAAAGGAGGATTAACATTAATCATTATTTTATAGGAAAGAAGTAAGTTATATCTTATCGTGTGGTTGATGAACAACCTAGTGTCAGAGTTGAAACCACCAGTAGGTCTCTGACATGGCTTTACACACCATCGATTATTTTTTAATACGCACATAGCATTATAGCATTATGCCTGTATTCCCCGAGGCGGTAGGCAGTCATACACACCAGTAGTTGTACACCCACATTTCACTGATGCTGTTATTAAGTCCCATGTAATAGGTGGACTCACTGGGCTCAATTCCAAAGTCCGGGCTCCTACTGAGAAAAAACGTTGAAATAGAATAACACAGAATCGTGCCTGTATTCTCCAAAGGTAATGTAATTTAAGAAGTAATTAAGTGTCATGTGATGGTGAGCTTATTGCCAACAACCGGCCGCAGTTCCAAACATCACGCTATTACTGAGAATTTCCAAACAAAAACACCCTAACAATTTTACCCGACCCGCGAATCTAACCCAGAACTTTACGCTAAGGAGCTGCGTTTGTATCCACCTAATAATGACAAAGACTGCAAAAAAAATACACAAATATTTTTCTCATATAATTTTAAAACCCACTTAATACCCCAAGGCACGTCATACTAAATTAAATAAAAATAAAAAAAATATTTTAAAATATATTATTCAGTATTTATTTCAATCTGTCAGATTTTGTCAAAGCACTTTCAACCTTCATCCAATGACATTAAATAACACGCTTGAACGCTTTATAAAATCACTCAGGGATTCTAAATCTCTTTTTCGTTTTTTATTTTAAAATTGCAGAGGTTGTCAAGTTGATAATTTTAGGGTCTAGACTAAATTGAGTGACAGTATTGTAGGGTATCCTAATGATGCAGACGTCAATGGCCTTGGGATATATAAGTTAATCTTAATTATAAAAAGGTGAGATAATTATTTTCGGCCTGGTTTGTCCCAATGCAGGGCGAAGGCCTCTTGACCTTCCTTCGGTTATAGGGCTTTATTAGGCCAATTTGGACAGGAAGTGTCTAGTTCAGTCCGCCATCTCCGTCTGGCCTGCCTGCTGGTGAGATAGAGGTTCAATATTTTAATATAAATATACTAGCTGACCCAGCGAACTTCGTACCGGATTTCTTTTATTCAAACCTTGTCCTGACAATAACGAACACAAAAAAAGAATTATCCAATTTGGTGTAGTCATCCGTAAGTTATGCGCGTACAAACATTTCGGCGATTCATTTTTATATATATGATGATTACGAGTAAATACTCCCAAGTGAATTTTTAGTCACGGCAGTTTTTCTACGGAGGTTGGCCAAGTACGCAGGAGATATTATAGTGCACAAGTGTATGCGCAAACACAGGTGCACTACCTCTTCCTTCACTCTCATATTCCGATGGGACGACAATCCGACACGACCGGAGAGAGATCAGGTGCAGGAGCGATGGCTTTACGTGCTCTCCGAAGCACGGGGGTGTTACACCACCAACTTCCTGACTCCGGGCTGCAACTGAGAATTTCCTAACAGAAAAACTCAATAACTCTTTGCCTGACCTGGGAATCGAATCTAGGACCCTAAGCTCAGCAGCCGCGCTTGCGACCGCTAGACTAACGAGGCAGTTAGAGAGCGACGTATACACGATACAAAGCAGTAGAATACGATAATATCGTCCATACGCGCGTTGTAGACGAGACATATGAACAGCTGAGGTACCACGCATACGTTGTGTTTTTTTTTTTAAGAAACTCCACTTCTATCTCGTGTACGGTGCTGCAAGCGCATTTCTGAGGCCAGGCTGCTACTGAGAATTTCCTAATAGAAAAATCCAATAACACTTTGCACAATTGGGAATCGAAACGACCTCACGCTCAGTAATCCCGCTGCTTATTTGGCCGTAGGTTAATATTTGAAAAACACAAACCAAACCAGTTTTTTAATCAACTGCCGTTAATTCTTCATTTTTTGTTAAAAAATATTTCAAATTCATAAAGGATCATTTATCACATTTGCATAAAAAATGTCTTCATAATAAGATTTTAGAGAACCCGAGAACTATGTAAGATTTACGTATATATATTTAAATATATATATATATATGTGAATTTTAAACTAATGGGACATTGTCAGTCTCGAGGACGTGAAATATGCACGAATTTCACCGAGATTCTGCTCGAAATTGAGTAGGTATTGAAGTAAAAACATTAATCTTGTGTGAGTGTGTGTGTATTGTTGTAGGTACATAAACACACATCGTCATCCCCCTACCCTTATCCCAATTTATTTGGGGTCGGCGCAGCATGTGTTCTTCTTCCATACATACTCTCTACTTGTTCTGGAATACTGCTAAAGTTTTGGCTATGTTTTATGAGCGGCCGCCTGCCTGACGTCAACCCTCATTGGGAATGCTGTGGTTGGTGGTAACCGCCACCAATACGGTCTCCTTCTATCTAGCTATGTAACACACAGACTTCGAAATAGTGAAATATTATATCTAGGGTAATTAAAAAAAGGTAGTCTTTTGTTTTTTACACGACTGCCCTAAAAAAGAGTGCTCTGTTTTAAGGGTTTATATTTGTATGTATGTTTGTGGGTTTCTTTAATCCACAATAATTTCTAAATGCTTGAACCAACTTAGATTTCTGGGGTATTGTTAGAATTCTTGCATTTTCCCGTATAACATAGGCAAGTAAGATTTAAAAAAATAGTATTGTGTGTATGGAACACAAAAAGGTGTGAAATAAAAAATATAATTTACAATTGGCAAGTGTGTTTTTTTTTTAAATGAATTCGAACTTGTTTCGAGATTGTTATATGTCATAATTACTGTGAGGATAAACTTTTCAATTTAAACGATGTAACGATTTTCGATAGACCGCGAAAACCTTTGCTTATTTTATTTATAATTTAATTGACGATCAACCACCTCATTGAGACTAGTAGCCGATTCCGATGATCCTGGTTTCGATTCCCAGATCAATTTAAGTAGTATTGGTAGTATTTTTGTAACTCTTTTACATTCTTCTCACATACTATTTTCCAACTTAAACAGTGTAACCAATACTATTGTAAAAACCTATATGATGAAAAAGAGTAACCGTGGAGTTTCTTGCCCGTTCTTCTCCATAGGAATCTACACTTTGGAACGTGGCAACTAACTTCTAACAATTTAAAAGTGCCTGTTGATTTTGATTTTGATTTTGAGTATTATTTAATAAAGGAAAATTTGTCTAGAAAGGCTCACCACCATTTACATGGGATTTAATAAAATCATTGGTGAAATATGGGTGTACAACCATGTACACCTCTGCCTACCCCTTTGGAGAAAACAGGCATAATGCTACGTATATATGTATAATGAAATGTTTTGAAAATCAAACTTTAATAAACACGATAGATTTAACCCGCCTAAATTCAACTATCAACTTAAATAATGACAGGAGAACAACTATAACTAACTTTACATCAGCTATAGGAACATGTTAATCCCGGGGGCGTGAAGTTTTGATGGCGTCTCACTTCCGGGAACTTGAAATATAACTTAATTTCACGGCAGACACATCTCATCGAAGTCTTTATTAGGATTTGGGGTAGATAATCACGTAATCACGTAAACACGTGAACGTGTGTGTGTTGTTGTGTGTGTGTGTGTGTGCGTGTGTGAGTGTGTGTGCATCTTTCGCGATTCTTTTCTCGAATTTTATGCGTCTTAGTGTTTGACCATCACAATATGTTCAGCAATAGCTATGGAAATTGCTGATTTACTCATATAAATGAAACTCAATACTGATTTTGAAATCTCCTTTTATAATATTTTATAATATACCAAGACTGATTTTGAAATCTCAATTTATAATATAGGTACTCGTCTACTATTTCCAAAAAACACATTATTTCTGCAATAAACTAAGTATTAAAGTTACAATATTAAATGGAAAAAGAATACGGTCGCGAACAGGATTCGAACCTGCGCCTCCCGGATTAATACTCCAGGCGCTCTGACCATTAAGCCATCTCGACCTCGAGGTCGAGAATCCGGAAGGCGCAGGTTCCAATCCTGTTCGCGACCGTATTCTTTTTCCATTTAATATTGTAACTTTAGAGTTCGCTAAGCATGCGTTAATGCTTTTTCAAAGACATATCTTGAAAAACTAAGTATTGACACAGATTATTGCATTTTAATCTATCTAATTTGAATTAAGCGCAAAAATGCTCATGTGTGTCATGGCGTCGCTTATGATGGGCCGTGACGTCACGCTTCGATAACATTTGACAAAAATTCAAGTAACACATACGACGGTAATTGACATTTACGGGGGCGTGACGTCATTCGCTGTAATATACAATACTTTTATTTTTAATTTTGTTTTTTTCTTAATGTTTATATTAAAACTAGTTCTTTTTTAAATCCTGTGTATATATATTTTGCTCTAGAACCATTTATTCTTTGTTTCTATATTACTGTCATCATGCCTAATGTCATTCTAGCGCCTCCCCATTAAAACTCCATTATAATTTCTATTTTTCAAAGAAACATTGAAAAAATAATAGACAAGAACGGGGCTTGAACCCGCGACCTTTGACGTTCCGTGTCATCACTCTACCACTGAGCTACCTTGTCGTGTTCAAACCTATTGAATTTTCAATCCTCTTTGTATACGTCTTAAGGAGACGCCTGGTGACATTTATCTAGTAATCATTTACAGATTTACTAAACTCAGCGTTACCACTTTACAGTTGTAAATCGCCGAACAACATCCCAATCCTTTATAAATCATATATAATTATATTTTTAATACATGTTGAGGCCATGTAATGCCAATATTAAAATGCGTCTCCTTAAGACGTATACAAAGAGGATTGAAAATTCAATAGGTTTGAACACGACAAGGTAGCTCAGTTGGTAGAGTGATGACACGGAACGTCAAAGGTCGCGGGTTCAAGCCCCGTTCTTGTCTATTATTTTTACAATGTCATTCTAGCGCCTCCCCATTAAAACTCCATTATAATTTCTATTTTTCAAAGAAACATTGAAAAAATAATAGACAAGAACGGGGCTTGAACCCGCGACCTTTGACGTTCCGTGTCATCACTCTACCAACTGAGCTACCTTGTCGTGTTCAAACCTATTGAATTTTCAATCCTCTTTGTATACGTCTTAAGGAGACGCATTTTAATATAGGCATTACATGGCCTCAACATGTATTAAAAATATAATTATATATGATCCATTATAATTATGATTGAATTGGTAGTCTACAAAAACCTCAATAACATCTTACATAATTACGGATGAATGGTGATGCAGCAGAAAACGATTCGAAGACCACTAGTCTTATTTATCTAGCAGAATAGAAAGAAACGTTTATTTGACACAGTTAGTAAGGACACAATCACTTAAAGTTAACTGGGTTGTGGAGGTCAGATAGGCAGTCGCTCCCTGTAAAATACTGGTATTAAGCTGCATCCGGTTTGACTGGAAGCCGACCTCAATGTAATTGAGAAAAGGCTAGGCAGATATATATAATCACGTAAACACGTGAACATATATATTGCAGGCGCGGTTGGCACAGTGGTCGAGAGACCGGCTGCTGTGTCGCGTGTCGCAGGTATTCCTGCACGGAATATTTGTATGATCTACAGTTCATTGTTCCGGGTCTGGGTGGGTGTGCATGTGAGATTGTGTGTTTGTAAACGTACACGTAAGACAAATCAGGCGTAGGAATGACGGCTTGACGTGCTCTCCGAAGCACGGGGGTGTCACACAACGAACTTCCTAACTTCGGGCTGCTACTGAAAATTTCTAAAGAGAAAAATTCAATAACACTTTGCCCGAATTGGGAATCGAATGCAGGACCTCACCGCTCAGCAATCGCGCTTGCGGCCACTAGACCAACGAAGCAGTTACATTAATGTTACAATAACAATTGAAGTGATTAACCGTTACCTACATTAACAAAGTTTCTCGTCACATCACCGCATACTCCGCGAGGGAATAAAAGTGCTAACACACTCCTAAAACAAACATAATTATGGCGAATATAACTGTCTGGTTGGTCTAGTTGTTCCAAGCGCGACTACTGAGCATGAGGTCACCGGTTCGATTCCCAATTCGGGCAAAGTGTTAATTGAGTTTTTCTGTTAGGAAATTCTCAATAGCAGCCCGTGGTTTGGAATTGTTCCCGATAGATGGCAATAGGCTCACCACCTATTTATTACACGGGACTTAATAACAGCATTGGTGAAATGTGTGTGTACCCTTCTGCCTACCCCTTCGGGAAAAACTGGCGTGATGCTTAATTTACTGTACAAAAAAAATGCCATAATTGTAGATTACAGTTGTAAACCTATCTCGTTTAACCCTGCTAACTTTATTTTACCATAAATATATAGGACCGGATATGTGCGAAGACCCTAAGTAATAATTCCCCATAGATCACAACAAATCTCGCTTTAATTCCTGTCAAATTGTCATAGTATGCCTATCAACTCATTCGAATTATTCACCGCTACACAAAACGCGTCAGTCTAATCGTTCACTTCATTTATCATTCATTTGTGCGTTCATTTGAATGACGTTTGGTGTCGAGTTAAACTGTTTGTGACGTATTAGGGTGGGTCCATATTATGAACCTACCTACCTAAAACAAAAGTATCAAAAGATATTATTTTAGTGGGTAAAAATGGTGATCGAGTGGTCACAAGGCTGTCTTCTGAGTTACAGGTTGTGGCTTCAAACCCATAACAATGTGATTTTTTCAATATCAGGTGTAAGTACTATCTTTGTTAATATAATAATATGATAGATATTTGGTAAAGGAAAACTTCGTGAGGAAAGTCATTAGCGTAACCTAGCGTAGTGATTGATGCTCGTGCCTTCTCTGTGTGAGAAGAGGCCCGCGCCCTGCTGTGGGAAACCTATGGGCGGGTTATGTACATTTTTATGTTGTCATTTTTAGTTGGTAGACAAATTAGAATGTTGGGAAATACTAAGAATTATAAAGTTACAATATTAAATGGAAAAAGAATACGGTCGCGACCAGGATTCGAACCTGCGCCTCCCGGATAAATACTCCAGGCGCTCTGACCACTAAGCCATCTCGACCTCTGCTCACCACCGGGAATTCTTCTTCTATATTTTAACACTTCTAATGGCGACGTCATTGCAATCAATTCAGTACCTATACAGGTGACCGAACCGACACGACCAACTTTGCAGCTAATACAATGTCTCAAAGAATGCAATTACCTTAATAATTCAAGATAAATCTTTGAAAAGCATTAACGCATGCTTAGCGAACTCTAAAGTTACAATATTAAATGGAAAAAGAATACGGTCGCGACCAGGAATCGAACCTGCGCCTCCCGGATAAGAAGAAGAAGGAAGAAGAATTCGCGGTAGTGAGCAGAGGTCGAGATGGCTTAGTGGTCAGAACGCCTGGAGTATTTTTCCGGGAGGCGCAGGTTCGAGTCCTGTTCGCGAACGTATTCTTTTTCCATTTAATATAATAACTTTAGAGTTCGCTAAGCATGCGTTAATGCTTTTCAAAGATTTATCTTGGAGTATTTCTATCAGAGTGTCTTCGTGCTTCAAAGGGCACGTTAAACCACCTTGCCCTAGCTTTTACTGAGCCAAGTCAAAGGTCTCTGGGCACCATGACCAACTCTAACAATAGGACGACTTTTAACCAAAACGCTAAAAGAAAATGATTATGAATGTAGGCAGTTACCATAGGTACGACAAACGTAGAATCATCTCTTTTTTTCTTCTATGGAAAATCTATCATGGACGTTGTATCGGATTGGTAAGGACTAAAAACCATACGATTCTCCGTTAATATTTAACCTATCGTGAGGTTCTGGGATCGCAGCTGCGTTCACAGCAACCCTGGCAAATATAGAATTATCTGTAGTTAAGTAATAATAAAATGTCATGTCTTACGACAGCGAGAGGTTCCAAATGTCAATATTTATTTTTAAGGTAAAATAGAAAGGTTTTTTTTATGAAAAATGGGTCTGCATTTGGCCACCAACTCGCCTGATGCTAAGCGATGGTGTGGCTGAGGATGGACCACGTAGATCCAGAAGAAATCCATTCAATCCAAGTACAGTGGATAGATTTGGGGAGAACGATAGTTGGGGAGTCGATGCAACTGCCCAGAACCGTCTTCCACAACGGTTGCACCGGACTACATTCCGAAACACGACTAGGTCGCTTCACGGCATGGCTTCGTCCGGTGGGTGGTTACCAGCCGCGGCCGAAGCCTCCCACCACAGTTGTGTCGCCTGTTTTTCACCACCCAGGGGCCACGTGGAGGGATTTCTTTTAAGGGTGCACTCCTACGGACGAGGGCAACTCAGCCCCCAAAATCATCAGTTATGATTCAACTTCCTTGACTGTACGTCCAAACTTTCCACATTTTATTACCTTTATTCATGAATTTTTATGTCATAAAAAGAACCTTGAAAATTATCTCTGGACGTAATTTTAAAGATAAGGAACTGTCGGCCTAACTTTTCTCTGTTATTTGACTTTTATTTTTCATGTTATCTTTATGAGTAAGAGTTGACATTCATTTCTGAGTATGAGTAATAGAAGGTGTCTGACGCTTACATAACATACACAACATAGCATCACGCCTGTATTCCCGAAGGGGCAGGCAGAGGTTTACTCAATTTTACACCCACATTTCAACAATGCTGTTATTAAGTCTCGTGTTATGGTGGTGAGTCTATTGCCATCTCCCGGGCACAATTCCAAACTCCGAGCTGCTACTGAGAATTTACTAACAGAAAAACTCACTAACGCTTTGCCCGACCCGGGAATCGAGCCCGAGACCTCATGTTCAGCAATTGAAAATATTAACATACTTAATTCTAATAATCGCTTATCCCTTATAACTTACAAAGGAACACATTAGTGTCAGGTAAAAACGATGAAATAAATGAGTTGGTAAGCTTCACGGAGACTCTTGATGCAGGACAACGAGGGGAGCGGGGAGGCCTCAGAGAGGGAGGAGAGGACAGGAATAAGTAGGTTACCGTATTGTAGAGCAAAGTTGGGAGTATCGCTTATAAGATTTGAAGTTAGCCACGTTATTTAAGTTTATGAAAAATATCCGATTTTGTCTTTCCTTATATACGTATATAATAGGACTTTTATATGGGTATATAGATATAGGTATATGGGATGGCCTGGTAAGTAGAGTGTAATAGTAGGACAACATCAGAACCTGGCGCATGGATAACATTTGATGTGACATAGCGTATCGGTGGCGGTTACAACACCACTGTGTTGTTGGTGGTAATCGCCACCGATACGGTGCCTGCCTGACCTCAACTCTCATTGGGAATGCACAATGAGGGTTGACGTCAGGCAGACGGACGGTCATAAAACATTGGCAAAATTTTAACAGCAAGCAAATTAAAAAAAAAATGAAATTGGAAGAAGAAATAACTTGGGGCTTGCTACTGAGTATTTACTAACAGATATACCCGAACCGGGAATCGAATCCGAGACCTCTTGCTTAGCAGTCGCGCTTGAGGCCACAAGACCAACGAGGTTATTTTAGACAGTTTTTTTAACTAATAAAGCTATATCTTTGACATGTTTACATTATAAAAGAAATATTAACACGAAGACCCATAAAAATTTCAAGTGTCGACTTTGAGGGGAATTTTATGGGTTTACTTTCATCGTAAAGCTGAAATATCGCGACAAAATAATGGTTAGGAACAAGTGATTTTAACAGCAGATTATGGGGAACAGACTGCCCTGTTGGTCTAGTGGTTAGTAGCCCTGACTGCTATGCCGGAGGTCGTGGGTTCGATTCCCACCCAGGACAAATGTTTGTGTGATGAGCACGATCATTTGTTCTGTGTCTGGGTGTAATTTATCTATAATATGTATGCATTTAGAAATATATAAGTATGTTTATCAGTTGTCTAGTACTTATAACACAAGCTCTGCTTAGCTTGAGACTAGACGGCGTTGTGTGATAGTTGTGGAATATTATTATTATTAAAAAAAAAAATTATAGCTCGATGTAACATTAAAATGTTTATTAGTTTTCTTTGGACCAAAGATTTTCTCAGACCTTAAACTTGGGGCACAAAACTTGTCGGATATTCGTCTTGCATAAGACCATTATCAAACTTTTTAATTCCTCTTCTTCTTCTTCTTATCGTGTGGTTGATGAACAACCTAGTGTCAGAGTTTAAAGCACCCGTAGGTCTCTGACATGGCTTTACCCACCATCGAGAAAATCTCTCAGGTGTTATTATTATTATTATTTTTATTATTTATTTATTCAGTAACAATTTACATTGCATTCGAATATAATTAGCATGAAACATAGTTTTAGATGTACAATAATAAATAAAAATTCACGAAATTCAATTTTAAATAGTAGTTATAAACATTAGTTCAGAATTAAAGTTACCAAAATTAAAAAAAGATAAAGTAAAATACCATGCACACATAGTTTAAAATAACATAATGTCATTAATTGAATAGCAATTCAAGACGAAAAGAATAATCAGTAATAGGTAATAAAATTCGAACACAAACTATACAATCTTAGTAAAAAAATAACATGTCAGTTTTAAGCACATCACAATTCATCTAGTGAGTAGAGACATCTTTCCAACAGAAATGCCCTGAGCCTTGCCTTGAATAAGTCTGTATAAAGTAGGCTTTTTAACTCTACCGGTAATTTATTAAATATTTGTGTTCTGGTTTCCTCACCATGTTTTCCTTCACCGTTATAAGCAAGTGATAATTAGTTTATAATACGCACATGACTTCGAAAAGACAGTGTGTGCCTTGGATACGAACTTGCGACCTTTGACTTGTCAGTCGAACGGTCATACCACTAGGCTATAGACTGCTCGATTTTTAATTCTTATTTAATATCTCCAAGAAAGAATACACTTTACATTCTATGTAAGACTAACTGTGCCCCGCAAACGTTGTGCTGCCATATAAACTTTCTGGATAGGGCCACCCTTATCCCCTAGGGGTATAAATAATAGCCTACGACCTATTCTCAGACCTACCAAATATACACAAAAAAAACATGTAAAAGTCGGTCAGCCGTTTTGGAGGAGTTTGATAACAACACTGTGACATGAGATTTTTATATATAAGGTCCTAATTTATTAGATAATTTCCTTTGGAAGGGGTAATATATAAGTCAAATACATTGAGTTAAGCTAAGAATTAAACGGAATTAATAAATTGTTTGTAATTAACATAGTACAAGCAAGACGAAAACTGATCTTTGAACGGCGAACATTAAGAAAAAAAAAATTGTTGTAAAAATTTGAATGATGTCTTAAATGAATCCTTATCACTTACACATTGACCCCTTAAAAGGAAATTACCTAATAAATTAGGACCATATATTAGATTAGAAATAAAACTTACACTTTGTATTCCTTAAATTATATGGTTATTGCAACGTCTCGGCACCATTACTTCCCTCGCCTAAAGCTCGGCTCGGTCGGCTAGCAACCTCGACTATAATGACCAACTTAAGAAACAAAGAAATCTTCGTCTTCTTCTTTTCGTGTCGATTGACTCGTATTAAATTTTGTCACACCAGTATTGAGCAACCTGTACAGCTCTATCGTTGGCCTCATTTAGATCCTGGGTGGTGTAGACCACCTACGCACCTGTGCACAACGGGCAACTAAGGAGGTGACGCATGTCCCATGATCGTGCTCCACTGGCACTGCATTTAGGATGGGTGCAGAATGCCCCATTTAGCCAAATTAGTTTTACAGCGGCCAACCTGGGTCCGCAGTCGGTTTAGAGATTTCCAGATTGGCCACTGCAGTTCACATCCTGGGGGTAGATATTCTGCCGGGGTGATGAAGAGTGGAGGGGTAGGGTGTTTGTGCCTCCATAATGCACACCTCTCGTCTGCCGCACTGTCCACCAGTGAGGACGTACATCTCATAAAATTTTATGACTCTTTAGACGTGCAGGTGTTGGTTGGTGCCCATACAGGGGGTGGCGGCTGTCTCGTTCCTGTTTGCCCTTCTCAGTGTGGCTATGCTATTTTAGCTATTTGGCGGCGAACAACTGGTGGTGCTATGCCCGCCAGTGGGTACAACATCGTGAGAGGCGCCCAGTCACGATGCGACATGTATCATTTAGCACTATGTCTACTTGCTTAGCATGGGCGGAACGATGCCACACTGGGCATGCGAAATATCCAGTCGAAAAAGAGAGACATAGGCTAGATGTGCGTATTAAAAAAAAACTAAGTAAAAAAGAAAGAAATAATTATTTATTACCAAACCATATTATACAATAGATACTATACATATAGGTAATACTACTATAATACTATACAAGTAGGTATGATATATAGTACTACATAATAACTGTTTCGGGTGAACTTTGTCCATTACAAACTCTGATCAATAAACTATCGTCGAGGTTAAG